>CM043703.1:92797876-93142876 GCA_023935145.1 Bretschneidera sinensis
AGCATTCCACTGTTGTTTTGTTGAAGGATTGGCGGCCTCTCCTTCTTCCTCTGTCTCTGTATGCGCCTTGACCTCGTCCTCTTGCACCAAACTTGTCTTCAGAGGTTACCTTGAGTGCTTGTTCTTCTCCTGTATGTCACTGGAATTTTTGCTCATGAACAATCAGAGAACTCTGCAGTTCATCAATGGAGAGTTGATCGATGTCTTTGGATTCCTCAATCGAGCAAACAACATAATTAAACTTCTCACTCAATGATCTAAGAATCTTCTCCACCATTGTGACGACTTGCATATGCTCTCCATATGTTCTCATCTTGTTAGCCACTGACTGTCAATGGATGGCAAAGTCCATATTCTTTTCTTTAATTAGGGTCACTAACTATTCAACTTTACCCACACTTGCCATATATTCATCCTTGTTTTAAGGCTTACTTTAGGCCATGTTTTCTTCATTGTTTTAAGGAATGTCTTTTTCCTTTAACAACCTATATATACTCTTAATTGTATTCTCAATAATATGAACTTAAGTAAGCATTTGTACAATCTCTTTACTCTCTTCAATTCTCACATCTCTTTACTCTCTTAAATTCTAACATTGTATCAGAGCCAGTTGCTTAGGTTCTTCTCTCGTTTGTAATTTTTCTCGGTTTTGTGTTTCGGGGTGTTCTGTGTTGTTCTCGGTGAACCTAACGTGAAAGTTTTTTTTTGTTGTTTTTCGGTCTTCTTTTTCTGGATTGGTGTTGTCGGCACCTCCTATTTTTTTGGTTTGAGCAGTTTCGGCATTCACAACATCCTCTATTTCAGAGAGGTGTTTTGTGGCTTTGGGTCTCAGATTTCTCGGTGTTTTTTTTTTGTTCTCAGATCGTTTTGGCAGTTTGTTTTTTTCTGCTTTGAGTGGTTTCGGCATTTTTTTTGGTCGGGCTATTTTTTTTTTTTTTTTGCACTTATTTGTAATGGACTTTGCACCTGTGTGTGTCAAATTTACAGGCAAAAATTACTCTACATGGGCTTTTCAGTTTGAAATTTTCCTCAAGGGAAAAGAACTTTGGGGCCATATCGATGGCATGGATGTCGCACAAACATCCAATACAGACCAATCGAAGGATGTTGGATCTTCTCCTTGTTGGACTGTGCTTGATACTCGGATCATGTCTTGGCTTCTTGGTTCGGTGGAGCTACATATTGTCACTAACTTGCATACTCATCGCTCTGCTCAATCCATGTGGACTTATCTAAAGAAAGTTTATCATCAAGATAATGATGCTTATCGCTTTCAGTTAGTGCATGCAATTGCCACCTTTCAACATGGCAGTCTTTCCATCCAAGACTATTACTCGACCTTTCTGATTCTTTGGACTGACTATACTGATCTTGTTACAGCGGCTGTTCCTATTACCACTCTTTCAACTATTCAGTAACTCCACGAGACTAGATGGCGTGATCAATTTCTTATGAAACTACGCTAGGAATATGAATCTATTCGCTCTTCTCTGCTGAATAGATCTCCTGTTCCTTCTCTTGATGTTTGTTTTGGTGAGTTACTTCGTGAATAACAACGTCTTAGTACTCAAGCCACTCTGGAGCAATCTTATGGTAGTCCAGGAACTGTTGCTTATGTTGCCCAAGGATGCAGACCGCCTATGCATTCTAAAAACTTGCAGTGTTTTTGCTGTAAAGAATATGGGCATATTACTGCCAATTGTCCCAAGAAATACTGCTCTTATTGTAAGAAGAAGGGTCACATCATCAAAGAATATCGTCTCCGCCCACAGAATCGTCAGGCTCAAGCATTTCAGACTTCTGTTATTGTACCCTCCGCAGCTCCTGGCTCTTCTTCCAGTGCCTCCCCAATTCCGGCACCTCCTGCAGCGAATTACTGCACACCTGAAATGGTGCAATAGATGCTAATTTCAGCATTATCTGCAATGGGGTTTCAAGGTAAAAATTCTACCAAACTCTGGTGCATAGACTCGGGGGCCTCTAATCACATGACGAATACTCCCACCGCTCTGTGTCATGTTCGACCCTATGTTGGTCCATCTGCTATTCAGACTGCCAATGGCAGTTCTTTACCAATCGCTGCTGTCGGAGATGCCTCTTCTAAATTCACTGATGTGTTTCTTGCTCCTCAACTTTCCACGAATCTTATTTCTGTTGGTCAATTAGTTGATAACAATTGTGTTGTTAACTTTTCTGGTGATGGTTGTGTTGTACAGGACCAGGTAACGGGAGAGCTGATCACAAAGGGACCTAAAGTGGGGCGCTTGTTTCCACTATTTTTATCTGTCCCAGTAATTTCTCCAGTTTCTTCTATTAAGTCTCTTGTTTGCAATAATGTTCCAAATCTGAGTATGGTGTGGCATCATCGTTTAGGCCATCCCAATACTCAGATCTTATCTCATGTATTGCACTATGGTTTTCTTGATAATGAAGAACGTTCTTCTTTATCTCTTAAGTGTGATTCTTGCAAACTTGGTAAAAGCAAAATTCTTCCCTTTCCTTTACATGCTAGCAGAGCTTCTCACTGCTTTGATCTTATCCATAGTGATGTTTGGGGACCTTCCCCCGTTAGTTCACATGAAAAATTTAAATATTATGTGACTTTCATTGATGATTATAGCAGATTCACTTGGGTTTATTTTCTTCGCTCTAAATCTGAGGTTTTTCGTACTTTCACTAATTTTTTAGCGTATGTTGAAAATCGATTTTCTGCGACTATTAAGACATTACGCACAGATTCTGGTGGTGAATATTTGTCTACTGAGTTTCAAGAATTCTTGGCTTCTAAAGGTATTATTCATCAACGTCCATGTCCTGCTACTCCCTAACAGAATGGAGTAGCCGAACGCAAAAATCGTCATCTTCTTGATGTGGTATGTACTCTCTTGTTAGAATCATCTGTTTCATCAATGTTCTGGGTCAAGGCTTTGAAAACTACTACTCACTTGATTAATCGTTTACCTTCCCAAATCTTACACATGGAGTCTCCCTATTTCCGCTTGTTTGCTAAACAACCTAGTTATGATAATCTCCGTATCTTTGGTTGTGTATGTTTTGTCCATTTACCTCCCCATGAGCGACATAAATTATCTGCTCAATCTGTTAGATGTGCATTCTTGGGATATAATGTGTGTCAAAAGGGATTTGTTTGCTATGATCCTACCTTACATCGTACATGTATTTCTAGGAATGTTATTTTCTTTGAAAATCAACATTTCTTTCCTATGTCCTCTGAGCCCTCTTCTTCTACGGTGGTCCTCCCCTCCTTTGAGCAACAATTTTTTGATCTTCATCAAGTCAGCTCTCGCTTTAAACCAGGTATTGTATATACGAGACGCTCCCGCCCACAGTCTCTTCCGATGGCTCAACCGATATCTGATCCTACCATGCTCCAGTCTGTTGCAGCACCTTCAGAACACTTGGTACGTCGCTCTTCTCGAATATCTTTACCTCCGGATAGGTATGGGTGGTTTGCTTCTACTCTTACTGCTGCATTGTCCAATTTTGATATTCCCATATGCTACTCACATGCTGTCAAGCATGATTGTTGGTGACAAGCTATGCAGGAAGAAATTGCTGCTTTAGAGGCCAATCACACCTGGGACATTGCACCTTTTCCTTCCACTATAGTCCCCCTAGGTTGCAAATGGGTTTACTTCGTCAAGGTTCGATCTGATGGAAGTTTGGATCGTTATAAAGCTCGGCTTGTTGCACTTGGAAATAAACAGGAATATGGTGTTAATTATGAAGAAACCTTTGCTCCTGTGGCTAAGATGACCACTGTTCGTACGATTCTAGCTCTTGCTGCTTCCAATGATTGGCCACTACATCAGATGGATGTCAAGAATGCTTTTCTTCATGGGGATCTTAAAGAGTGTATTTATATGAAGCCACCCCCGGGATTGTTTCCTTCTCCAAACTCACATGTGTGTAAGCTTCGTCGCTCCCTTTATGGTCTCAAACAAGCTCCAAGGGCTTGGTTTGATAAATTTCGAACTAATTTATTACAATTCTCATTCAAGCAGAGCAAGTATGACACTTCCTTGTTTCTTCGAAAATCAGACATGAGTATTGTTGTTCTTTTAGTTTATGTTGATGATATTGTGATTACTGGTTCCGATTCTGTTTTACTTGGCCGGCTCAAGACCCATCTCTCCGAGTCCTTTCATATGAAAGATCTTGGGTCTCTTACATATTTTCTCGGTCTTGAGGTGCATCGTAGTCCGTCGGGTATTTCACTCAATCAATATAAGTATGCTAGTGACCTGGTGGCTCCAGCAGGCCTACAGGAGGCCACTTCTGTTGATAGTCCCATGGAATTGAATGTCAAGCTTTGCAAAGAGGAGGGTGATTTACTTACTGATCCTAGTTTATACCGAAAGTTGGTGGGCAGTCTTGTCTACCTCACCATTACTAGACCGGACATTTCCTTTGCAGTATAACAAGTCAGCCAGTTTCTTCAGACCCCTCGTCATCTTCATTTGGTTGCTGTCCGTAGGATCATACACTATGTTCAGGGCACTTCTGCCCGTGGCTTATTCTTTCCTGCAGGCAATTCTCCTCGACTTACTGCTTATAGCAACGCTGATTGGGCTGGTTGTGCTGATACACGTCGCTCCATTACTGGTTGGTGTGTGTTCTTAGGTGATGCATTGATCTCATGGAAGAGTAAGAAGCAAGACAGAGTTTCTAAGTCATCTACAGAATTTGAGTATCAGGCGATGTCTCTTGCTTGTTCCGAAATTATTTGGCTTCGAGGTTTGCTTGCTGAGCTAGATTTTTCTGCAACTGATCCTACACCTCTACATGCTGATAATACAAGTGCTATTCAGATCACGGCCAATCCTGTCTATCATGAGCGCACGAAGCATATTGAAGTCGACTGTCACTCTATCCGTGAAGCATTTGAAGCTTGTGTTATCACTCTTCCACATGTTTCCACTGACCTACAAATTGCTGATATCTTCACCAAAGCGCTCACTCGCCATCGACATTGCTTCTTAAGCAGCAAATTGATGCTTATTGATCAACCTGCATCAATTTGAGGGGGGCTGTCAATGGATGGCAAAGTCCATATTCTTTTCTTTAATTAGGGCAACTAACTATTCAACTTTACCCACACTTGCCATATATTCATCCTTGTTTTAAGGCTTACTTTAGGCCATGTTTTCTTCCTTGTTTTAAGGAATGTCTTTTTCCTTTAACAACCTATATATACTCTTAATTGTATTCTCAATAATATGAACTCAAGTAAGCATTTGTACAATCTCTTTACTCTCTTCAATTCTCACATCTCTTTACTCTCTTAAATTCTAACACTGACAACACTCTTGAAAAGTACTTGGAGACTCCTTCTCCAGTCTTCATCTCTAGAGTTTCAAACTCTCTGCGGAGAGCTTGTAGATGTGACCTCTTAACCCTAGCACTCCCTTCAAACTTCTTCTTCATAAACTCCCAAATTTGTTTGGAAGTATCCTTCACGAGAATGGTTTCCAGTATCGTTCGATCTAAGGCCTGAAAGAGATAATTTTTTACTTTCACGTCTTCTAGCTTCAATTCATCTAGCCCCTTGCGCTGTGCTTCTGTCTGCGCTACTCCACTCTCTGGCTCAACATAGCCAGTCTCTACCAGCCCCCAATACTCCTTAGAGCGCTGGAAATTCTCCATCAACATGCTCTAATGGTCATAGTAACCATCGAAGCGAGGGATGGCTGGCTGCACAAAACTCCCTTTGTTCTTTGCTGCTGCAAGAACCTCAAAGACTGCTGCTTTGATTTTGTCAGGCCCAGTGGGGGCTCTGATACCAGAATGTTAAGAATCGAAACACAGAAATGAATAAGTACACAACAGTTCTGGGAAAAATGACCTAGTCTTATTGAACATTCTAGGCTTATAAATAGCCTTTTACAATCTTAACAGAAAGAGAAAAAACAGCTCACACTTACAACTAATCAACATGATAAGTGCAACTAGAAACACTAAGCAAGTACCCTAAAGACTAGGACTTATTCAATCTGAAAGCAACAACTAATCTGAATTCCTAATTGGATCCCTAAACTTTCTCTTCAAAGTTTGTTTGAATTCGAATTGAAGATTCAACTTTTCATTACTTGAGAATGCTTTTCGTTTCAATTTTGGTTTACTAGTATGTTGAAAACAGGTCCAAATAGATTAGTACAGAGCAAAGGTACTTGCTGATCTTGATACCTCCACTGTTTTATGAACCATGGCTTCACATCTTACTTTCCTTCTTTATGTTCTGGCAAATTATAAAACTTTGGTAAAATTGGAAGGGTTTTGGGAATTTATAGTGCAACTTTGCTTCTAAACCGATTGCTTATAAAATACCATTAACTACTATATGTTTTATTATCATGCTAGTTTTAAAGAAATATTTTACTATTTTTAATTCACCACAATCTTTATAATTGCTTGAGTGGTGGTTTTGAGCATAAATTCAATGAGATGCTGATTGTAGTTGCCTTCTGCTATGTAGGATGCTGGTGTATAAGTATGCCAACAATGCCGACTTAGAACAATGACTACATGGTGCCAACATGGCCTGACATAGGAGGCCCACACGAAGGTCATTCTCAGTACTGCAAAGGTGTAAGTTAATTTTCAACTAAGACCAGTTTATTTTAAACTCCTCTATTGCCCATCTTCACATATTAGAATCACACCACCATTTGCTTCGGAATTTTGAATTTGGACCAAGTTTGGCCTGGAAATTTTAATACATTTTGAAGGATTTTTTTATTTTTTATTTTTATAACAGAAGCTTCAGTTCATTAAATCATTTTGTCAAGGATAAAGCTTTCAGATGTTTTCTGATTCTGCTGAAGACTGTAATCAATAATGGAAATGAAATTATAACTACTAACTCTACAGATGGAACTTTTAAAGCAGATGAAAAACTCTTTCATTTATTAGAATATGCATCATATTTCATATGAAGTAGGGTTCCAATGGTTAGGCTTAATAACCTCCAATGTGGTTTGAGTGCATGTCCCCAATCAAATACATGCTAGACTAGAAAGAGAACTATAAGTTCTTAGTTTTTTCAGAATTTATTTTTGGTGAATGAAGTTTTGAATTCTCATCAACATGAGTTATTCAGTAACAAACTCCACAGGTACATTCATAAGTTCCAGTTTCTGATCTGATTGGTCCGAGGAAATATTTTCTATTTACATGTAATATATTCTGTTCGTGTTTTTTCAGATTTATTTTTATGAGTTTTAGATGCAATGCTCTTGTTTTGGCTTTTAACTATAGTTATATAACTAAAGCCTTCACAGTTATGGATTAGTAACACGAGAGACCTTTCACAACAGACCAACCATGAAGTCTCCTTCGTAGTTTCAAGTCACAACCCTGATTCCACAAGCTTGATTATTAATAAAAATTGCTTCATCAACATAGACTTTCACCATCGGATTAGAGGGAGGAATCCACTTCATATTTGGCTTGGGGGTGTCGTTTTTTCAATCTGATTGAGCTTTCCAAAAATCCTGAAAATAGTCTTTTGCAAACTGAGCTAGATCAGATGGTTACTTGTCTACATTACCAAAGGTAAACTGATATACTAAGTTCATTCAACACTTTATTCACGGCATTCCTCTCCAATATTTTTCAACTTCTGATATATTGATTTGGTCCCGAACTGCTTCTGTTAAATTTTCACTTCAGCTTATTTTTGTTTCCTAGCTTTATGCTAAATTTCCTCCTGTTTGACCTTTTCTTCCTTGAGAAAAATTTATGCTCTCTTCCTCTTCTTACTCGAATCAAACTTTTTTTGCTTGGCTGATTGGCCATAACAGATTTCCCACAACTGATTTATTAGATAACAAATTTATGCTTAATTCTCTTATCTGTAATCTTTGCCATGGGGAGGACAAAACTTCTCAACACCTATTATCACAGTGACTTGCTTTCTCCCAATTCCAGTCTTCCTACCAACTTTCTGCTGATTTATCTGACATTCATTTAACCCTTCATCTTCACAGATGGAATCATCATTCAACTCTTAAAATTATGTAAACTAATAAAAATTAGAAATTTTTATCTGCCAATTCAAAGTATGCCATCCTTATATTTGATTCTGCCTTTTATTTTTATAATTCACGAGAATTCATGAGTATTCATCTGTATGACTGCCTTTTTCCTTATGATTATGTGCAGAATTAGTATATTAGGATTCTCTAATATTACATGTGCTTTAGTTCAAAAAAAAAATCCATGTGCTGACTATATATTTGCAGTTATTTCTCCTTGAAGATACCTTTCTTTGAAGTTAGAAAGAGAAATATATAAACCTTTCAGATTTTGAAATTCAAACAACCACAATAACAGAAGAATGATATCTGAATTTACAGGGGCTTAGAGTGTCTTGGGATGTTCATCTTGACTTAAAACATTGGGCAGAATATATGACTGGTAATGTGGACAGTGAGATGTTAGCCCTCTTCTTCACCCCAACGTGGATGATTTGGTATAACGGGAATGACAAACTACATTGTAAAGGGTCCAAAGATCCATTGGACTTGGCCAATGGTGCAGCCTCTTATCTTGCTGACTTTATAGATGTCCAAGACAAAAGAACAGCTGATGCTGCTAGGCCGGTCAGTAAATGGCAGGCGCTGACCACAGGCTTCTTCAAATTAAAAGTTGACTGTGCTGTTGATGACAACCTTAGAGTAGAGAGGTTTGCGGCGGTTATAAGCAATGACCAAGGGGTGTTCGTGGCTGGCATGGTGAGGAAGGTAATTAACATCTCTGATCCTTATTTAGTGGAGGCTATGGCGCTGAGAGAAGGGCTTATTTTCGCTGGGACAAAGTAATGAACATCTCTGATCTTTATGTAATTATTTAAAGACAAGGAGAATGTGAAAATACCTGATGGTTCATGTAATTGCATCCTAGCTGAACATTTTTTGTTGGTTCCTTTGTACAGGTCTAATAGAAGACGAAGAGTAAATTGTGAAGGGTGATGATGTGAATGTTGAACTGGATGCAACACTGGAAGAATTGTACATGAGATGTTCACAGAAGGTAAAACTTAACTCAACATGTAAATATACATAAAATATAAGATTCTTTTGTGCGTTTTGTTTTTCTTCTTTTTGTTGCTACTTGATTGCTGTGAAAATAGGGAATGAGAAAATATCAGCAATTATGAATCTATATATGGTACTACATGATTTAGATAATTCATAATGATGCCTAAACTTTCTTTCCCTCATTATGTATTCCTTATAAATCTGCCATTTTACTGATGATGATTTTAATTGTCTTCCATTTATATTACCATGAACATTTGTTTCTTGCTACGTAGATTATAAAAGTTGTTGTTCAAGCTAATATCCACGGAATGCTATTGCTAAGCATGTAAGTAAGCTCTTCCTTTATTCATCATGTATGGGGTTTTTTTTTTTAACCTTTTTATTACTTTTCAAGAAAGAAGAGGATACATTATTGGATTACTTTGTTTCACATTTCAACCACTTGATAAAAAGTCAATGTGAGTGATATTGGGCAATTCTTTTAATCAATTTTATACAACATGAAAATTATTGTATTGCTTTGATTTCCGACCATTATTAAATTATTCAGATTATAGAATCAATCATTTGGCTTTCTTTTCTCTTTTACCTTATCTTTGTTTCTATCTATAAACTTTGGGAGCTGAACGTGTTTTAAACATGCTCATTAGATTTGACCTTAGATTTGGAGCTGAAATTGAGTTTTACCTATATTTTTCCCGTAGTGATAAATTACAAGCTCAGTGGTCTTTGATTTTTTGGGTGATTTTATTATGGAATCAGTTTTGTGTGCTTGGGTTTTGAGGTTTGAGGTTTGAGAGTGAAAATTTTATCTTAGGCAGAAAATTGGGGTTATTCTTAAGGAAGAGAAACTCAAGGACTCATTTGACAAGTAATCTTATTTCTCTTTCCCTCTCTCCCTCTCTTTATATATAGGCTTCTTTTTCCTTCCTAAGGTAATGATTTAATGTAATCTTATAAACAACTTATGTAGTTGCTTAAGATTAGCGAAAAATAACTTTTGTAGGAAGAGATTGGTATTGAGGAAGATAGATTAGAATAGACTCAGTTTTACAACCTAACAGCTTATTTGCAGAAACTTTAGTGATGTAGCATGGTAGAGAGAAAAGCCAAGAACAAAAAAATAAAGATAGAACGATCCAATTCATATGGAACTTCACAAATCACATGGGTGCCACAACTCAATCTTATGGCACAATGAAAACGGCAATCGAATCACAAAGCACGAAGAGCAAACTCAATCACAGAGTTTATAAAAATATTGACAAGTTCTTATTACTATGTAATTGTATACATGCAATTGGGAGCATTTTTCTTTTATGTATTTTATGCACACACTATTATTAAATTTAATATACCATGGAATAATTCAAATGCTTTTTAATTTATCTACATCTAACAAGCTATTTAGGTTTGCTCTCATGAGAAAGCCTATCACTATATAATTAGAGATAAAAAATATATATACACAAATTTCAATATTTTGGATGTTAAGGAAAATAAGAGAAAAGATTTGGTTTGTTTGAATCCAAATTTTAATCATAAAATATAATTTTAAAGTATTAGAAATATAACCTTTTTTTTTTTTTTGGACAGGACGTGAAAGAAAACTCCATTGAAATTGTTCAACAAATTAATAAAGCAAACAATTTGCAATTGATAGTTGTCTTCTTTTTTCATATGCTTCATATGAGTTAACATGAGAGATATCAGACATTCAAAAGTTACAAAACTAGATTATGAAATGTCAATTATCGGAATTAATTTTGTCCAATTAATTTTTTTGTTAATTTTTTTATTTGATCTGCTAATATTATTGTCACTTAAAATAAAACAATTTAACCATCGAATTGAATTAATTAACTGAAAACGAGAATTCTTTATATTTGAGTTTGCCAGGCAAAGTTATCCTCCTAAAAAGTTTTTTTATTGTATTGTTATATAGTTTTAGCTTTCTATTTAATGGAGTCAGAAGTTAAATAATTTAATTATTTTATGTTACAATAACACTAACAAAATTTGAGAGTTTTTTAACAAATCATTGTATTTTAAAATCTTATTTTTCAATTCATTGTACTTTCAAATTTATTTCCAATATGATAGTTCTTTTTGCCACATAAGCAATCCACTTGCTTGTTACCTTCCATATAAACAAGTTACTTACCTGTTACCTTCTTGTTTAATGACAAAACTTCAACTGAAACTTAAACATGTAGAAAGCAAGTGATCTGTACCACCAACTGCAGATCAATGGTTTCTCATCTTCAAGAACTTTCTTAACAGATCACTAGAAAAACCCCATACGCTGGCTTGCAAACCCAACTACAATTTATTATTATTATTAACACTGGAAGAAAATTATCATTAAAATTACGCCAAGTGATCGGGCTTCTCTATAAAAGAACATAGCTGAATCATTGAACTTTGAAGCAAAGCAGAGCATCAAATCTCCCGATTACAATTTATTTTTAACACTAGAAGCAAATTATTATTAAAATTTAGCCAAATACAAAAGATGGTACATAACTGAATCATTGAACTTTGAAGCAAAGCATATAGAGCAGCAAATCTCCTAACTACAATTTATTAATCAAAGCATCAAAACAGATGCTAAAAATACAAATATATCAGCTTCATTTAACTTCGAAGCAATGCACATAGAGCAACAAATCTCCCAACTACAATTTATTAATCAAAGCATCAAAACAGATGCTAAAAATACAAATATATCAGCTCCATAAAGTAGCCAGCACACTCGAAAAACCACAAACACTGGCTTACAAAAAAAAACCCATCAGAAAATTACAACTCCAAACAAATATAAAACCAGCTACTAGAAAACTGAAAGAATGACAAGGTCAGAATAGACAAATTTAAAGCATCCACAACACACAGCCTAAAGCAACCCCAACATAGCACAACTCAAATCATTACAGTTAGCTCTTTATGCTTTAATTTTTCATCATGAAAAAAAAAATTACCTTAAAATAATGAAAACTAATCATTTTGTAACAAAGCAAGAATACATATTCATAAAATTATTGTAAATCACATTTCACTAAGTCCTTACTTTGTATTCTGAATTAATGCGTAACATTAGTTGAGACTTTTCACTGTTTGGCTGGGCAATTTCGTTGATCATGACCTGGTTCTTTACAAAGTTCACAACGCACTATTGTTCGCCCTTCTTTGATGCCCATCTCATTTTGAAGTCTTGTAGAACGTGGTCGACCTTTCTCTGATCGTTTAAGACTCTGATTGGGAATCATTTTGAGATTAGATTTTAGCCAATATGCTTCATGAGCGAGGGGATAAAATTGAGGAGACCAAGTACTGACATACGCTTCAATTGAATAATATTTTTCACATATTGCAAGCTATTAAGGGAAAGATTACCACATACAAACGTGAGAACAAAGATAGTTATCAATCCACCATTTCTCACATGTACATGTACCTTTATCTAAATTAACATTCTGTATGTTTTTACCTTTTTGTGTCACTACCTCAAACAACCCTTTATCTCGATTAATGGATTTTAAGGCATGAGCATTTGCCTTTGACGTTAGACCTACTTGTTTTGCAACAACATGTGGAGTATGCATTTCTCCTTTCTTTTGAGCACTTATCCAAAGAGCACATCTAGCATCAAAGTAATTAACCAACCTATAGAAGGTAAGTTGAACACATGCAGTAATAGGCAAATAATGAGCCCTTTCAACACGCTGTTAAAAATTTCTGACAAGTTTGTAGTCATCATTCCATAATGTTTACCTCCACCATGTGCAAGAGCCCATTTAGAAAGTCGATGATTTTCAAGCCATTCACGAGCTTTAGGTTTGATTCTTCTTATCTCCTACATAATGGCATTAAACTTTCGAACTTGATTTTGACTGCCAGCTTGGTAATAGGCTAATGCTTTTAAGCGACTGTCACCAAATTTCTTATAGAAGTTGCTAATAAAATGCCGCAAGCAATAGCGATGAAAAAATTGTGGCTCAAACCATGGAGATGCATGCTCATTAATTACCTTGATGATACCATTGTGTCGATCAGATATCAAGCAAATCTCATTTCGTTGTTGTATGACATATTTCTTAACATGATGAAGAAACCAGTGCCATAAGCTATAACTCTCTTCCTCAACAATGGCAAATGCAAGTGGTAATATCTTACCATTACCATTAACTCCCATCGCAATCAACATTTTTCCTTTGTACTTTCCTTATAAATGTATACTATCTATACTCATAACTGGATTACAATGCTTGAAGTCCTCGATAGATGGAGTAAAAACCCAAAATACACGTTGGAATTGTACCTCATTTGCAATCTCTAAAGCAATTGTATCCCATTCCATAATAATTCCTTGGTTATAAAATTGTAGTGCAACCATGAATTTGAGCAAAACTTCATATGAAATATCCTAATCACCAAAAATCTGCTCAATCGCCTTCTGCTTACCCATCCATACTTTCTTATAGAAAACTGTGTAACCCAATTTATCAATTATTTCTGATCTTAAAGCTGATACTATAATTGATGGTTGTTCTTTTATAAGATGCTTTACTTCATGTGCAATCAAAGTTGCATCTGTGTGGGTGGTCTCGACTAAGCTTTGGATATAAGCAAGTGTGAGGATCATTGTACTGCGTGATTTCAAATAAACCATGAGTGTTACACTTGCATGTACGAAGCTTCCACTGGCATCCAGACTCTCTATGTTTTTTGCACCTCAATCTCCAAATAGTTGGACATGTTTCCACCACTTCATTTTGTTGATTCCTTCTGATAAAGTACAATTTAACTGCTCTAGTCGCTTCATCTTTATTGGTAAAAACTAACCCTTTGCATAACTCTTAGGTTGGATCATAGTTAATAACTTCTGGCAATAGAGACCAATTACTTACCACTACCTTATCTGCTCCATCAACAATAGTTGTACTTGGTGTCTCGTTCAAAGGTACACCTGGTGGGATACATCTTATTCTATGCCTAACCTCTAATGTTGCTACTTCTCCATTGAGTTCATCTGTAGCTTCTTCTCCTTCTGACATATCATTGAAACACATTTCATCATCAACATCTTCATCTAGCATCTCATTATTTACATAAGTATTATGCAAAACACATGTATAATTCTCACCATGAACCAATTGTGATATCACGTTCCAATCCATACCCCTGCCTACCTCACCACAATCAACATCCACCCCATTTCTATAAGGAAATGAAATATCACCACTCACTGAAGAAAGCCCATGGCAAATGTTAACATCAAGATTACTTTGACTTGTTCCATCAAGTGAGCTTACTGACAAATTAAAAGGGTCTCCATCATAGTTGTTGAACGCACGAGTTGATCGAGACAAACAAGTTCAACTTCTAGATACAAATCAATATTACTTAACTCAGAATGCATAGTTAGAGCACCAAACTTGATATCTATATCATCACCATCTTTAACCGAAATAGGAATATACTTTAACATTTGTCCAACCACCGAAGGATACTTGCATGTCATTTTCAACTGTTATTTTTGCTTATCAAATGGTGTGATAGAATACATCTTATCAAGCAATTGCTCACATCTTATCCTAGACTTAACCTTAACACCTTTGTTAGGTGGCTTATCATAAGATAGCCTATCTAACCGTTGTATAGTGATGCCATCCCAATAGCAAAGTATTGTAATACATCTTCCCCTCATACCTAGTCATCCTAATACCATAAATTGTTAACTGCAATGTCATTATATGAAGTTTACATAAAAGAATTTTATTTTATCCATCATTTAATATGCTCAAGTACATTATCAAAGTGAAACGGTTAGGTTCTAATTATTAACTTAATTAAACCTCAATGCAAAATTAATTGGGTAAGCTACACAAGTCCTTTTCATCCTAACCAAACCTAAGTCATATATTCACCAATGAAAATTCATTTTAAAACCTGTTTTTATCATTTTGTAATGCATAAAAGAATGTTAGCTTACCTGAACATAATGGCTGAACCAAAGAAGAACAAGAAACATTCTTCATCGGATTTTGAGAGAGAGATAAAGAGTGGCGACTGTATAAGGAGATTTTTTTTATTGATATCACAAGATTGTTGTGAATTCAAGGAAATGATGTGAAAATAAATGTTAGGGATTGTTTAGGCGCATTACACACTCTGTAACTGAAGAGTTTGTGAAAGTATAAAAGCAATCGATGTCCACATGAATGAATTTGATTGAAGGGACAAATTACAATGACTAATTTTGCTATTTAACCTTAATTATTTTCCCATTTGAAATCAATAAAGTATTAATTTCAATTTGATCAAATTAAGCCTTTTTGTTAACTCCCATTTAGCTCCATTAGTTTCTACCATCTAAGACGATCATCTGAACTGCATTGCTTGGCCACTTTATTAAAATGCTATGGGAATTTTCCCTTTTAAGTTTCACATGAATAACAATTTAAACAAAGAAACAATTACTTAACCATCCTTATAATTCCCATGGAAAATCTTTAAAATTCGTTATATAATTAAATGGGTTTTCTGAATGCTTGAACCTTTTTTTTTTTAACAATTGATATAGCAATAGACAAATATGCATACTATTATTATGAAAAAGAAAAGGAACTGAATAAAGATGTAAAAACTATCTTAGTTTTTAAAGATAATAAGAAAACAATGGAAGATGAATTTGATGAGGTATAATTATTTATTATAAGCATTTTAATTATCAAAGTTCAAAAGATATCAGAATGGATATTGTTTTGATTAATTATATTGAGCATTGTTTTGATTAATTATATTGAGCGTGCATTTTATGGATTAAAAAATTAAAAGGTTAAAAAAATAAAATCAATAGGACTTCAAACTAAAAACACATAATGGTTTGAGTAATATTTTAAGTGAAAAAAAACTACTTTAATCTTCACTTAAGCATTACCAAAACCTGGTCTTACTACCAAAAGGAAAATATAATTATGTACCAAAAGGGAAAATATAAAATCGTTTAGCAACAATTATGCATGCATAAAAAAAAAAAAAAAAAAAAAACAGTAATATTTCACAAAAAATATTGTAAAAGAGAGATTAAAGAGATAATACTTTAATTCTATGTTTGGTTTATAATACTGCTATATTGAAACTAAGTCGGTTAACAAGTTTAAGTACCAAAATATCCTAACACTATTCATCATCTTTAATAATTTTTAATTTCTTTACGGACCCTAAAATTTAATTGTTATTATAATAATAATGATAATATTTTTATTATAATTACTATTATAATAATAATAAATAATAGTTATTATTAAATTAATATTTTATCATCATATTTATAATAATTATTATAATAATATTTTAAAATTTATAATTATAAAAATAATTATTATTATTATAATTAATAATGATAATAATAATTATTACTATCATTATTATAAATATTATAATAATAATTATTACTATTTATGTATTATTATTATCATCATTAAAAGTATTATTACATTTACTATCATTATAATAATTTTTATTATAATTTTTATTATTATAGTTTCTATTATAATAATAAATATTATTTATTATTAAATTAGTATTTTTATCATTATAATTAAAATAGTAATAATTATTATTATTATTATAAATAATATAATAATTATTATTATCATTTTAATATTATTATAATTATAATAATATTAATATTAATATTTGTATTATTGTAATTATAAATATTATTAACATTATCATTATTATCATTACCAAGAATATAAGAAAAATTATTATAATAATATTATAACAATACTATTATTATAATTATTGTTATTATCATTATTACAATAATTATTTTTATTATAAGAATTTTTTAATAATATTATAATTATTTTAAAAAGTATTATTATTATTCAAAGGTAAAAATGGCAAAAAGAAAAATTTTATTCTCATATGGGTGGGATAGATTTTATGTCATGGGGGGAGGTGAGACAAAATTAGTGGAACCAAACGAGAGATAACTATTTATATGGTATTAAAGTAGTCTAATCCCACAAACCAAACAAGTCCTAAGTGAATATGTTTCCCTTTACTTGTTATTCTAGAGTAGAGACGGGAAACGGGCGGGCCGGAACGGGTACGAGTCGGGTGCCACCGTGACAAGTCAATAGGTACGAGTAAAAAATATCCGCTTCCAAACATGTCCAATATTTTATGCCCATATCTGACCCACTAAAAAACAGATAAACATGCGAGTCTCTAATAAAATTGACCTACTCATTTTTCTTGATATCAAGAACCCATATCACAAGAATTGCAACAACTAGGTATTCAAAATACTAATTCGGTATATCTAATGCTTGTTCTACAGCACATAGAAATCCCATTCCAGAAAAAAAAATAATAAATAAAAAATAAGCCATCAATTGCCAAATCAAGCTCTAGCCTAAGGCACCCTTGGCCTGCCACCACCTCCACGTTGTTTTTCTGTTGTGAAAAGGCTCTCGTCCTTTGCACCTTCATATATATTTGCAAACAGTGAGTCCAGCGTTTTCCTTTGTTGATCCTAATTTTCCTACTGCTTGGACGCCTTCTGCAGCAAAGCCTCGATTTGCAGCCCTTCGTTGGACTGGCGTAACTCCAACCCTGCACTCGAACAAGAGACCCACGTACCATCCAAGATGACCAAGCTCCAAATTTGAAATAAATTTACAATTCTTATCATTATTATAAATTAATTATAATAACTATTATTATAATAATAGTAATTATTATTATAATTATAATGTTATTATTATTATTATTATGATAATAATGATAATAATATTTATTATAATAATTAAAATATAATAATGTTATTATAATAAACATATAATAATAAAAAGAGTAATAATAAGAATTATAATTATAATAATCATAACGAAGAAAATGGTGAAATTTTAAGTTTTATGAAAACTTTGGGGGGTTGTAAAAGATGAATAGTAAAGATAATAGGATCTTTTGATTTATTATCCTACTTTAATACCAATTAGTCAATTCCATGAACCAAACATAAGATTAAGATAGTATCACTTTAATCATTTTTAATCTCATCCAACTTTAATTTCAATCCTATTTTACTATAATCTTGTCCGTAAATCAAACAAAATGTAGGAGACCAAAGCCATAACTCATAGAAACAAATAAAAAAGACTATTAACAGCAATAATGAAAAAAAACAAGGAACTTTGAAATTCTATATTTTAGATGCATAGCGCAAATAAAAGAATACGATACATTTTGTCTTGAACATACATTCCCATAAGAAAAAAGCAAAATAACGCATAAAAACATGTGAAAATGGAGATGGAATCTATATTTAGACCTTTGAGTATGTATTGTGGGTTCTCGGGGTAGGGATGTCAATTAAATCTGAACCGTGGAGCCTTATCCCGCCCTGATTTGGGAAAAAATTCTCGCCATGTTTGGGGATTGGGATGAGGAAAATTTGCTCCTAGTTACCTTGGCGGGGACGGGGATAGGAACGAGTATATATGTATCCGATCCGAACCCACCCCGAATATTTACTAAGTACCCCTATATATATTTTGATGAATTAATACCTTATATATATATATATTTTATTATCGGCCTTACCGATGATATGGTTGTTCCGTGGATATTAAATGAGCTTACTATCCAATTTTGGAACTAATTTGTAATGTTTATATGTTGTTTAGTGAAAGATTTATTTTATTATGGCTTATTGCGTTGCATCCTTGCTTTCGTTCAATGTTTTTTTATTTCCTTATGTAAATGATATATAAGTAACTGGCTCCAGAGTCATTTTTTAGCCTTCATAATCCTAGCTCAACATACAATTTTATGATGTGATGATAATTTTACTATTGAGATTGGTTTTTAACTTTTTGTTGAGATTTATAAGAGGTAGGGAAAACTCCTCGTGGGGATCCGATTCCCCATGAGGAATTGAGATAGGGAAGAAAATTTTCCCTTCAGGGATGGAGAAAATTCTTTCCCCGTGAGCTTCGTGGGGATGGAGAATGTAAACTCGACCCCACCCTGCCCCATTGCCATCCCTATCTAGGGGTTTGGTCTTAAAACTAATAGCTATGACAATGATGGGTGCACAGTGGCTAGGGTAGAGCAATATGGTAAATTAATAAGGAGGATAGAGAAATAGAAACGTACCAAAAGCCCAAACCACGGTTAAAATCTAACTGTGGTAAAGCGAAAACATCAACACAAATTAGTATTTATGTATGCACTATTTATACTCATTTATTTCCTTGTTTCACATTCTCATTCATTCTTTCTTTCTCTTTTGAAAATCCCACATTCCTTTTTTTTTTTTTTTACCTCCAAAAAACCTTGGGGTTTGTCAACAGGAGAGTTAACGGTGGTTGTAACAGAAAGGTTAGGACTTTGATTTTTTTTTTAACCGTTGAAGGCTTATCTTTCTCTGATATACTGCTTGACTTTGGATAAAGTTCCATTCAATTTCGTTTGTTTTATGTTTATTTGACGAGAAAATGATGGAAAACAAAATGTTGACCCTAACTTGATTTTAATGATAACAAAACTAATTTGAGTTGATCTAACCAAATTTGTCTAAATGTTTAATTTTTTAAAGGTTTTTATTCAAAGGTGCATACACCTCAAGATAAGAGTCTATGTAGTTAATCCTCTTGTAAATCTTCTCTTAATTATCTAACTTTAATTATGGTTCAAAATGTTTACAAAATATTTTTAACAAAAACTTTTAAACCTGTGTTAATTTTTATAAGTCTTTGAAAAACAGAAAAATGTTGTTTGAAGGGATTTAGTCGACTGAATTGAATGGTTTATACAATCGACTGAATGAAGGATAAAAAGTCATGCCCTTTTGATTCAGTCGACTAAATGAATGTCAATACCTTCTAGCTTATGGCCCAATCAACTAAAAGAATCACCTAGTCGAGTGAATGAAGAACAGAGAGTTCTATCCCTCTGATCTAGTCGATTGAATGAAGCACCTGATGTTTTATTACTTTGATTCATTCGACTGAATGGTACATCAAGTCGACTGAACATTCGAAAATAACAGTTAGTTTTTTTAAAAATGGGGCATTGTTCAAAGCATTTAACGCTCTAAACTGCCTCATCTTGTGCCTAACGGCAATATGGAGGCAAAACTATGTAAAATCCTTTTAAATGAGCAAACCTAACAATTTAAGAACACTTAATTTCTACAAGAGCTCATTTATTACTTTCAAAGCTTTGAAAAATCCCTCTTGAGCCATCTTTAAAATTTTGTTCTTGAAAGAGAGATGTTCATCATCTTGTAAAGCATTTATTGCAATCTCTCTTGTACTGTTCTTAAACCTTCAATTCCAATCATCATAAGAGAAAGAGTTGGTGTAACTCATTAGAAGTGTTTAGGTGTTAAACACTTTAGTGTGAACTTCCTTAAGTGGAAGAGATCCTTGTAAAGGTTTGGGCAACCTCTGAAGTTGCTTATCTTAGTGGAATACTTCAAGGAATTTCCTTAAAGAAAATGGACATAGGATCGAAAAGATTCTGATATTGCCTAACCACTATAAAAAAATGTTTGTAATCTCTCATCTTTACTCCTTTAATTTAAGTAATATATTTATTGTTGTTTATGCTTGATGTCTTAAGTGTTTAAAACTTGTTTGTTGTTTGTGAAAAAAGTTTTTAAAACCCAATTCACCCCATTGGATTGTACTTTAGTTCACAATTGGTATTAGAGCCTAGTTCTTATAGTTTTGCTTAAAATCCTTGAGTATATCCTTTGACAACTAATAACTATAATGAAGGTGTTACTCTTACACTAGACCTCATTTGTTTAATGGAACAAATTATAATTTGTTAAGAATAATTGAAGGACTTAGGATTCCTACAAAAACAATCATATTTGGTGAAGTAGAAGCTTCAATGCCTAAACTTAAAATAGAATTTGATGATGATAATTGTAGGATGATGTCCTTAAATACTAGAGCTACTAGCATGCTTCATTGTGCTTTAGACATTAATAAATACAACAAAATTTCTACATGTGTTTTGGCTAAGGAAATTTGGGATAAACTTAAGTTACATATGAAGGTACTAGTGAAGTAAAGAAATAAAAAATATATATATTAGTGTTTGAATATAAAACTTTTAAAATGGCTCCTATCGAAACTATTTCTAAAATATACTCTCGATTCACTAACATTATTAATGATTTAAAGCTTCTTGGTAGGAATATTGAGGATTGTGAGTTAGTACGAAAAATTCTTAGAGCTTTACCACCAAATTGGCATTCAAAGAAGACGGTCATTGTGAAAGCCAAAGACCTTGATAATCTTGACATCGAAACACTTATTGGCTCATTATTAACTCGCGAGATGGAAGAAATAAATCATATTGTTGTTGATGATGAGTCAAAGAATAAGAAGGTCATTGCCCTCAATGGAAACATAAGCAAGAAAGTAGAAGAAGAAGACAATGAAAGTAGTGAGGAAGATAGAGAAATAACTCTCATCATAAAGAGGTTTCAAAGATTATTGAAGAAGATCAAGAAGTTTTACACAAAGGACAATACAACCAAAAGGGAGCCTATTGTGTGCTTTGATTGCAAGAAACTCAGGCACATCAAGGTGGATTGTCCTACAACAAAAAAGCCTTACAAGAACTTCAAGAAGAAAGCCTTGGTTGCTACCACTTGGAGTGATGATGATGAGGACATCTCGGAAAGTGAGATTGAGTACCAAGAGATTGTAAATCTTTGCTTGATGTCAATTGATGATGAAGATGAGGTAACTAATTCTTCCCTTAGTGATGATATTGATAATGAAAATAGTAATGATGAATTAATTGATACTATAAATGAATTGCATGAGAAATTAAAGAAATTTGATGCTAAGAATGTTTCTCTTAAGAAGGAAGTTTTATCCCTCTCTAAAGAGACAAAAGTTCTAAAAGAACAAAAAAAAATTCTTTAGAACTTAACAACTCATCACGTGAATCTTTAATGAATGAAAATGTTTATTTGAAAAAGAAAGTGATTGAGTTGAGTAACATAATATCTAGACTTATGAGTGAAAAAGAAAAGCTAGATGAAGTGTTAGTAAGTCAAAAATGAGTGGAAAAAAATTGGTGTAGGTGTTATACAAATATCAACCTAAATAATAAGCTTCTAAATGTATGTTTAAACTCTTAAGTGCACATGAGGATTGGATTAATTGTATTTAAATATAATTTCCTAAAGCTTCTATCTAAATGAAACAAAAAATAACAGATTTGAATAAACAACAAAGATTGCACTAGTGAAAGAAAATCATAAAATAGTTTTCAAACTAGAATTGAAATAATGAGAAAATAAGTTAAAGCTTCAATATTCACCACTAATCATCTTCTTTAAAGCAAATGACTTGCACAATGCTACAAACTAGATTTAGATGCTTAATGTTTACCAACTTAAGGGCATGATATCTACTCCTTAAGCTATTGATTTCCCTAAGCAACAAGTTAGGCATGAGTGTCTACTTTAACTCTTTTCATTCTCAAAGTATTTAGCATGGTATCTACTCAGTGGCACTTCAAGAAAGCATAAAACAATGGAAATAAACAAACACACAAAACCCTGAACATGATGTCTATTCTGGTTTTTCATGTTAATTAATCCCAAGAACCCATAATTGGTTCCTTCTTCACTTAGTGTAGGCACAAGACTCAATCATCTAAATTTACCTAGATGACAATCTCCATACAACATATGTATATGATGATCAAGCATAAACATAAACCGTATGAAGAATGAAATAAAACCAGGAATTAATCAATTAAGCATCATAAAAAAAAAAAAATTTGTAACAAAGCAAATCGAAATCCTTAAGAAGACATGACTAGGGCTTCAATCGAGCCCTAACGAAAATATTTAGTTACACATAATTCTGATGAAAAATATCCTCATCATAAAAAAAAATAGATAAAAGAAAGAAAATACAACTCCTCTATGATGATAATCTTCAGAGAACAAGAGCTCCCCTGCGTGAAGAAGGCCATTGTAGAAGAAAATATAGTAAAAAAAAACTCATTCTTTTTGGTCTCTTAAACATGTATTACAAAACCATAGCAATTGAATGTGTGCCTTTTTTTTAACATTTTTTGCTAAACTTATTTAAGCACTCAACTTCCTTTTCCATCCGTACAAATCCAAAAAAAAATCATAATTTAATAGCTCCTTCACATCTGCCACATTGAAATCACGCACAACCTGACCTTTGTCTACTAAAACTGTCATAACTTTCTCTAGAAAAATTATATTTACGAGCCGTAAAATTCTCCAGAAAATAGACATCTGGATCTTTCTAAGCATATAGGCTCATCTCTTGTTTCATCTTGAATCAATATAGTTTAATCCGCAAAAATGATTGATCTGTATGAGCAATTTCGTGAAGCTCATTTTCACCCTTTTCTAGTGAAAACAGCAAAATGCTCAATTTATCTTTAATAGTCTAGAAATGATGGGTTTTGTTGCACTCCTCTTGGGAAACCTAAAAGCATGTAACACACTATAAAAGATCAAATTGTAACAAGACTAAAGGATTAACTTATGCAAATTAAAAGGCTTGAATGTGTGACATTCAGTGCTTATCACACCCCCAAACTTAAATATTGCTAGTCCCTTAGCAATACAAAACTGAAAATAAAATAACTAATTACTTCTATTTTTTGTGAGGTGTACGATTGCATTTAGCGTATGCAATAAGCCTTTTAAACCTCTAGCATCCCCACAGGACGAGTGAAGTCTTGTGAGGGTTTAACAGAAATGCTACGCACAAACATTAATATCACAATCATGTTACCAAGAAGAATACAGAATCACATCAACAATGTTTTTCATTCATTAACAAGCTTCTTTTTTATTTTTTTCTATTTTTAATAAAGGAGGGCGGCACCTCCGACACTATATTAAAAGAAGGCCTCACTTATGGCGGAGGAAAACCTTAAACACCTGAAAATCAAAGCAAAAAACACAACCAAACAAAAACCCAAATATACAAACGTTACAATCGAACATGCGGCAATCCCGCCTTATCCAACCTAAGCATGCCTTTCAACTCGCGTGGCAAAGAGATAAAATTAGAACAAGTGCTATTATAACCTTCCTCGCCCTTACAAGCGAGGAAATCCATCGCATTATTTCCTTCGCGAAACTGATGTTTAATGATGAAATGCACATTTCTTAACAAGAGCAACAACTCATCCCAATAATCCCATAAATACCACGCCGTGCACTTTTGGCTACTCAACCAGGTCACAATTAACTTGGAATCGCTCTCAATATTTATCTGATTAAAACCCGTTTCTTTACACAAAGTTATACTAGCTAGTAACGCCCTTAACTCAGCATCATTATTTGTACCATGACCAAAGTAAGCAGAGAAAGCCCCTTTGAAATTATCTCTCTTGTCTCATATGACCCCTCATCCTCCACAATTTCTCGGGTTACCCCGGCAGCACCCATCGACATTCAATTTAATCCAACCTTCAGCCGGTTTCCTCCAATAGACCAGCTTTGGAATAGGCCTTGCATGATCAACATATGGCACTTCAAGCGCCTGAATGATGGCCTCATCTCTAGCAGAAATAGGCCATTATTTCACCATAATAGATGAGATCTTCTGTAACAAAACTTTAACTGCCAACCAAACCCTCGACGTCGAATCAAAGGAATTTTTCATTCGAGCCTTGCATCTACGCAGCCAGAGATGCCAAGTAATAATAGACGGGATAATACTGAGAAGAATCCCCCTGTGATTCGACTTCTGACACACTGAGCCACTTCATCACCGTCGCCCACCATGACATACCAGGAGTATGGTTGATGCCCCATAGTTGTTGTCTTCCATACTTCCACAGCAATATTCCCAGTACAAAGAACATGATTTAAATCTTCTGTGTGTCCGTGAGTGCAGCAGTTACACCGAGAGGCCAACGAAATTCCAAGAGATTGCACCCGAGAGTCCAAAGCTAGCCCATTAAATCGGGCTTTCCACATGCAAACAGAAATTTTTTTCGGGAAAAGGTGATGCCAAAACCAGTCCATACCTAGCTGGTCCGTTCCTCTAACACGAATTAGCTCCCATGCTGAGGCCGATGTAAACTCACCCTTAGCTTCTGATTTCCAAACGGTAATATCAGTGCCCACCTTACCAGCCACAATGTCGTGCATAATCTCCTCTGATTTTTCCAAGCCAACTAGTTCCACAAGATGGTTCTCATCCCAGGTTCCATCAACCCATACCTCTTTTATTTTTATCTCAGATTGTCCAGTGTCCCTACTGACACACAACGGCCCACTTGCCAACCACCAATCAAACCAGAACGAAGAGTTGCCCTCTTTCACCTTTACTATAACGTTCTCTGTGACCTAAGGAAAAATATTCATAATGGACTTCCAGAAATGAGAAGAAATGCTTTTAGCCTCAGCAAGATAAATGTGGTCGTGTTTCACATATTTCGCTTGAAAAAACTTAGTCCATAGATTATCAACTGTTAACAATCTCCATGCAAATTTCATATGCAAAGACCTCTGCACTTCCTGGAATTTTCTCATGCCAAGACCCTCTTCTTTATAAGGTTTGCTTATCCGATCCCATGCACACCATTTCATTCTCAGTTTTCCATTCTGATCTCCCCAAAAAAATGAAGAAATCAGAGAGTTGAGTTTTTTGAAAACCTTCATAGGCACATTTAAAACCGCCAAAAGGTGTGTAGCCATACATGATAAAACATGTTTCATTAGCGTAAGTCTACCACCTTGAGATAGTAAATGCACTTTCCAGCCTACTATTTTCCTTTGAATCTTCTCAATAAGTGGATCCAAGACTCTGGATGTAAGACGTCCTTCAACTAGAGGGACCCCAAGTAGGTTACCGAGAATTTTTCTTCCACAAAACTGGTTGATCTCATGAGATGAGGACACTACGCAGAAATAATGGTCTTTGAGAAAAAGAGAGCTGATTTTTCCTTATTAATTAATTGCCCATACCACTTTACATATACCTCCAAGGTTTTTGCAAGTCTATGAATCGAGTGTTTGCCACCATTCATAAAAACTAAAAGATCATCCGCATATAATAAATGAGAGACAAGTGGCGCACCTATAGGGTGAGAAAAACATCCAATTCGACCCTCTTCAAAGTTCTGGCGAAGTAATCTTGATAACACCTCCTCCATAATAATAAATAAATATGGAGATAGCGGATCACCTTGTCTTAGACCCCGAGCCGGGTGAAAGAAGCCCTTGAGAGTCCCATTCATCATTATTGAGAACCAAAGGGATTGAACACACTCCCTTATTAGATTACAAACCTGATGAGAAAAGCCAAAAGATGTTAACATATTCAACAAAAATTTCCAATTTACACGATCATAGGCTTTGGCGATATCAATCTTCACCATGATGTTTCTGCCTTTTGATTTCTTATTTAGGGAATGAACCAATTCCTGTGTCATTGAGTGAATGAAGATTAATTCTTAATTTGATGTTTCTGTCACACAAAAATGGCCTAAAGAAATGTATGCTTGCAAATTTTCAGTTTCCAGTTCAAACTTTTCTAAAAAATCCTTGATTCAGTCGATTAAACCAATATATTAAGTCGATTGAATATCCTGCCTAGAAAACCCTTGACTCTCTACTTCTCATAAAGTCGACTGAACTAGAGACCCAATCGACTGAATGCCCGAAAATTCCCAAAAACCCTGATTTAAAAATAAAAAAAGCTGACCCAATTGAATAGTTGGGTATCCAGTCGACTGGATACACGATTATATATATATATACATATACATCCTTTTAATTTCTAAATTCATTTTCACCCAAATTTTAGAAACCTTTTGACGTTTTCTCTCTTCTCTCTCTAGAAATGTCAATCTTTTTGACAAATTTGGCCAAAATTTCCTAATTTGTTTAGTACCCACTCATTAAAACCTCTATTTTCACTATTGTTTTCAAGCAAGATGTCTCAAAAAAAAGGTCAAAATGCCTAACCCTAGTCCAAATCTATTGCGCGTTTATCGACCTAAATAAATAGGCAAATAATCGCACTCGTTTTACTTGCAAGTACACAAGGTCAACAGTAGTATAGTGTGCGAATGCAAGATCATCTCCACAGGGATTAGTAAAGTTCGGTTTTAGAATTAGTTTCTTCAAGTAAAAAGAAGGAAATAACTGTTGTGTGTGATTTAATAATAATAAAGAAATAGGGCTTTGATATCCACCACTAGTCATACTTTTCCAATGTGTAATGTATCAGTGCACTAACCTTATCATGTATACCTAATGGTCTCCAACCTAAGGGCATGGTATATACTCCTTAAGCTATTGATTTCGCTAAGCAACGAGTTAGGCATGGTATCTACTCTAACTCTTTTCTTTCTCGAGGGATTCAGCATGGTATCTACTGAGTTGTTCCTAAAGAAAGCATAAGGACTGTGGAAATCGACAACCACATGAGACCTAGGGCATGGTATCTACTCCCGATTTCCCATGTTGATTAACCCAAGAATCCGGTGTGGATATCTTTTGTTACTATTGTTAGACCCAGGACTCGGTCATCCAAATTGATCTAACTAACCCATCCATACCACATGCATACGTTGGCCATACACATACATATGAGGAATTTAAATAATCACAGGCATTAATCAAGTTAAGCAACATAATAAAGGCTATTGGCAAAGATAATCAATTAATAAATATATGGGAAAGCATAACTAAGGCTTCAATCGAGCCCTATAAAGAGTTAGTTACACATACTATCTAAGATAAATATCATATATAAACTAAGCATAAAATATGAAACTCGAAGAATACTAGGGAGACGGGTTGTCAATCCTCTCCAAAGCCTAAAACTTCGAGCTAAGCAAAGATAAAAGAAGTGATCTCTAAGAAGTGATCTCTTGTGTGTGCTTTACAGGTGTATTTATAGTGCTTGAGTATTCCTAACAGGCTCTGGGAACCCTAATTTCCAAAAACGCAAAACCTCTTCTATTTCCAAAACTGGTTCAGCCGTTTTACTGTTCACGCCCGTACATGTGCGCTCGATCACAGTGTGCCTTGCGCTCGATCACAACTGCTGCACTCTATCCTTCTTGTGTGCGCATGATCGTAGTGTGCGCTCGATCACATACAACAGTGCGATCAATCACACTTTGACTAGAAGCTGCTCCAAGATTTTCAGGTTTCTTCCTTTAGGTGCCAAAAGTGCTTTTTTTTCTCCAAGACCCTATAAAAACATGTAAAACACACAAATGAAGTAAAATATATTAAATTAACATAACTAAGGACCTAACAAATGTAAATAAGAGGGCTTAAATATGAATATTTAAGCACCTATCACACCCCCAAACTTACATATTGCTAGTCCCTTAGCAATACAAAACTAAAAACTAAAACGAAAAAAATAACGCCATATAGATAAATCCAATAATCATAATGTCCCTAAAAATTTTAGGTTTTCACACAAAATTATGATGTGCATTCATGAGCAAGCTTAACAAATATAAACATATCTTTGCAATAAATAAGAGTTTTGAACACAAATCACTTTCATGAGGCAGTTTAAGACATTACAAGTTTGACTTTAGTGTGTGGTGAACTAGCACATAAAAGATTAGGTTTCCAAATAATTCTAATGCGTAGTGTTTCGATGACTCAAGATTCACCAAATTTCCTATTAGAATTAACAAAGATGGCATATATTTTCTTCTTTTCTTTCATTTGTGAGATTTTTGCCATGTTAGTTCCCTTAAGCTTTCTATTTGACTCATGTAACGAGTGATTAGCCAATGACTCCCAAACCAAATGGTTTTAGGGCATTAGGTGTAAAGACACCCCTAAGGACTTACTAACTCGAGTCAAAAAGGCAACGAAACTAACTGGTCTCAATGCTACCAATCAGAATTTCCACTTTTTGACGTAACACTCACTGCTTACTGAGGCAAGAGGGCCAGTTACTCAGTGGAAAGTTTGTTTTATTGATCATTAGGAGCATTTTTTTCTTTTTGAGTACTAACAATCTTTTTCTATTTTCTTATGCCAAGATGTTAATCTAATAGGCCATCTGGTTCACAGTCGAGCAAAAGAAACATACAAATCAAAATTACATGTCATACCCCACACAACTATGTGCTAATGTACTCGTGTCAGTTCAGGTTAAACTTGTGAATCCTTAAATGCCTAAAAGTAAGTGATATATGTTCAAAACTTAAAAAGATCACCCAAAATTTTTATTAGAACAGAATGAACATGCATTTATCTCTAAAAGCAACAAAACTAAAAACAATTGGACAGAGTGAGTGTGTAAGTGTGTCCCCATACCCCCAAACTTAAATTGCACATTATCCCCAATGTGTGAATAGCATGGAAAGAGCTGACCTAGGAGATGGAGAACTAATGGCTAGCACAGCTCGTAGCACGCCCCCAAACTTCAACTGGATGCACTCACTCTGTCCTTAAAAAAGAAGGACAAACAAACATAAAATGGAAAACAAGTAATAAACAACTATAGAAAAGTAAACCATGAAATACTAAAAATAAAATAAACTATTAAAAAGGATATGCTTTGGGGTGCTTCTCATGAGCGCTAAGTTTAATGTCTTCAGCCAGACGTGGTACCCTCTCACTGCTGATCATCAGGTGGTGCATTTGACGAGGTACCGAGTGCCAGAGGTAGGCGATCAAGAATAGCCTATAGCATAGCCTCCTGTCATGCAAACTGTGCCTCCAAACTATCAATATGCTGATGCACGAGTGTGGTAGTGGCAGAGACCTCACCTCGGAAGGAGGATAGCTCAGCTAGAAAGTGTTTGGACTCTATGGGTCCCATGTCCGGATGGTCCTCCTCTCGCACTGGGCTAACTACAGGGGTCTCGGTCTCCATACGATCCTCCTTAACTCTCTCAGCTGCAGGAGCAGGTGCTAGGAGTCCTCGAGGCATATGTGAGAGGCTATGTGTCCACTGAGCCTTCCCGAAAAAGGGATGCTCTCGCACTGGTCCGTCACTGGTGGTCCTTTTAATCCCTTTCTTCTTGAGTATGTAGGAGAGTAAGAATGGGAAATGGAGGCCCCATGCATTGGCCGTGGTGGTCTGACGGCCATGGACGTGATCCCATAATTTATGCAACTAGCTCCATATAACAGTCGGAATAGAGTACCAGTGTCCTCTATGGAAGGCATATAAGGTCTATAGAAACTAGTCTCTCTGCTGTGTCTTGTGCCCCAATGGACACACATTACACTGAAGGATAGTGTCGACAAGCCAAAATTATAGAGGCAACTTTGACCGGCTGGCTGCGTTATTGTGTTTGTCGGCGTACTGACCAACGCACATATCCTTAATAATCTCAGACAGGGCAAAGGACTCCGGCTGTTCCTCGATATTGGTGTCCTCCGGAGAAGACTCGTCAGAGCGATGAAGAGCAGCGGCTATGTCGGCACTAGTCACCTTTACGGGTGTGCCCTAGACTAAAGAAGTCAGTACTCCAAGTCTACTGTAGTCAAAGGATAGGCTTGCATAAAACTGGACTACGAGCTGGGTATATGCAGTCGAGCAAACCAGCTTAAAAAACCTCTTCAACCCTCGATGTCTAAATGCTTGGACGGCCCATTAAGTGGCATCCATATGCTTGAATACATCATCGATGGCGAAGACGATCTCAAATAATAGCTCTCATTGCTCGATGCTGGGCCGGGATGACGAGGCATGGCTGCTTGACGTACCAGAGGTGGAAACAGATGGTTTGGACATATTGATACTAGGTTATGCCTGATTCGCGATTGATCTCAAACAGATGCGCTCGATCGCACACTGGACTATGCACTCGATCGCAACAGTCGTGCGCTTGATAGCACATAGTCAGGCTTTTCCTCGAACAGTTTATGTGCGACAAAAGACCAAGCTATGGTCTTGAGGATTTGAATTCGTTCCTAACCTCCTGCATGCAAAACAAGCTCCAATCATGCACAAGATACATATATATAGAATGAAAATGTCATTTAATTATTAAGAAACATGTGTTAGAGCAAAGAGGCTTACCTTGTGGATGGATGGAGTGTGCAATGGGGAAAGGGACGTGACAGTGTGTTAGTGCTAAGTGACAGTGGGGTGGTGATGGGTTAGTGGTGAAGGTGGATATCGTGGTGGAGTTCTAGAGTAATGGTGCTGGAGTGCCGGAGTTTCAAGAGTGTGAGAGTGAGGGTGCTAGTAGACGGGAGAGTGTGAGTAAGAGGGTGCGAGTGAACAGTAAGATAGTGAGTGAGTATGAATGAAAGTTTTTAGACTTATAGCTGAACTGTCTGCCACGAGTGCGCTCTATCGCACGTTGGGTGCACTCGATCATACGCGGGGTGCACTGGATCGCACTTGTGCGCTCGAGCACATTGAATGGTGCGCTCGATCGCACACTTGTGCTCGATCGCACTGACATGTGCGCTCGATCGCAAGCAGTGTTAATGGGAAAAAATAAAAACTTACCTTAGTTGAAAAATGACAAATTTGAAACGATACAACCTTACCATATGTTAGTAGCCTCAGTACCACTAACCTCCGTAGAGATGCTTGAGCTGTATGGGTAATCAAATATGAGCTTGCTCAAGAACTCTCGTAATCCGGTGCTAGTTAGTCAGAAGGAAGCACTTAGAGCCCACATCAGGTGGTTCAAGTACCCTTGACAACTACTGTATCTCAAATCTTGGTGCCTTGTCAATAAAGTAAGGGAAAGTAGTATTAGTATTTACAGGATGGTCAATTTGAAGAACATACTTACTTGAAGGTTGTGGTGTGCTCTTGAGGAGGTGTGCAGCTGTATTGACGTCTTTAATCACATTGTCTTCCTCCGGCCTAATGTCTAATCTTGTGTCCTCATGGTTGGGGATGGTTTCCGATTGAACAGTGTGATGGACCTGAGAAACTTTCTCAACAACACCTTGCATGAAGCTCACATTAGAACATTCATTATCCTCATTGGTTGAATTTAATGTATTAAATATTTTAAATTCTATCTCCTCATCATTTACCCTCATAGTGACAATGCCCCTTTTCATACTAATATTAGTGTCAGCAGTTATCATAAAGGGGCGTCCTAGGATGATGGGGAGAGGTAATGGTAGAGCACATTCTTCCATATATAATACTATAAAATCAGCAGGTATAATGAATTTACCTACTTCTACCAACACATCTTCAAGGATACCTCTCGGTCTTTTGATGCTTCTGTCAGCTAATTGCAAAGTAACAGTTGTTGGTTGAAGCTCCCCCAAACCTAGTGTCTCATATACACTGTATTGCAGCAGGTTGACACTCGCCCCTAGATCCAATAGTGCATGCTCGAACAGCTGGTCACCTAGCCTGTAAGGAATAGTAAAACTACCCGGATCTTTTAGTTTAGGTGGTAATTTTCTTAAAAGCACAACACTTACCTCTTCGGTTAAGGCTACCATTTCATGTTCTTGAAACTTCCTTTTGTTAGTGCAATAATCTTTTAAAAACTTAGCATATGCAGGTATTTGTTTGATTGCATCTAACAGAGGAATGTTAATCTCAACTTTCCGCAAGGTTTTAAAAATATCAATCAGTTTATTGTCTTTCTTTTGTTTGACTAACCTTCGCGGGAAGGGTAGAGCATTCACCTTCTCCGTTTCACTTACCCTTGACGCCAATGGTTTCTTTTAGGATGCTGTTGTAGATTCATTGGACCCTATCACCTTGCCATTTCTCAAGGTTGTCACAGCATTCAATTGGTGGTGTCCTCTTGGGTTAGGTATTGATTGGGCGGGAAGCTCACCTTGCTTTCTACTGCTCAGTTCCTTGGCCAATTTCTCCATTTGGATCTCTAATCCTTGAATTTCTTGATCATGTTTCGCTGTGGTTTGTCTCATTTTAGTTTGAAATTTCCTTGTTTCATCCATGAACTGACTTTGTAAGGTCATCAAATGTTGCTGTTGAGTTGCTAATTGCCTCACAAGACCCTCGAGGTCACTCTTCTTTGGTTCGGGAACAGTTTGGGCTGCTGTTTGGAAGTTTATGTGCTGTCTTTGACTGTTCTGATTATTGCTCCATGAGAAATTCGGGTGATTCCACCCTCCAGGGTTGTATGTGTTAGCATAAGGGTTGTTCTTCGGCGGATAGTTGTTAGGTCCCACGTAATTGGCTTGTTTCGGATCTGTAGATGAATACAAAGGACAAGTATCAATATTATGGTCTAGTTGGGAACATATTGCACACACCTGGAGTGGGGTAGATGGTAGGCTAGATGAGGTGTTTTGAGCAGCCATGGCTTTTACCAATAAGTCTAGTTTTCTTTCCATAGCAGCTATTTGAGGGGAAGATCCTCCATTCAGATTTACCTCATACACACCTTTACCTTTTTTCATATGTCTACCTCTAGAGGAGAACTACTGAGTATGTTCACTCAGGGTTTCGAAGAGCTCCATAGCTTCTTCGCTGCTCTTCTCCATCAACACTCCTCCACAACCTGAATCAACAATACTTTTGTTAGTATCATTCAAACCTTCATAAAAATCTTGTACCGGTTCATCTTGGGGCAGGTTTTGGTGGGGAAATTTGAGTAGCAACTCATTGAAATGTCCTCATGCTTCGAAGAAGAGGTCTCTATCCTTTTATTGGAAAGACTGGATCTCCTTCCTCATTTGTCTCATCTTTTGGGCTGGGAAAAACTTATTTAGGAATTTGCTAGCCAACTCCTCCCAAGTATGGATGGAAACTGCAGGCAAAGAATTGTACCACAGTTTAGCATTATATTTTAAGGAAAAAGGGAACAGAATTAACCTTATTCCTTCTTAGTTTAGTCCTCGGATGTGCTGGTACTTGCAAAGGTCAAAAAAATCCCGAAGGTGCAGGTGTGGATCCTCATTAGGTGTACCCCTAAAGTGAGTTAAGGCACTCAAGATTTGCGGAGATATGAAATAGTTGCCTTCTGCCTCCAGTTGATAAGTGATACATGATGGTTGATCAAGGTTCCATGGAATGAAGGACTGCTTCATTGGTACTCGTGCAGGTGGTTGCTGATTTTCTAGTTGTTCCGCCATTGGTGCTTCGTTCTCGAATTCTTCTTCGTTCTCCTCAAAGTTGTTCATAAGCCTTTGTCAGATGGTCCGCTCAAATTCAGGATCGAGGGGAAAGAATGTTAGATGTCGAGATCGAAGTCCGTGCATAAATCAGGTAAATCAGCTTCAGTGCAGTAACTCAATTCTGCTGCTCGGGTAACTCTCTGTCCTATTTGTGCTCGATCTCATAGAAGGTTGCGATCGATCGCAAGTATCACAGAATGTTCGTTTAGGGTTTGATGTGCCTGAAACAGAAGAAAATTGATTAGGGTTTGATGAGAATAAAAATAAAGGTAAAATATAAACTTAAAATTTTTAGCAAAATAAAAATAATGACGAAAATAATTATAAAAGGAAATTTAGCGCAATCCCCGACAACGGTGCCAAAAACTTGTTGCGCATTTATCTACCTAAATAAATAAGCAAATAATCGCACTCGTTTTACTTGCAAGTGCACAAGGTCAACAGTAGCATAGTGTGCGATTGCAAGATCATCTCCACAGGGATTGGTAAAGTTCGGTTTTAGAATTAGTTTCTTCAAGTAAAAAGAAGGAAATAATTATTGAGTGTGATTTAATAATAATAAAGACATAAGGCTTTGATATCCACCACTAGTCATACTTTCCCAATGTGTAATGTATCAGTGCACTAACCTTATCATGTATACCTAATGGTCGCCAACCTAAGGGCATGGTATCTACTCCTTAAGCTATTGATTTCCCTAAGCCACGAGTTAGGCATGGTATCTACTCTAACTTTTTTCTTTCTCGAGGAATTCAGCATGGTATCTACTGAGTTGTTCCAAAAGAAAGCATAAGGGCTGTAGAAATCGACGATCACATGAGATCTAGGGCATGGTATCTACTCCCGGTTTTCCATGTTGATTAACCCAAGAATTCGGTGTGGATATCTTTTGTTACTATTGTTAAACCCAGGACTCGGTCATCCAAATTGATCTAACTAACCCATCCATACCACAAGCATACGTTGGCCATACACATACATATGAGGAATTTAAATAATCACAGGCATTAATCAAGTTAAGCAACATAATAAAGGCTATTGGCAAAGATAATTAATGAATAAATATATGGGAAAACATAACTAGGGCGTCAATCGAGCCCTATAAAGAGTTAGTTACACATACTGTCTAAGATAAACATCATATATAAACTAAGCATAAAATATAAAATTCGAAGAATACTAGGGAGACGGGTTGTCAATCCTCTTCAAAGCCTAAAACCTCGAGCTAAGCAAAGATAAAAGAAGTGATCTCTAAGAAGTGATCTTTTGTGTGTGCTTTACAGGTGTATTTATAGTGGTTGAGTATTCTTAATAGGCTCTGGAAACCCTAATTTCCAAAAACACAAAATCTTTTTTATTTCCAAAACTGGTTCTGCCGTTTTACTGTTCATGCCCGTACATGTGCACTCGATCGCAGTGTGCCTTACGCTCGATCGCAACTGCTCCGCTCGATCCTTCTTGTGTGCGCAAGATTGCAGTGTGCACTCGATCGCATACAATAGTGCGATCGATTGCACTTTGACCAAAAGCTGCTCCAGGATTTCCAAGTTTCTTCCTTTAGGTTCCAAAAGTGCTTCTTTTTCTCCAAGACCCTTTAAAAACATGTAAAACACACAAATGAAGTAAAATGTACTAAATTAACATAACTAAGGACCTAACAAATGTAAATAAGGGGGCTTAAATATGAATATTTAAGCACCTATCAAAATCCCACTTTTCCTATACGATATCACAAAGGAGTGTGTCAAAAAAAAAAAGGTTGGAGATGCAAGCAAAAAGGCCAAGAATAACTTAATGCATCAAGTTTTTACAATGCTGCTACAGAAGAAAGGTATGACATTATTATTCGTGTCAAGGAGATAATGTCTAGTAGATTTGTAGATTTCATGTTTATTCGTTTTGGTATTTTCAACATTAAGTCCTTGCTTGATGTTCTCGATTTGACACGTCTAGTTACCATCCATGAGAAATTTTACCCTAGGCTGATCCATCAGTTTTATGCAAATCTAGACCATCCCTCACCCTTTGCACCTAAGTTCAAGACTATGGTTATGGGTTAAGAGTTTACTATTACTACTAAGGTTCTTCGTTCTGTTATAAGTTACCTGATGGTGGTATGAAATGGACCTTGGATGGATGGCCAGAGGAATTTGATTACCAAGGTGCTTGTAGTATATTAAAGAGCAATTCTGCTTATGTTTATGGGATATAAACCTATAACACCTATTGTGATATGCCCCTAGACTCTAGGTTGCTTAATTTGATAATAAACCGGTGTATCAATCCCAAACTAGTAAGCAAAATCAACCCCTCCAAGTTAGACATCCTTATAATTTAATGCCTTAAGACTGGTACAACCTATGACCTATGCCCCTTCATCCTAGAATATATGATTGCTGAAAATGAGAGTGAAGTAGGTGGTTTACCCCATAGGATGTTTATCACTCTCATCCTAAATCACTTTAAGGTTTCCCTTTCTTGAAACCAAAGTTAATGACATTGAAATAAGTGACTTAATCAATGTGTGTTCCCTTAAGAGGATAGGATGTGTGATACGAGATAGTATATTAGTCTCTAAGACAATGAAGAACATCAGGATTGGAGATGAAGGCCCTGATGATGAGGAAGAAGATCAAGATGCTAGTTTGGGTACTCAGCAGATAGGCTAGGTTCAGGTCAGGGCTTAGCCAATTCTAGTTCTCAAGATATTGTTCTTCAAACCTTAGCTAATCTTCAATTATCCATGAAAAACATGAAACAAGCCACTGATTTACAGCTTCAAGCCTTGTGGTCATCTCTTCAGGATTGGAAATGAAGGCCCTGATGATAAATAAAAAGATCAAGATGCTAGTTAGGGTACTCAGCAGACATGTCAGGGTTCAGGTCAGAACTTAGCCAGTTTTGGTTCTCAAGATGCTATTCTCCAAACCTTGGCTAGTCTTCAATTATCCATGAACAACATGCATCAATCCACTTAAATTTAAATTATTTGGTAAGCCAAAGAGAAAAAAGAAACAAAGATTAAACTTAAATAATCCTCTATTCCATTATTTGGTAAGCTAGGTTTGAATTGTTTGTTCTTATTATTATTTGGTTCTCCTTAACCACTCCATTCTTACCCATTATATAAATCGTTGCCTTTATCATCCCCCTCTCCTCTAAAGTACATGCCTATAAGTTCCTGATTTTCATTTCTAATTTCTATATTGTTCATTTATATTTTCATTTCTTGATAATCTTTTGTCTAAGAAAATTCCTCATTTTACTCATATATTTCTTCCATCGCTTCTTTGCTAAATCGTTGGTTTTGTCCAATTTGAGGTATATTTTTGTTTCCTTTTCTTCTACTGCAATTATTGAATGGATTTCCCATGTTATTTTATAATTCCCTTTTTACCATATGTGATTTAGCTTGGAAATTTTATTGTGTGCAAGAACTCTTTGTTCCATCAGTTATGTTTCCATTTTTCTTTTAAGTTATAGAATGAAGAATTTGCCCCTAAAATTTGACAAGTAACAGGAATCCTCCCATTTTCATAATAATTTGTTGGGTATTTCTTGACTATTGATTATACGATGCCATACATTGAAGTTTATGAACTTGGCTGCTACTTTCAATTATTTCTTCCATTGATCTCATTTTAACAAGTAATAGACTGGTATCTACCCAAGTTTTTTCTAAGTTGTGATTAAGATGTGTGAGATTTGTTTCTATATTCACCTTTAGAGTGACTTAATTCTTACTTCTTAGGCAAAATATTTTTAAATAACTAATAGAAAATCATATTATGTATGTCTTGATAGTACATAATGCAGGTTGAGTATGACTCATGAGTGACTGTTGCATGGATATAACAACATAAGTAAAGTTCAGGCTAATGGACAAATGTTAGATTGTTGGGAATAAGAGTGACAGAATGTGTGAAAGAAAGAAAGCTATAGCTAAAAATTTTGCTACTGAAAATACAGGATTTGATGAGGTCAATTGGAAGCATATAACTTTGATTTTCAAATTATTATGTGTGGTTCTTTTATGTTTCTCCTTTCTTTAGCATCTATATATCTAAAAAAATTTGTGGGAGAAAAGAAACCTATTTGAATTACATTTTTTAAGGAATTTTAGGCCTTTAGTTTTTTTTTTCTTCTTTGGTAGTACAGAATTGCAGGCCTCTAGTTAATTGTGCATAAAAATGACCTACTTGGCTTAGGTTTGGAAAGAAAAGTAGAAAGAAACTTATTAATTTACGTAGATTTTTGCACAACAGCAATGGCCAAGGAATTGGTGTTGGTACCAACCTCATTTATTTTTTATTTTTTAATTTTTTTATATCAAATACTTCCTTCTCTTCACTCTATATTTTGGTGTTTAGCTTTGATGAATATTGATGTTTTGAATTTTCCTGTATTGGATTGTAGATATAGTTACAAGTACAAAAATGCAAGTCAAGTCTAAAAGAAATAAAGAGATAGGTGGACCTACCTTAAAAAAAAAGACATAACATGATGAAGAGGGAGTTCTTTTCTATTGCTTTGGATTAGAAAGCTTTAGTGACATTTTGGACCTAGACCAATGCAGCAGATGAGCACGAGGAGAAAGAAAAGTGAAATGAATCTACCATGTTAGGTTTTGAATGATGATATGCAAAGACAATATTATCAGGTTTGAATTGTTTGTTGTTATTATTATTTGGTTTTCTTTAACCACTCCATTCTTTCCCATTATACAAGTCGTTGCCCTATCATCCCTCTCTCCTTTGAAGGCACATGCCATAAGTTCCTGATTTTCATTTCAAATCTTTGTATGTGTTCATTTATAATTTTTGAAAATAAGAATTAAGAAGAAATTCTCTTTCTTATTGATTGAATGAAAATAGTACAATTGACTCAATATATAGACTTATGAGAATACTAAGTCTAATAGGAATATGACACATCTATTAGATAAGATAAATATGATCCAAACCTACTATGACACACATTAAGAATCTGATTAGGACTCTTAACCCTCCCCCCTCAAATTGGAGCATAAATATAATATGTGCCTACCTTGTTACAATTAAATCGAACTCGATAACCATCCAATGGCTTAGTAAATAAATCTGCTAACTGATATGTTGGCTTTCTTCACATGTCTGGTACTAATCACATTTTGCAGAAGCTTCTTTTGAACAGCATGACAATCAACTTCAATATGTCTCATGAAACACTGGATTATTTGCGATATGAATAGTTGATTGATTGTCACACACTAAGCTCATAGGACTTTACTGGTTAACCCCAAGTTTTGCTAACAACTGCTTTAGCCAAACCATCTCACAGGTAGTATATGTCATTTCTATATTCGAATTCAGAACTTGACCTAGCAAACACAGTTTGCTTCTTACTTTTCCATGATACTAAATTACCTCCAACAAATACATAATATCCAGTAGTGGACCTATCAGATGGAGAACCAGTCTAATTAACCCTTAACTTGAGCATGACCATGATTTTGATAAAGTAAACCTGACCAGGAGCACTCTCAAAATTCGAATAACAGCATCCCAATGACTAGTTCATGGAGCATCAAGAAATTGACTAACCACATTGGTTGCAAATGAAATATCAGGCCTAGTAACAGTCAAATAATTCAATTTTCCAACCAAATGCCTATATTGCTCTGGATCAGGTAATAAATTACCTTGATCAACTACTAGTTTTATGTTGGGATCCATAGGACTATCTATAAGCTTACACTCTAATATTCCAGTCAACAAATCAAGAACATGTTTATACTGAGATAAGGAAACATCATGACGAGATCTAGCAACCTCAATACCCAAGAAGTACCTCCAGTCCCCTAAATCTTTTGTCTGGAATTTAGTACTCAAGAACTATTTCAGTGCTAGAATTCATTCTTTGTCATCTCCTCTTATCACAATATCATTAACATATTCAATCAACAATATCCTACTTGCCTCATTGTATTTATAAAATACAGAATGATCTACACCAAATCTGTTGAGGCCAAAATTAATTACTACTTCACTGAACTGACCAAACAACTCTCGAGGAGATTGTTTCAAGCCATATAGAGATTTCTTTAATCGACATACTAACCCAGACTCCTTCTAAGCAACAAATCCGGGTGGTTGCTCCATGCATATTTCTTTCTGCAAATCACCATTTAGAAACGCATTTTTCACATCTAATTGATGTAGATGCCAATTAAAAGTAGCTGTTAAAGAGATAAACACACAGATGTAATCTTCGTCACTGGAAAGAATGTCTCAGTATAGTCAATTCCATATACTTGTGTTTACCTTTTTGCTATTAGGCAAGCTACTAATCTGTCAATAGTACCATTAGGATGAACCTTTACAGTATATACCCAGCAACAACCAATAACAGATTTCTCATATAGAAGAGAAACCAAGTCCCATGTATCATTAGTACTTAAAGCATATATCTCTTCATTCATAGCTACTTTCCACTCAAAATGAGACAAAGCTTCTGTAATAAACTTAGGAATAAAGATAGAAGAGATTGAAGCAACAAACGAAGCATATAAAGGAGATAAATGATCATAAGACACAAAATTAGCAATTGGATTAGCAATATATAAACATTTACCTTTACGGAGAGTAATAGGATGATTATCCTCAGATGATGAAGAAGGATTGGGATCTATTAACAAGGGAGAAATTGGTGGAGTAGTAGAGGCAGAAGGTTGCGAACGACGGGAGTAAACTTGCAACAGAGAGGCAGATGACGAAGAGACTAATGGAAGAAGATCTGGTTGAGTAAGGGGCATGGGAATAGGTAATGGACAAGGAAATGAATCAGCTAGATCTAAGATAGAATGAGACTCAGAGTAATATGGAGTAGACTCAAAGAATATAACATTGGCTCAAACAAAGTGCATTTGCAGTAAGGGACTATAACAACGATAACCTTTTTGTGTATAAGAATAGCCTAAGAAAATACACTTTGTAGAGTGGGGATCGAGTTTTTCAGCTCCTGGACAGAGCTGATGAACAAAACAAACACCAAAGACACGAAGAGGTAAGTGAATAGTAACATCTCTAGGAAAGAGCATGGAGTGAGGTGTTTGACAATCAAGAATAAATGATGGCATACAGTTGATTAAGTAACATACAGTCATAACGACCTGAGTCCAAAACAATTTCATAAGAGAGTATGAGCAGTATCCAAATGATATGAACCCATGGTGCCCATCACCATAAGATGATGATTTTTTTGCTTCGTAACTCCATTTTGTTGGGATGCATGAGAGCAAGATGACTGATGAATAATGCCAGACTTAGTCATAAATATTGTAAAAGGCTTAGAAAAATACTCACGAGGATTGTCACTACGGAGAATCCTAATAGATATGTCAAATTAGGTTTTTATCTCAACACAAAAGGCACAAAAAATAGAAAATAACTCAGAACTGTCTTTCATTAAATAAAGTTGGGTAAGCCTGAAATAATTATCCACAAAGGTAATGAAATTCCGAAATCCAAGTTTGGAAGTCACACAACTTGGACCTCAAATATCATAATGTATTAACATAAAAAGACTAGACACATGATTATTAATTTAGGAAAGAAATGACACACGATGATGCTTACCCAATTGACACAACTGACGTTCTAAAGATGAAACATAACTCAAAGTATGAAGTAACTTTTTCAACTTCTCTAAGGACGGATGACCAAAATGACAATGTACCTGAAGTAGGGACACGTTAATCGAGCAAGCAATGGGTGATGCGATAGAATCAAAGTAATACATGTTGTTTGATTCATGTGTTGTGAGTTTTAAATTACTCGCAAGTGCACGAGTCGTTTGCAATATAGTGTTGTGCAAGTGCGAGGTCGAATCCATAGGGAATTGCATTGTGAAAATATTTTTATCTAAACTAAGCCTATTTTAACCTAATTCCAAGTTTTGAATTGCGAATTATATTTTGCAAAACAAATGATAAAAACACTAAGGTTTATGAATCCACCCCACCAAAGTAAAGCATATATTTTCATGTTCTATAAAAATAATCTATCAAAACATTCCATGAATCCAACTTTAAACAAATCACAACATATATCTCAATTAAACCAAAACAATCCAATGTATCCACTTTTAACAAATCACAAAGGATATCTAATTTAATCAAAAACAATTCGATATATCCATCAGATGAAACACACTGAATATCCAACAGAACAATTTAAAAACTATCAATCATAAGAATTTACTCAAACAATTGACCATAACATTTATACTAAAAAAAACATTAGAATTATATAAACAAATCTGAAAATCTTATGCCAAACAACAGCGAGGCTTCATCTTCAACCTTAGTTGAAGATTTTAGCCACTCATAATCATGAAACTAAAGTTCACAATAACAGTGCTAAACATTAAACTAACAAAAAAACAGTAAATTAAAACTGACTATACATGGGAGAAATTCCACTCGCTGTTAGGCGGTGCTTCCCCTTGTGGTAGCAAAGCCTTCGAGATCCACCAGAATGCTAGCAGACGTCCACCGGATTGCACACCGAATGATAAAGTGAGATGGCATTTTTATAGGGGAATTCCCGGAGTGCAATAGGTTTCTAATTCGATGTGGGATACTGCCCGAATGCACTCGATCGCAGCATGGTGCAATCGATCGCTTGTGCGCTCGATCGCATTTCTTATGCGATCGATCGCAATAAGCATCCTAAGCTTTTACTCTTTGAAGCTTGACAGCTCCCAAAATGCTTCATTTTCTCCACAAACCTATAAAAATACAGAAAAAGACATAAAATAAAGTGAAATAATACAAACTAAGAGCTTAACAAATATAAATTAAGGGCTTAAATATGCAATATTTAACCCTCATCAAATACCCCCAAACTTATATTTTGCTAGTCCCTTAGCAAAACAAAATAAAAAAATAAAAGAAAAACAAAGAACACAAAGATAAGTTCATCACTCATGGTATCCAAGAATTTAAGGAGCACTCAAAACTATGATATTCATTCATGAGCAAGCTTAAAAAAATATAACCCATCTTTGCAATGAATAGGAATTTTAAAACCTAATTACTTACAAGAGGCAAGCAAGACATCACAAGTTTGAATCAGTGTAAAGTGAATTAGCATATACAGATGAGGTTTCTAAATAACTTCAATGTACAATGTCTCTATGTCTTAAGATTCACAGGATTTCTCATCAGAATGAACAACGATGGCATAGTTTTATTTTACCTTTTTTTTATAATACTCTGCTATGATTAGTTCCCTTAAGCTTTCTAATTGACCCATGTAGCGAGTGTTGAGTCAATGACTCCCAAACCAGATGGTTTTAGGGCATTAGGTGTAAAGATACCCCTAAGAACTTACTAACTCGAGTCAAAAAGGCTACAAAACTAAACTGGCCTTAATACTACCAAGCACTCAGTGGAAAGTTTATTGATGATGATCATTATTTTTCTTTTCTTTTCTTTTCTTTTTTTTTATGCTTTTCTATGCCCAAGTGTTAATCCCACAAGTCATCCAGTTTCAGTTAAGTCAAGGAAACATACACATTGAAATCGCATGTCATACCTCACATAAATATGTGCTAATGTGCTCGTGTTAGATTGGCTCAAACATGTGAATTCTCAAATGCCCAAAGTAAGTAACAAAGTTTTAAAACTCTATCATCAAATCATGTGTTCAAAATTTTAAGCTCACCAATGAAATCACATCACAATATTTGTTTAGATCAACTAAAATTTCAAAATAACATGAGCATGCATTTACCTTCTTATATATATATATATATATATATATATATATATATATATATATATATATATATATATATATATATATATAACAAATTGAAGAAAGGCAATAACAAATTAGGACAAAGTGTGTGTAATGTGTCTCCCATACCCCCAAACTTAAATTACACATTAACCCCAATGTGTGAATAATACGGAAAGAGCTGACATGGGATATGGAGAACTATCTAGACTTGGTATGGCTCATAGCATACCCCCAAACTTGAACTGAAGTACGCATTGTCCTTGAAAAATAAAGACTGGAAAACAAAAATACTGGAAACAAACAATAATCATAAATATGTAAAATAATAAGTAAACAAAAAGGATAAGCTGTGGGGTGCCTCCTATGAGCGCTAAGTTTAAAGTCTTCAGCCAGACTCTCTATAGTAGACGACATTCAATCTGAGTAACTAGGATCCTCCAACAATATCGTCTCAATGTCCGGACTCCTCAACTCCAATAATGGTTTTAGCCTCTGTCCATTTACCTTGAAAGTGTTACTATTCTTTGGATCCTCAATCTCGATGGCTCCATGAGGAAAAACCGACCGAATAATAAATGGGCCTGACTATCGAGATTTGAGTTTACCTAGAAAAAGATGTAGGCGTCAATTATACAGAAGAACTTTTTGACCCAGCTCAAAAGCTCGTCTCAAAATGTGTTAGTCATGAGTCTTCTTCATTTGTGCCTTGTATGACCGTGCACAATCGTATGCATTATTCCGCAGATCCTCTAATTCATTGAGTTAGAGCTTCCTTTGTGAGCCTGCCTTTGAAAGAATGAAGTTCAGCTGCTTGATAGCCCAATAGGCTCTATGCTCTAATTCAACCGAAAGGTGACAGGCTTTTCCGTACACAATACGATATGGGGACATGCCAATTGGCATTTTGAATGTTGTTCGATATACCAACAATGTATCATTCAATCACAGAGACCAATCCTTTCTTCTGGGGTTTACAGTCTTCTCCAAAATTTGCTTGATCTCGCGATTGGAAATTTCCACTTGTCCACTCGTCTGTGGGTGATACGGGGTGGCAACCTTGTGTGTGATGAAATACTTCTTCATCAGCTGCTCAAAAATCCAGTTACAAAAGTGCTTACCTCCATCACTTATGATTGTTCGAGGCGTACCAAAACGAGCAAAGATAGCGTCCTTCAAAAACTGGACCACAACTCTATGGTTATTGGTCTTGCATGCAACGGACTCCACCCATTTGGACAGATAGTTCACAGCAACTAGGATGTACAGATAGCCAAAGGAGTTTGGGAAAGGTCCCATAAAATCAATGCTCCGCACGTCAAAAATCTCAACAATCAGAATAGGGTTGAGGGGCATCATATTTCTCCTAGAAAGACTCCCTAGCTTTTGACAGCACTCACAAGATACACAGTAGGTGTGAGAGTCTCAAAACAAGGTGGGCCAATAGAATCCACACTGCAAGATTTTCGTAGCAGTCTTCTTAGCACTGAAATGGCCTCCACAAGCATGATCATGACAAAAAGTGATGACATTAGATTGGTCATGCTCAAGAATACACTGTCTGATGATTTGATCGAGACAATACTTGAATAGGTAAGGATCATCCCAGAAAAAATGTTTTACCATGGTCAAAAATTTTGATTTATCTTGTCGCTTCCAATGTAAAGGCATTTGACCGGTGACAAGATAGTTCACTATATCAGTAAACCATGGCACGGGATCGTGAGCAATGTGCATCAATTACTCATCAGGAAAGGTCTCAGAAATGGGAGTGGTGGCCTCAGTGAAATCCACAATCAATCTAGACAAATGGTCTGCCACCACGTTTTCGGAACCTTTTTTATCCTGAATCTCTATGTCGAACTCTTGAAGTAACAAGATCCATCGGATAAGACGAGATTTAGCATATTTTTTAAGAAATAATACTTCAATGCAGCATGATCTGAGTAGATAATGACTTTAGATCCTAACAAGTAGGATCTGAACTTGTCTAATGCAAAAACGACTGCTAGCAACTCCTTCTTAGTGGTAGAGTAATTGAGTTGTGCGTCGTTTAGAGTTCTACTTGCATAATAGATAATATGGGGAATTTTATCAACACACTGCCCCAAAACAACTCCAATAGCATAGTCTGATGCGTCACATATAATCTCAAAAGGCACACCCCAGTTGGGTGGCTGAATAATGGGTGTGGACGTCAGATACTTCTTTAGATCCCCAAATGCTTTCTTACAGTTTTCATCAAATACAAATGGGGCATCCTTCAGTAATAACCTGCATAAGAGCCTGGTGATTTTGTTGAAATTCTGGATAAATCGTCTGTAGAAGCCTGCATGGCCCAGAAAAGATCGAACCTCCTTCACTGTACGTGGGGGTGAAAGATAGGAAATTAGGTCCACCTTCACTTTGTCGACCTCAATCCCTCGATGAGATACGACATGCCCCAGTACAATACCTTGCTTGACTATAAAATGACACTTCTCCCAATTAAGCATCAGGTTCTTCTCCTTGTACCGTACTAAAGCTAAAGTGAGACGGTGCAGGCACTCCTCAAATGATGAACCAAAAACAGAGAAGTCATCCATGAAAATCTCTAAGAACCACTTTACCATGTCAGAGAATATGCTAAACATGCACCACTGAAAAGTAACGGGTGCATTGCATAACCCAAAGGGCATGCGACGATAGGTGAATGTCCCGAAAAGACATGTAAATGTCGTCTTCTCCTGATCTTCGGGGACCACAGGGACCTGGTTATATCCAAAATAACCATCCAAAAAGCAATAATATTCGTGCCCAGCCAAACACTCCACCATCTGATCAATAAATGGGAGTGAAAAATGATCATTTCTTGTGGCAGCATTCAACTTGCGGTAGTCTATACACACTCTCCATCCTGACTAAACACGAGTTGGCACTAACTCGTCATCCTTATTTCTCACTACCGTCAATCCAACTCATTTGGGCACGACATGAATTGGGCTCACCCACTTGCTATCAAAGATTGGATAAATGATCCCTGCATCCCACAGCTTAATTACTTCTGTCCTCACAACCTCTTGCATAGCTGGGTTGAGCCTTCTTTGTGGCTCCCTCGATGGCTTGGCATTCTCCTCCAAATGTATCTTGTACATCACCACCAAGGAGCTGATTCCCTTAATATCCTCTATAGTCCAGCCGATAGCTTCCTTGTGCTCTCTTAAAACATCTAATAATTTCTCTTTTTGAGCCTCAACCAAATCTGAAGCTATAATCACAGGCAAACAATCTGCTGGACCTAGGAACTTATACTTAAGATTATCTGGTAAAAGCTTAAGTTCTTTTTTGGGGGGTTCAGGTGCTGTGGTCTCCTCCGTTTCATTGCTCTCCCGAGGAAGAGACTTCAAAATGGCACTCGCTTGCTCGAGCAACTTATCTAGATCCAAATCCTCTCCAAATTGAGCGAAGCATGCCTCCATGGGGTCCTCAATGCTTGATTCATCCACAGTCTCCTCAAGAATCTCCTCTATCAAGCATACATTTCTCATTTCATCATATTCCAGTGGTTGCTTACTGATATCAAAGATATTCAGCTCCACTGTCATATTCCCCAAGGAAATCTTCATCACCCCTATCCTAAAATTGATCAGGGCATTAGCCGTGGCTAAGAATGGTCGCCCTAGAATAACCGATATCTGAATCCCTACATTCTGAACTAGCTCTGTGTCAAGCACAATAAAATCCATGGGGAAATAGAACTTATCCACTTTTATCAAAACATCCTCAACTACTCCCTGTGGTATTTTCACTGACTTTTCAGCCAATTGAAGTGTCGTGGTTGTGGGCTTCAGTTCTTCTAACCCTAACTGCAAATAGACTGAGTAAGGCAGAAGATTCAAACTTGCTCCTAGATCCGAGAAAGCCCTCTCGATCTGGCTAACTTCTATCGTGCAAGAGATGGTATGACACCCCGGATCCTTATACTTGATGGGCAGCTTGCATTTAAGGATTGAGCTAACCTACCCGGTCAAAAATACCTTCTTCGGGACATTAGCCCTCCTCTTGATAGTGATCAAGTCCTTTAAAAACTTGGCATATGACGGCACTTGATGGATGGTGTCCAAAAATGGGATATTAATTTGGACCTGCTTGAATACCTCCAGAATTTCCTTATACTTCCCTCCTTTTTTAGGCGCATGTAATCTCTCAGGGTAAGGCGCTTTAGGTACAAACAGTGTTTTAAAAAACCAATTTGGGGCGCGCTCGGGTCGCGCCCACGGGCGAAATCCGGGTAAAACGCCCGCGGGCGTGATTGTTGGGGCGTTTTTTTTTTTTTGTCGCGACGTCCAAAACGACGTCGTTTTGGTCAGTTACTAATAATTCATCTTCCCTGGCGTGCGGCTCGGCTCGAACTCAGGACCAAATATGTCATAATTATAAACCTTACCGCTGAGCTAACGCTGTTAATTTGATATTATTACACTTCATAAATATATAATACTTCTTATCTAGTTTAATAATAATTACAAACTATTTAATTAATCACTTACAAATTACAACAATATAGAAATATAAGTTATACTTCATATAATTTATATATAAATATATATTAATATTTATAAAATTATAATTATCAGACTATAATGAGTTAGTAACGTATTAAATTTTAATAAAATTAATTAATTAATTAAAAATTAAATTATTTTTATTTTACTATTCTAATTAATTAATATTATTTTATTAAAAATTCAAAACATCCCAAAAGATTCAAAAGACTTACCTGGATTTTCAGTCTTTTAGGTTAGAATTTTAAATTTTCAACATTTTGATTAGACGTCATTACAAATAGAACCACTATGTTGAATGGATACATATGCAACAAATAATAATATACCTATAATATCATATGTGATTAAAATTTTCATCAAATTGTTTGATATTTGTGTAAAAATATTTTGATAAATATTCATTCATAGGTATTAAGTTAGTAAAGTTTATTGATAATTAATTAATTAATATTATTTCAATTTTTTAATATTTTTATAATTTAATTAATATTATTTTATCAAAACGCCCCAATGTTTCAAAAGGCTTACACCCCAACGCCTCGGGGCTTACGCCTCGCCTCATTGAGGCAAAACGCCTCGCCCAACGCCCTCGCCTCTGAAAACACTGGGTACAAACGACCTAGAAGGATCCTCCACAGTAGGTGTGGCTATAGATGGCTCAGCATCTCTCTTCTCCTTATTGCCACTTCCTTGCCCTTGCTGCGTAGCAAGGTTCTCTTCCACTCGATTGTCCACTTACCTCCCAAACCTCAATGTGAAAATCGATTGCACTTGTTCCTCCCCATGCGTAGGAGTTGATGAATTTCCAACCACAAACTGTCCTTCAGGTTGGGCACGGGTTGACTAGGGAACTTTCTCTTCTCTCTCTCACCCAAGTGACTTACAATTTTCCCTATTTGACTCTCTAGCTTGGCAATTGCTTGGGTGTTTACCATTGTTGCACTCTTCACTTCGCTCATGGATTGGCCAGTCATCTTCATGAACTCCTTAAGGGTGTCCTCTAGAGACTGTGAAATCGACACTGGCGTTTGAGTGAGAGGTTGGTAAGCAGGTGATGGTGCTGGATGGGCTGAGCGACCATGATTAGGAATTTGTGGAGCAAATCCATGAGGGTATTGATTATGAGCATGATGAAGGGCTCTTCCCTGATTCATTGGTTGGTTCTGTTTCCATGAAATATTAGGGTGGGTCTGCCACCCTGGATTGTAAGTCTCGGAGTAAGATCTATTTGACTGCCTCCGATAGTCGTTGAAAGCATTCACTTGTTCCATAGGATACTCGACAAAAGCCGGCATTGATGGAAAATTCTGTGCTAAATGCATGGGACTAGCACAGATGGAACAGCTATCAACACTTAATATGTTGGCAGCATTAATGGACTGACCCACAGCGAGAGCGTCAATCTTCTTAGTGAAAGCATCTTACTTTATCGTCAAGTCCATGTCCTCCTTAATCTCATAGATGCCTCCTTTCTTAGGAGCACTAGTTGACTTATCTCGACAGCTTGAAAAATCTCACTGTTATGAGTTGTCGGAAAACTTGTCTAATGCTTTGTATGCTTCATCTCCCGTCAGACTTAAGAATGTCCCCCATTCATAGACTCGACCATGCTACGGTTGGGTTGAGTCAACCCTTGGTAGAAGAACTGAACGAGTCTCCACTTCTTATATCCATGTGGAAGGCATCTGATCAGTAACTCTTTGAAGCTCCCAGCTTTCAGAAAACTTCTCATCCTTATCCTGAATGAAAGAACTAATCTCCTTTCAGCACTCATTCACTCTAGACATTGGGAAAAACTTGTGATAAAATTTACTAAGCAGATTTTCTCAAGATGTAATAGACCCGGGCGTGCTGGAATCCAATCATGCCTTAGCTCTATCGTGAAGAGAGAAAGGGAAAAGTCGAAGATGGACTGACTCCTCAGAGAAGTTCTGGAACTTGAATGTGGCACAAATATCTTTGAACTTCCTTACATGACTATAAGGATTTTCAAGATCTAAGCCATTAAATAAGGGTGGGAGTTAGATGACATGTGGCTTTAAGTCAAAATGGGTGGCATTGGTAGGTGGCAACACTATGCAAGAAGATGAGTTAGTCGTAACGGGTGCGAACAAATCCCTAAAGGATGTAGTAGAGTCCACATTCCAAGCTCTAGGTTGCTCTACATGCTCCGGTTGATTTGCATTCCTAAAATTTTCTCCCATCTCAATTGTCTCTCTTTCAACTAGTGCTCTTTTATGTCTCCTAAGAGTTCTTTCTAAGTCGGGATCTAAATGTATCAATTCTAAGTTCAGGGATCTCCGACCAAGCATACACCGCTCAAAAAGCACTAAAGTAAATTAACTAGCAGAAACAAAATAACAATAAAGTAAAATAAATGCAAAAACAGAAAACACACTGCTCACAAAATGAACCAACAAAAATTGGTAGAAATATTTATTTATTTTTTTAATAGGCCAATGCAAATAGAAACAAATAAAATAAAATAAAATTGCAAAAAGAAAGATAAAATCAAACAAAAAAATTGCTAACTAACTAGTAGAAAAATAAAATTAATTCAGACAAAAATTTCACAAACAAAACTACTCCTCAGCAACGACGCTAAAAACTTGTTGTGAGTTTTAAATTACTCGCAAGCGCACGAATCGTTTGCAATATAGTATTGTGCAAGTGCGAGGTCGAATCCACAGGGAATTGTGTTGTGAAAATATTTTTATCTAAATTTAGCCTATTTTAATTTAGTTCCAAGTTTTGAATTGCGAATTATGTTTTGCAAAACAAATATAAACTAAACTAAATTGATTTAAAAACTAATAATAAAAACACTAAGGTTTATGAATCCACCCCACCAAAGTAAAGCATATATTTTCATGTTCTATAAAAATAATCTATCAAAACATTCCATGAATCCAACTTTAAACAAATCACAACAAATATCCCAATTAAACCAAAACAATCCAACATATCCGCTTTTAACAAATCATAAAGGATATCCAATTTAATCAAAAACGATTCGATGTATCCATCAGATGAAACACACTGAATATCCAACAGAACAATTTAAAAACCATCAATCATAAGAATTTACTCAAACAATTTACCAGAACATTTATACTAAAAAAAACATTAGAATTGTATAAACAAATTTGAAAATCTTATGCCAAACAACGGCGAGGCTTCATCTTCAACCTTAGTTGAAGATTTTAGCCACTCATAATCATGAAACTAAAGTTCACAATAATAGTGCTAAACATTAAACTAACAAAAAAAACAGTAAATTAAAACTGACTATACATGGGAGAAATTTCATTCGCTGTTGGGCGGTGCTTCCCCTCGTGATAGCAAAGTCTTCGAGATCTACCAGAATGCTAGCAGACGTCCATCGGATTGCACACCGAATGATGAAGTGAGATGGTGCTTTTATAGGGGAATTCCCGGAGTGTAATAGGTTTCTAATTCGATGTGGGATATTGCCCGAATGCACTCGATCCCAGCATGGTGAGATCGATCGCTTGTGCGCTCGATCGCATGTCTTGTGCGATCAATCGCAATAAGCATCCTAAGCTTTTACTCTTTGAAGCTTGACAGCTCCCAAAATGCTTTATTTTCTCCACAAACCTATAAAAATATAGAAAACAGAGAAAAGACATAAAATAAAGTGTAATAATACAAACTAAGAGCTTAACAAATATAAATTAAGGGTTTAAATATGCAATATTTAACCCTCATCATCGCGCCCTCCATCAATTGTTTTCTTTGTCTTCAAATCATGGACAAGAACAGAATTAGGGAGAAAGGTAACAGAACAATTAAGACGTTTTGTAAGCTGACTAACAGATACCAAATTATACTAAAAAAATGGAGCATAAAGTACGGATGATAAAAACATAGAAGAACCAGGGTGCACAGTGCCAATGGCACTAGCAGTGGTTTTAGATCCATCTGCAAGAATAATATCAGACAAAGATGAAGAGTGATAAAAACTAGAGAAAACATCAGTAGTGCTTGACAAATGATTAGAAGCTGCAGAGTCAAGGACCCAGAGTCTAGATGAAGAGTTACTAGATGATAGACAAGCTTTTGGTGTATCTTTCTAGGTGGAAAGGGCAGTTAAAGAAGATGTCTGGTTGGCTGCCTTATATTGTAAGAACTCATCATATTCATCTTTGGAAACCATCAAAGAAGTTGAAGGCACAAAATTTGAGGTAAGTACACACTTAATAGAATCAGAAGTTATATTATTAGCAACCATGTGACGACCAACTAACTTCCAATACATCTCCCAAGTATGTTCGGAACGATGATAGTATGTATATTGACGAAGTGAACCTCGACTATGACCAACTAACTTCCAAAACATCTCTCGAGTATGCCCGGAACGATGGCAATACGTACATTAACGAGCAAAATTACCATCATGACCAAATGAAACAAACATGACTAATCAAGTAACCAAACAGATCTGTCCAAGTAACTAAACAGGACTAATCAAGTAAACAAACTGTAGGCCGGAGCCAGAGTTGGAGCCGAGGTCGGGGAAGATGTCGTAATCCAGTCTAGTGCTTTTTTTGGTACTTATCAAATTTTTTGCGTCGATGAACAGTGTGGATGAATAGTACCAAACCGGATAAACAATACCCAATTTTTTGTTGTTGAAAGAAATAAGAAAACAAATTATTCAGTATCCCAATAGAGATCTTGCTCTGATACTATGTTGAAAATAAGAATTAAAAATAAATTATCTTTCTTATTTATAGAATGAAAAGAATATAGTTGACCCAATATATAGACTTATGAATACTAAGTCTAATAGGAATAGGACATAACAATTAGATAAGATAAATATGATATAAGCCTACTAGGACACTCGTTAAGAATCCTATGAGGACTCTCAACAAATGTAAATAATTATCTATTACATTTTACCTTTCCCAAGAAAGAAGATGTAAAGGGTTATCTAGAAGAAGAACAAAGCATAGAGATGGGAAAATGTTTGAAGGTATGTTTAGTATTAGCTTATTCAAAATCTATTGTTGCAATTGCTTGAATACTCACCATATCTATGCGATTGAGTCATTATTTATTCATTTATTTCAATTATTATCTCCGTTCTATTAAGTACTATTTGATCTACGGATTTCTTATTAAAATTGATTTACTAGGCTCCGGTCTTTTTCAGCTATTTTATTGCAATAGATTTAGTAAAAAGATGAGCAATGGTAGAGGAATTAGTGCTAGTACTAGCCCCAGTTGTTTTTTTTTTTTTAAGAACAAAGACATATATTTACTAACCAAATTACTATTTTGAATAAACATAACAAATGTAAATTTTTTTGCATATTATTAAAAATCATTTTATGTTAACTATTATGGTTCAAACTATTTGGACATTTTAATTAGTTTACCAAAATATCAGACTTTTTCTCGTCAAAATGCTATCTACTATTCTCAAAACATTAGACATTTTATCTTCTCAAATGATGGGTTTCATGTAAATCACTTTTCGCTCTCATCTTTAATCGATGCACAAGTACCTTTATCTAAATACCAATTTTCTCAATCATGTCCTCTTTCTCTCTTATATCTCTTCTTCTTCTTTTTTTCTTCTTTTTATGTGCTTTTAGAATTTTTTTTCTTTAAATTCTCTTTTGTTTCTTGCTTGATTCATTGCAGATCATTACATACACAGATTCAAGACAATACAACTGATTCCTAAAGTAATCATCAATCTCTGCTTTTCTCTCTTAGCAAATAAAACTCTTTAGATTCCTGTTTGGTTGGTGAGAAGGTCTATAAAATGATAATCATCCATGTCTGCGTTTTTATCTGTACATAGCTCTTATTTTCTTTAGAAGTAATAATAATAATTAAAAAAATAAAAGCCTATTCTTTTCCCTTTTGAGCATGTCATTATATTACTAAAGTCATTCCCATGATTTTTTTAGATTTATCTACAATTTTTTTTTTTCTAAATAGATTTATCAACACTTAAAATAACAAGAATTTTTTAGCAATATACATTACAAGGGTTGGGGGATTTGAAACCCTGCACCAAACTCAAATATGGTTATGCAACTAACTAATATTAGTGATGGGTAGTTGTTTAACAATTGCATGTCTTTTTTTTATGCTAATAATGTCTTGTTTGCTATAATAAAATCACTTGGCTACCCATTTGGTGACATCTTTTTTTAAATTTTTACCCCATGTAATTAATTATGTGGTGTTGGTTTTTAGATGTTTCTTCCGACTTCATCTTATTTATTAGCACCTAAATGGAAATTAATCAGTTCAAAACTATGTCTTGATTTTTTTTTCTATGTCTTGATTGTGTGTAAAGCTTGAAAGCTGCAAAGAGAAAACAAGGCTCTACAACCTATCGAGATGCTATGTTAGAGTTGTATTTAGTCACCATCTACTGGTTTCCTCGCATTCTCTCTCTGTTGAAGCTCGGATGGGAGGGGTTACAATCATGGTGAGAGACTCCGAAGGATTTCAACATCACTAGTCCTAGGATCGCAAAAGTTGGAGTTGTGCTAGGATTCATGACGACAAAAGGAGATGAGACTCAATAATTTGGTCATGGAGAGTGAATGTTTGGTGATTGTTGAGGCATGTAATGTTGATGAAGAGTGTCTGTTGATGTAGGTGTTGTTTTAGTTGATATTAGAGCAGTTATGCTAGAAGTTTCTTTTGTATTTATTCCACGACAAGTTTTTGTCTCACACGGTGCAGAAATTCAATCTTGGATCAAAATAAACTTCATTAATAATTATAAGAAAATGCATTAATAATTATAGAAAAATGCACTAATAGTTGATATTGGACCAGTTATGCTAGAAGTTTTTATTGTATTTATTCGATGCCCAGTTCTTGTTTGACATGGTGTCAGGAATTCAATCTTGAACCGGTAGATGCTTCATTAGTAATTATAGAAAAGTGCACTAATAACTCTTGTATCACATGCTTTATTTAATTATTTTTGAAACATATATCATTTTGTTTGTGATTTTATTCAAGAGATCTGCCATGGTATTGTGTCAGAATTTTTTCAATTCGACGTATGATTAGGATTGGGCTGCCAATATTAGAATTACCCATAACCTTGGTACTTAGAAAGGCTCTTAATCATGTTAATTACATGACTTAGGCTTGGACGACATCCACATTTAATTGAGAACTTGATATTTGAAGACATATAATTAGTGTGGTATTTCCTACGGAATTTTCATGGCTCATTAAAAGAAAGCATAAAACAACATTAACATTAACATTAACATACAACGATATTTATACTAGCTGCCACGCCCCTTTGCCTAACTACCAAGAAAAAGAAAAGGATGTTATAGAATTTCCCCAAAATTATGATTAAATTAACATCATGTCAAGACTTGAGAGAAATTATTATAATTACAAAGATAATAATAATACAATCTAACTAATTAAGTTATACATTCTAATAAATACGGATTAAAATTAAGGTCTTTGAAAAACAAAATCAAATTTCATCTCCATTTTAATTTATTCTTGTTATTATGCATTTATGTAATAATTCTTATATGTTGCATGAAGTACAAATATGTCTAGAGGTGGCAGTTGGGTCGAATCGTGTTATTTTAGGTTAAATCAATCAAGTTGCAAGTTACTTAGGGTTGTGGTTTAGTTAGAGTTGGGTTAGATCAAATTCGGATCATGTTTAATTGAGCACTTGCGGTTTTAATCAATGAATTGTGGGATGGGATGGGCTCCTCAAATCTTGAGTTTTTCCAAAACAGAGACACTCTCAAATATTATTTCACACAACAGTATAGTTTTAAACATATTTCCCAAAAGAGGTATTTTTGCCATGTCAAATGCCAAGTCATAATTTTTTTTATTAATTTAACAAAAACACTCATCCCTCTCTTTTTCTTCTTCTTCTCTCTCCATCTTCTCCCTCTCATTTACCTTCACCACTAGCCACAACACCTAATCTCTCTCCTTAAATATTGATTTTTCAAGTTTGAGATTTACTTTTTCTCATCCAAACACCATAAATTTCAACCACCAAGGACGTTTTTCGACAACTCATACTTTGGGTAGGTAGTGGTAAGTCTTCTCCTCCTTTCTCTTACCATATTTATTCCAATTTCTCACCATTAAAGCATTTTCTCTCTCCTATCATGTTTTCTCTCTCTAGAATTTTGGGAATTACAAATGATTCGATGGATTCTAGTAACTCTCTGATCAACATCAGCACATAATCTACTCACAAATTCAAGCTTGATAATTTTTTCTCTTATTAATCATTTTTTTACATATTTATGTATTTTTAAAGATATATTTATAAGTTCTAAGATCTTCCAAATCTCAATTCTCTCTCTATATATTGGACACATAGAGAAGATGATGCATATGACCTTGTACTGGAGCAAGAAGGTGACACTTCTCTTCAACTCGTGGAAGACCGATTTATGGCTCAGTTACCTTCTCACCTTGTCCGCCTCCCACCAATACATGGAAGATCGACGCGTCAGATTCAAATCCCTTGCCTCTGTTAGACCCTCCTCACTGTCGATCCCTTCCGCTGCTTTTCTCCTCGCCAAGCCCCCATCCGTCGAGTCAACTCGGCTAAAGTCGCCACCGCCGTGATGTTTGGGGTCAACTCGGCTATCGGGTACATGCTAATGCTGGTCGTCATGAAGAGTGTACTTGGCGATCGTTTTGGGGCTCTCTGTTGGGTACTTATTATTTAGGTTTGGAGATGAGGAGGTAAGGATTGTGATTGTGGAGAATCCATATACTTGTGCTTGATTGATGATTTCGAATTTGAAAGTACACAATTTGTTGTTTGTATTAACTTGTGGTGGTTGGGTGCTTTTTTTCTTTCCTTTTTTTTTAATTTTTGGTAATCTGATTTGGATTTTCTACATATCAGTGTTTTAATTTTGTGTATATATAGTTATTTGCTTACGACAATATCCTGCAACGCCTACTCCCCACAACAATGTCGGCAACATCATCTCCGTACTAGGAGAAAAAAAAGAAAGAAAGAAAAAAAAAAGAAGAAATTTAAATGCACTATGTAAATTTAATGCTCTTTTAGTTGTAAAATATGTATGATCATTTTCCCCATTTGTAAGGGAAAACAGTTAACCCATTTCGAAAACTTGAACAACTTACATGATCAAATTCATAATACCACAGGTTTCTCTATGTAATAACACTGTCTCTTGCATGTGAGATTACAGAAGTTTTATGTTCTTTTACCCTATATGCTCATCGTTTTTATATTTCTTGTGTGAAACCTTCGTAATATGCATCATGGAATGTTTCATATCAGATATTCTGATCAGTTCTTATACTTTATTGTACAATTTTTTTCCTCTATCATTGAACCTCTAAAATTCAATCTCTTGACCAGACCATCTGATTCCAAATTCACCTATTCCGGGATTATTTGACAGCAAAGTTTCGGGGATAGAATCTAATGAGTCGAGGAAAAGTTTTTCTGTGGTTACTAACAATAATTCAGATAGTAATGGGGTTTCATGTGAGAATTATGTCTCCTTAAATGCTACTGAATATGTTTCTTTTAGTTCATGCATATATGTGATTATGTTAGTGCATCTGCAAATGTGTGCATGCTCAATCTAATTGGGGTAAAACTCTGAAAGTTAGGGGGGGAGGGAGAGATATTGTGAAGAAGGTACTATGAGTCAATTGTTGGCATGATGACAAATTAATCTGTAGCCTTGGCATTTGTCATGGATTTTTTTACTTTCACATTCCCAAACTCACACTGGTTCAAACTTCACCTTAGGCATTGTTATTTAAGCATTTTTTTACCTCTCTATCTCTCTATACACACACAGAAGTAGAGTGGGATGGAGGCAAACAAACTTGTGTGCGCCAAATGCATTCGTGCATGCACAAACTTAAACATGAACACTTTAATCAATCCTATAACATTGGTTCAACAACTGTTTAGTTTTACATCCTTCTGCATATTAGATTACAGTTTTGAGGTTTCACTTGCAATTGAGGAAATGGATTCTGGTACCTTGTTTCTGCATACGCAGAACAAAGTTAAAATGTACTAAATTTCACTGGCCAATTCAATATTACCATCTTCATATGCGGAATAAAGTTACGATGTAGTTAATTTCACTGGCTAGTTAAATATTAATATAGTGTTGTCTGCCATTGAAAACTTCGCTGCCTACTTTGGGCCTCCATCTCCCATGATATTTATTCTCTCTCTCTCTCTCTCTCTCTCTCTCTCTCTCTCTCTCTCTCTCTCTCTCTTATAAGATTTTGCTTTTTCTATGTACTATTTTGCTGCCACATGTTTTTGCTTCATCCAATTTAATTGGTTTTAAGGATTTTAAATTTTTTTTTTTTTAAGGAATTGGTAATACATAATTGTCATAGGTGAGAATTGGTTATGATTTAGATGGGTTTTAGTATCTGTTTATTTCATCATGAAGTTTCCTTTCCCTCCATTCCTCTCAATCCAAACATAAGGTAATGAATTTCATTTAGGATTTTACGAGTTGAATCCTTTCTATTAAAGTTACATTCTCCTTCGATCCTCTTCACCTATTTTCAGCATTCTGCCACTGTTAAGACACTAATTTTATTTTTTTTTAAGGAATTGGGTACTATATAATTGTCATAGGTGAGAATAGGTTATGATTTAGATGGGTTTTAGTATATGTTTATTTCATCATGAAGTTTCCACAGCTATAAGGATCAACTTATTGCTATGGTACTTGGATTCATTAAATGAATTGGGGGGACCAAAGGAAGACAATTTTGGACCATCTATGACATGTATAAAACAAGGCATGCTGATAAGTAATTATCCTCCTTGGTTATCTTAGTCTTTTATTTGGAAACTAGTTTCTTTTGTATAAAAAACTATTAGGGAAATAAATAACTTTTTTATAGGTAAGAAAAGAGAGTTTCTTCTCATGATTTTCCAAACTGAATTATCTTACGCAAGTCCATGTTCCCCTGCCTCTTTGGAGGCCAGTTTCTGGCTTTGATGTAGCAAGTCAAAGATATCTTTTAGGTTGCAGGCACCAGCTTTCATTGCATTGACATGCAAGGTGAAAAACAGAAGTAATAGTACAATAATTTTGTGCCAGGAAATTATAACAATTAGTTACAAGTTTTAATGGCTAAATTAGTATTTAAGATGCCCAAGTTTTATGGTTGAACTAATGCAAATGTCATTACTTATTAGCAGCCAAGGCCATAAAGATTCAAACTCAGTACAATAATATAATTTTTTTAAGGTAGTCGACATATTGTAGTTGGATGATTTAATACATGGAATTATTTCATATATATTCCTTACTTGTGACATATATGTATGCATGGGCTCCACAAAGAGGTTTATCATAAAGTTTGTATGCAGGGGCTGGTGTTGCAGTCCCTGTGCAGGGGCTAGTGCTGCAGCCCCTGTGCAAGGACCGGTGCCTGCACAGGGGCTGCAGTACTAGCCTTTGATAAAAGAGGTATATGCATATGTATTATTTTTGGAAAAAGGATAATTGGTATATATATGTAGGTCCAAATTAAGTATCTTAAAATAGTCGATTAGTTTTTATTGATCAATAATAATTTGTTAAGTTCGCTTTTAATGTAGATGGCTTCTAAAAGTATTGATATTTCTTTATGGGGCTCTGAGAGAGAGAAATGTTTTATCGATATCATGGTTAATGAGGTAAATAAAGGAAACATGAAAGATAGTGTGTTTCGTAGAAAGATTTAGGATTTCATTCTCAAAGAATTGAATTTGAAGACCAACAAGCTCTTTACATTGAAACAATTGAGAGAGAAATTTCAAATGTTGCGTATGAAACACCGGCTGTTTAGTTAATAACTTGAGCAAACCGAGTTTGGTTGGAATGCAGAAAGTAATACTGTCACAGCCTTAGATGAGATTTGGGAAAATTACATTCGAGTACCGTTTTTCTCCCAAAAGTTCATAGTGTGGACTTATCTTACGATAATTTCTTTTAAATCGATAATGACATTTATATCTTCATTTTTTTTTCTTAGGCACACTCGAAAGCTTCCCAATTTCGTAAACAATGTTGTGAACACAACAAATTGTTAGGGATAAACTTTAACAAGTCAACTGCCATAGGAATTCATTCACTATGCTTCAACCCAAGATCCACCTAATTCCGATTAGGAGAATGAATTGTATGAAGCTTTTCTCAATAGTGACATGCATGTAGACGTTGATGTTGATGGCCTTGGTAACTTGGATGACCCAAACACTCCGGTTGACGTTGAAACCCCGAGCACTTAGCCCATTTAACCTGAACGTTCTGCCAAGTGTTCTAAAATCAATGAAAATAAAAAACAAAAGGAAACTTGAAATAGTCAATTGAATGAAGTTTTTGCCTGTTTCATGGAGGCCACAAAAGCAAGGACAGAAGCTTCTTTGGCTAGGGCTTAGAGTTATAGAGAGAAAAGCATTGAGAGAACAAGTTCGGTGGTTTCAACTAATTATTCAGTGGCAGTGTGCTTGAAAGTTCTTGATGAAATGGAAAATCAGGTAGATAATGACACATATTTGAAGGTATTAGAGAAATTTACAGATAATTTTGAGTTGAATGAGGCATTCATTAAAATGCCTTTGGAGATGAAGAATACATCGTTAGTTAGGATTGACTGAGAGTTGGAGACATTGCTTTTGTTTTTAAATTATGTTCGTGTGTTAAGAAGACTATTTGTTCTTTGATGTGTATTTATGTTTGTACTTAGATATTTTTATTACTTTTTTTAGTTTATGGATGATATGTTATTTGTTTGGATTAAACTTATGCGTTTGACATTCCTTGTATTGTTGGAATATGAATGATTAGAATTGTGTATATAGGTCTAATTAGATTTGAATGATTAGAATTGTGTATACGGGTCTAATTAGATTTGAAAATTCATAGAAAACAGAGGAGGTGCTGTCAATTTTTTTAAAAAAATAAAATTAAACTTCAATCTATTTAGATTTGTGGAATATAAACTATACTACATGATAACCATAATGGGACTTGTTTTTTTGTTTAGGTTAAGAAATAGATAATTCAGACCGTAATAATTGTGGTAGCTAATCTAATTCATCAAGTTCGTCCGCTGAAGATAAGTATGAAATGCTCTCATTGTTAATGCTTCATATGTTTGCTGAATATGATGAAAAATTTACGATTAAATTACCTATGCGAACATCACGACTTAATGGACATGAATATATAACCGAATTGTTAAATGGTCGTTAAGAGGTAGTTTATGAATTGTTTCGCATGGACAAGGAAACATTTATTCACTTATATAACACATTGAAGCAATATAATTATATAGAAGACTCAAGGGGTGTCACAATAGAGGAAATGATGGCCATTTTCTTGTTTGTTGTGGGGCACAGAGTTGTAGCTGATCGATTTCAACATTCATTAGAAACAATTAGTTGACATTTTAAGACAGTGATGAGATCATTGAACAAGTTTGCAAAGCACATAATATGTCTATTGAATGACCACGTGGTGCCTCCATAAATTAGACGTGATCGAAGATTTTACTCATCTTTTAAGGTAATGTATCTTATGATTGATCGTTAATTTATTAGTTTAGCTTTGTATATACAATATATAATACCAAACTGAGTCTAATCATATGCAATTTAATGGACACAGAAATGCATTGGCGCAATTGCTGGAACGCACATTAGTGCATAGGCACCAGTAGAAAAATCTACCAGTTATAGGGGTAGAAAATCTGTTATCACACAAAATGTGATGTGTGCATGTTCATTCGACATGAAATTCACATATGTGTATAGTAGATGGGAAGGTATGGCTAATGATTCACGAGTCTTTTTGGACGCCTTAACTCAATCGGATGCTAAATTTCCTTGGCCTACTAATGGTAAATCTAATTTAGTACTAAGTTGATATTATATACTAATTAATTGATATGTACTAAGAGAATTTGTATGACTTATAGGTGAGTATTATTTGGTGGATTTCGGTTATCCATGTACAGCCGGGTTTCTTCCACCATTTAGAAGTGAACGGTATCACTTAAATGAATATCAAGGTAGAACACGCCAACCAATGGGTCATAGAGAACTATTTAACTATAGACACTCATTTCTACGTAATGTTATAGAACGTTGCTTTGGGGTCTTAAAGGTGCACTTTCCAATTTTAAAAATGATGCCTATATTCAAGCCCGCTAAACAACCTCTTATAGTTGTTGCTTTGTTGTGTCGTACATAATTTTGAACGCCAGTGTTCTCAAAGTGATCAACTGTTTAATAAATGGGAAGCAGAAGGCCATTAAGTAGAAAGCGAAGGAAGGTCAAGCACATTTACAAATAATTATACAGTTGATTTGTCTGATGCGTGTGCAACAGCTATGGCTGCGTTTCGTGAGCTTATTGCCAATCAGATATGGGCAGACCATTTTGGTATTTGATTTAATATATGGTAATCATGTTATGATTTGTCGGTAAGAGTTAGTTAATTTAATGTCCTTATTTGTGTTTAATTTAGTATTTTTTAGTTATTGAATTATTTTTGTTATTCTTAGGAATATATTTCACATATTGATATATTATTTGACATATAGGGTGTGAGGATGACAAACCAACCAAATTGGATAGTTAAGGCAAACCCTTTTGCAGGAAAAATTTTAGTCCGTTCATTTACATTTTATCAATTTGTAAAACTTGTATTTGATCAATGAATATTGTATCTTAAAGTTGTCCTCAACTAACTTGTTTTTAACAAGAAAAGTATATCATCTTTTAGATATTGAACAAACTTGAATATTGTATTTGATAGGTTGGTTATTCATATTTTATCAAATTGTGAAAGTTGTATTATATTTTTTATTTTTATTTTTTAGAATTTATTTAACAAACAAAAATGACATGACCATGGGGGAAAGTGTCGTCATGTTTGATTCATGATATATAAAAAATACTAACATTTTAAAAATAAAATAATATTAATTATTTCCAAGTATTTGATGTATGCTAAAAAATATATTTAGTAAATATGAGAAATAAAATTAATTTAAAATTTAAACTAAAAACTAAAAACAATTGCAAGAAAGTGTAATCCAAACAGTTTTCTATTTTCAAAACAGTTTTCAAAATAAGATTATCTAAACAACATTTCACTATTTTTTGTTTTAGAAACAGTTTTCGAATTATAGTTATTCAAACATGTTTTCTGAAAAAACTGTTTTCAATTTTTGTTTTCAAAAACAATTTTTGAATACTAAAAACTGAAAATTATTATTCAAACATGTCCTGAGAATGTCCCCGTTTGAAAAAAAAAAAAAAAAAAGCCACAAAACTGACCCAAAAAAAAGTGGTGTTTGTCGTTTATTTAGACAACTGTATGGGACCTACCATTTAGTTCATCATCTTAAACGGTAAAATCAGGCGACCAACAACGTTTGTTAACAGATATCATTACACATCTGCTCACCTATACACAAAAATTACCCGCTGGGCCATATTCTGACAAAGAAATAAAAAATTCGGTAAATATTTAATTTGAAAAAAAATATCTTAGTAGTATTATTCCTTTATTTCGGTGACAGAACAATTCTCGTCTCTTTATTCGTTACCAGATGGGGCAGAAATCTCATTCTGACGGGCTAGATGTCTGTCAGTTTTATCGTCGCTATCTCCCTGTGACCTGTCCTTCTTTCTATAAATCCTCATTTCACGATCATTACCACCATAACTTATCCGTTTTTCTCAACGGATAATTTCCCATTGTCCGGTATTTTCTTTTAAACTTCTCTGTTGACCTGATTCCTGCTTTTGTGGTCTTTGTTCCTAGAATTTGAGCTGGGATTTTTATATGGAGTTTGTGCTTTCTATTTTTCTGGATAAATTTTCCGAGACTTTTTTTAATTGAAACTGATTGTCGGTTTAAAATCGGTTACAGACATAATTTGCTCGTTTGGTGTAATATTGCCGCGATTTTGTACTTTTTTTGTTGTTGTTGTCGTTTCATTTTTCACTTGTGAACTATTTAGAGATTCAATTTAATTTTTTGGAATTAGTTCTCTGGGGTTGCTTGGGATTCAATTTCAAATAGGATGCATGCCGTTTTTCTTTGTTGTAAGCTGGGTTTTAGATCTCAAGAGCTCAGATTTTGTCTCGGTTGAGCTTTTCTGTTTATTATGTATGCAGATTTCAATGTTTTTGATTGGATTTGTTTTTCAAATTATGTCTCTTATTTGATGCCATGCGCATTTCACAGATTTAAGATTTATTTGTTTGATTTACTGATTGGTGGATAATAGTGATCTGATTTCTTCTCATGCTAGCCTGCATAATCTTTTTGTTCTTTCTTTTTGCTGTTTCTGTAAAATCTTGGAGGAGACTTTTGTTCCACGATTTATTGGAGATTGAATTTTAGATAGAATGCTACTGTTGCTTTTAACATCATTATTTTTCTGTTGGTGTTTCAAAATCAAGTTTTAGTAGTAGTTGATTTGACGTTTGGTCCTTCTATATGAACATTTCAGGTGATTGTAACTTCATTAACATGGAGATTACAGGGGGCTAATTCTGCAAAGTCCATGGCCTTGACAGGTCTGATATTTCTATAGTTTTTAACTATATTTGATCTTGTAACTAAATATTTGTTATTGCACTCCACTTTTTGAAATTTATTGCAGTAATTTTGTATTATATGTAGATAATTGGGCAATGTGTTTGGGGAGAGACAATAAAAGCTTGAGAAATAGTCTGCATAAAACAACAGAAAGTAACTACTTTAATAGCAGAACTTCTGGTATGGAATATGAATCAGACTGGACAACACACCGAAAATCCTCAGCATTCACCGCTCAAGTTATCCGTTCTACAACATCTTTTATGCCTTGGTCTTGTAAAATCCCTATAGGTGACGGCTATCATGAATTTCTTTAATCAATTGTCTGTCCTGAAACATTGTTAATTTTTTTGGGAGATAAAACTGAAAACATAAGAATCACCTGCATCTGGAAAAATGCTTGGTTTTGTGAGTGGAAAGAAGAGAATCACAGGACAGAATATGTGTTTATCCTCTTTGGGCTACCATGATGCACCAGCTTGTTCAAAAAGCAATTCATGTTTAACTTCTAGAGTCACTGATGATTTAGATAGCTCATTGCTACCAGGGCTTCCAGATGATGTGGCAAAGTATTGTCTTGCACTTGTTCCCCGTTCAAACTTCCCAGCAATGGGTGGTGTCTGCAAGAAGTGGATGTCCTTTATACAAAACAAAGAATTCATCACTGTGCGGAAATTAGCTGGTGTTCTTGAGGAATGGCTCTATGTCTTAACAGTGGATGCTGAAGGAAAGGAAAGCCACTGGGAGGTTTTGGATTGTTTGGGACACAAACATCGGCTTCTTCCAGCAATGCCTGGTCCTGTGAAGGCTGGGTTTGGAGTGGTTGTCGTTAATGGGAAGCTTCTTGTCATGGCTGGCTATTCAGTGATGAATGGGACTGGATCTGTCTCATCAGATGTTTACCAATATGATTCTTGCCTCAACAGGTTTGCTTTTGTCATGTTTTTTTGGATCCCTCAATCTCACTAGTTGATACTACAAATTCTGACTAATTGTCATCTTGTTGTGGTTAATGACTATTAGTTAGGCTAGTGGTTTAATGTATGTTATCTTCTGCCAGTGAGGAAACATAATTCATTTGATTATTCCAGTGTCCTAGGTCTGGAGAAAATTATGATACTTTGCTAGTTAGGAGATTTCATAATCATTTGGAAATCGTTATCCGTTGTTCCTGAGAGCTTGTATGAATTTTTCTGTTTATCAACCCCAACTCGGTGATCTTGTTGAAATTTTGAAGAAGTTATATGTGGCTTGACCAACGGATAAGCTGCACTGTCGCATTATTTACTACTGTATCTTACTGAATACTAGGATTCGACAATATGCGTGACCTTCAAATAAGATGACTTCTTTGAACCGAAAAGAAAGGAGTATGTTGGAATTGGAAATAGTCATCTGGCCTTGTGTTTGTGTAGTTCTTGGCTTTTGTCTGTTACTCATTAATCATGTTCTCTGTACATTCTTTAAGGTTAATTTCTTAGTTTTGCTGCAAGTTTTGTTAAATATGCTTTTGTAATTGCAGTTGGAGTAAATTAGCAGAGATGAATGTGGCTCGCTATGATTTTGCTTGTGCTGAGGTTAATGGCATGGTTTATGTGGTTGGAGGCTGTGGGATAGATGGTGAGAGTCTCTCAAGTGCTGAGGTGTACAATCTTGATACTAACAAGTGGACCCTGATAGAGAGTCTTCGCCGTCCAAGGTGGCGTTGTTTTGCCTGCAGCTTTGATGGAAAACTTTATGTTATGGGTGGAAGGTCGAGCTTTACTATTGGAAACTCGAGGTTTGTTGATGTCTACAGCCCAGAACGGCACAGTTGGTGCGAAATGAAGAATGGTTGTGTCATGGTTACTGCTCATGCTGTGCTGGGGAAGAAGCTCTTCTGTATGGAGTGGAAGAACCAGCGGAAACTAACAATATTTAATCCGGAGGACAGTTCGTGGAAGATGGTACCTGTTCCATTGACTGGGAGCTCAAGTATTGGGTTCCGGTTTGGAATATTGGACGGGAAGCTTCTACTGTTCTCACTAGAGGAAAAACCTGCTTACAATACCCTATTATATGATCCAAATGCAGCTCCAGGATCAGAGTGGTCGATTTCTGAGATAAAGCCATCTGGCTTGTGTTTGTGCAGTGTGACAATCAAAGCATGAAAGGTGAATTTCCCAGGAAGAGGAGAAATTTCTGTAATCTAGAATGCTTCTGTGCATTTGTTAACTTGATTAAAACACCTAAATAAGAAAAGACTTGTTTAGGTTGCTGGTGCTGATTAATTTGCCTGACCAGGTTTGTCCTATTTTATTTTTTGAAAAGGGTTTGCCCTATTTTATGTTAGTTTGTTGGATTTAGATGTTGAATAAATGACTGGATTTGTTTCATTTACCTATGTATTCTTGTTATGCTCCTTCGTTACATTTTTCTTCCATTTTAGTTTGGTTGTATGCATGGGGCATTCAGTGAAGTTATCCTTGAGGCGTCGTCAAGGTTACTGCATTGTATGTTTACTTGCATATCGAGATTGTGAGCAGGCCATGATTGTGAAAGGAACAAGGCAAAGATGGCAACTTAAAGTTAACCAGAGACTGTTAGGTACTTGGATTCCTGATTGACTCTAGGTTTTCGAGTTGAAGGTGAAACCAGCGTAGATCGAATGGCGGGTTTAGAAATGTACACTAATTCTATATATGCTAGTAGGCCTACTCTAAGCGCTGGTAGTCCTCCAATATATGATTTGGCTAATCGAAGCACTGTTTTGGCAATAAAAAAAACTCAATTTGAGCTTCATGACATGGCTACTTGCTTTGCACAAATATCAGAAGCATCATGTCACAGTCCTTGCTTTTTATTCTCTCAACAAAAGTGCTGGATATGAGCAAATTTGTCGCTTACATTTTCTGAAACGAATTTTACCTGTGACCTGTGCTGTAGGACTAAGAATACCAAGACAAGGAAGATTTAATAATTTTTTTTTTAGAAGCTTGATGATTTCAGTATTTTGGGATGACCAGTGAATTGGATTCTTGCGAAGCCTCTTATATAAAGGTTCACAAGTTTGTCGTAAATGGGGAAAATAATCTGCTATGTAATTTAAACAACCAATAAATCTTTGTAATTGGGTCTTGTCTTTGATCTCATCAGGAAATTTATTTGCAAATTCAATTGATCTATCAATAGGTTTGATAGTTCCTTGAAATATAATGTCCTAAAAATCTTATTTTGGTCTGAAATAATTTCATTTTGGTTTCTGATAAAACTAATCCATTATTTTTAATAATTTGGAAAAAAGCTTTTAAATGCTTAAAATGTTGATCAACTGATTTTGAAAATATTAATATATCATCAATATATGTTATACTGAAACTAGAGTAGTCATTAAAAATATTATTAATAATATTTTGAAATTCTGAAGGAGCATTCTTAAGACCAAAGGGCATTACATTCCATTCGTAATGACCAAAAGAGACATTGAATGCAGTCTTGTACTTATCTTTTTCGTTAATATGAATTTGTCAAAATCCAGATTTTAAATCAAATTTTGAAAATACAGTAGAATCATGAAGTCTATTAAGAATATCATTTTTATTGGGTATTGGGTATCTTATCCATTGTAAAACCTTGTTTAAGGGTTTGTAATTAATAACCAATCTGGGAGCTCCTCTTTCTAATTCTGCTTGCTTTTGAACATAGAAAGCATAGCAGCTCCAAGGAGATTTACTTGGCTTAATTAATTTTTTATCTAATAATGTTTTAATTTCTTCTGACAATATTTTAATAATTCTTGATTCATCTGGATAGGTCGTGATTTTGAAGGGATATCCTTTTCATTAAAATTTGGTTCATAAGGCAGAGATACTATGTGTTTTTTTCTTTCTCAAAAAGCATTTGGTAAATCAGCACATATTTCCTTCTTAAATAAAGTTTCTAAGTCCTTTATTTGAGATTGTATTTGAGGTTCTTTGATTTGTTGTTCTATCTTTTGATAATTAATTTCTTCTTTTAGAAAATTGATATGAGCTTGCATATTTTGTATTAAGTTTATTTGCTTATGCAGACTGTTATTTTGTAATAAGTTTAATTCTCTAGTATTTATAGGTTGTAAAAATTGGAAGAATAAACTTTGGCCTAGTATGTTAGTTTCTATTCCTAGATGACTAACTTTAAAATGATATATTTGTGTTTAAAATGGGGTTCCTTAGATAATGTTTTGATGAATATTTTTAACAAGTACAAAGTGTGTTTTAAGGCAATATCCGTCATTACATACATAAAAATTGGTAATTTTATATTCTACGTTTAATTTTGATCTGCTTGCAGTATTTAATCTTTCTGTAGTTTTCTCATAATATTTCGTGGGTACAAGTCCTTCTTTAAGACAATTCTGGTCAGCACCAGAATCAACAAGAGCAGTGATATTAATATGATATTCTTCGTTCATAACAATAGAAATCTTGATATACTATTTCTGGTAATTAATTCTTTCTATTAAATTAACAAAGCTATCTTTTGGTTCATTTTCTATTAAACTAGTTGTTTCTAAAGTTGGGGCTTCTTGAGATTTTCCTTTTTTGTCAGTTTGTGATATAATTGATTCTTTAAGGTTATTTATTTCTAAATTAACCATTTTTGCTTTTAGATCTATAGTATCTTTTTGAATATTTTTAATATGTTCTTTCATGGAATTAACTTCCATTTGTAAATCTTGGACGGTAGCAACTTTTGGTTTTTGAAATCTTTTTTCTAATATTTTTTGAAGGTTATATGGTTCAGGGGTCTTAATTCTTTGTTCTTCACAAATAATACTTCTTAATTTTACTAAGTATTCTTTCTTAGTTATAGGGTCATCAATCTTATCAATAATATCTAGGAGGAATTCTTTTTGTGAAGTTATCATATTGATAGATTTACAATAACATAGATCTTCTTCACAGTTACACTGTGAATCGTCAGAGTCTTCGGAATCAGAAGTCTCTTGAATGGTATAAATAAGCTTTTCTTTATCAGAAGAGGAGGATTCTTCTTCTGATTGAGATTCATTTAGCATGACTTTAGTTAATTGTTGCTTTAGAGTTTCATCAATTTCTAACTCATTAATTTTTTGCTTTACACGACAGTTATTTGCTCAATGCCCAAGCTGACCACACTTGAAGCAGGCTTTGGAAGAGGTTTGGGTCTGTGGGTTTTTTTTATTTTTTAAATCTGGGCTTTTGGATTTTTGTAGTAGAAAGATATTTATTGGGCTTATAGTGTTTCTTATAAGTTCGTTTTTTAAAATATTTGGTTTTCTTTTTCTTTTCAATAGACGGGGCCCTAATAGTTTCATAACCATACTGGCTACAGAATGAGTCTAATTCTTTTCTGCTTTGAGGTAGTTCAGATTTCATTTTAGACTTTAGTTTAAGATCATTGCAGATGGCTAATCCTTCATAATTAATATAACCTATTAATTCTCCATATGAAAGATTATCATAAGGTATGGATCTGTTATTAACATCTCTAATTCTTTGACGAACTTTTTCAGCAAATAATTTTGGAAGTCCTGAAATAAATTTTTCTTTCCAATAAGCATTATTATTATCTTTTCTAGTGTATATTTTGGCAAGAAATACATCTTTATACCATCTAAAGTCTTGCATAGTTGGGCATGTCAGGTTAATAAGTATTTCAGATGATCTGGCTGAAAATTTGTCAGGGTCTCCTATAAAATGTTGAGTAATAGCATATATAAGGGTTTCAAAAGCATTTTTTTTGTTTTATGTATCCAGTAGAAATGCTAATTTCTCCAGTTTGATTGTCTTGGAATGATTGAGTTGTTGGTATATTAATTGAGGCATTTAATACTTCATTTCTGTTATTTTCAGTGAGATAATTATCCCACCAACCTTTAAGAATTCCAGTAAATCCAGCAATTATACTAGTAGTTATCTTTTTATCAGTATTATTGGGTCGTGTTTTATAAGCAGTAGCAGCCATAGTCATTTCTTGAAGTGTATTTAATATATTGTGATCACTAGCTCCATCTATATTCCATTCATATAATGTATTATCATCATAGCGAGCTTGAGTAGCCGAAGATCTTTCTTCATATTGTATATCAGGGGGAGTTGGTCTAGTGTAGTAATTCCTAGTTCTTGGATACAGTGTTGAACTGTTTTTATTGTTATATATTTTATTGATTTCATCAGTTTCTCTAATTTCGCTAATTAGATCTTGGTCTATGACATTAATGTTTGAAGTTTTTTCATCGAGATTTAAATTTTTTAATATATCATTTATAGATTTCAAGACATCATCAGAATTGTCAAGAGTAATTAAATTTTTTTTTTATTTGGAGTGGTTTAAAAATTGGTTGAGATAGATGAGGAATAGGTTTTGGTTTTTCAGAATTGTCAAGAGTAATTAAATTTTCTTTTTCTATTTGGAGTGGTTTAAAAATTGGTTGAGATAGATGAGGAATAGGTTTTGGTTTTTCAGAATTGTCAAGAGTAATTAAATTTTCTTTTTCTATTTGGAGTGATTTAAAAATTAGTTGAGATAGATGAGGAATAGGTTTTGGTTTTTGAATTATAGTAGGATATGTCTTCTCTCTGAGGTTTTTTGAAGAAGAAGCAGGGGCCTTTTGCTTACTATCTAAAGAGGTTAATTTGTCATCTATAGAATCAATAGTAGAGGCAATAGAGGTAATATGTTGATAGATTGTGTGAAGATTTTGATTAGTATAATTGTTTTGGGTGTAAAGATTACTAATATCAGTTAAATCAGCATTACGTATTAATCAAAATATCAGTTAATCTATCATTTGCTTACGTATTAAATGCTGATTTAACTGATATTAGTAATCTTTACACCCAAAACAATTATACTAATCAAAATCTTCACACAATCTCTCAAAATATTACCTCTATTGCCTCTACTATTGATTCTATAGATGACAAATTAACCTCTTTAGATAGTAAGAAAAAGGCCCCTGCCTCTTCTTCAAAAAACCCCGGAGAGAAGACATATCCTACTATAATTCAAAAACCAAAACCTATTCCTCATCTATCTCAACTAATTTTTAAACCACTCCAAATAGAAAAAGAAAATTTAATTACTCTTGATAATTCTGAAAAACCAAAACCTATTTCTCATCTATCTCAACCAATTTTTAAACCACTCCAAATAGAAAAAAAAAATTTAATTACTCTTGACAATTCTGATGATGTCTTGAAATCTATAAATGATATATTAAAAAATTTAAACCTTGATGAAAAAACTTCAAACATTAATGTCATAGACCAAGACCTAATTAGCGAAATTAGAGAAACTGATGAAATCAATAAAATATATAACAATAAAAATAGTTCAACACTGTATCCAAGAACTAGGAATTACTACACTAGACCAACTCCCCCTGATATACAATATGAAGAAAGATCTTCGGCTACTCAAGCTCGCTATGATGATAATACATTATGTGAATGGAATATAGATGGAGCTAGTGATTACAATATATTAAATACACTTCAAGAAATGACCATGGCTGCTACTGCTTATAAAACACGACCCAATAATACTGATAAAAAGATAACTACTAGTATAATTGCTGGATTTACTGGAATTCTTAAAGGTTGGTGGGATAATTATCTCACTGAAGATAACAGAAATGAAGTATTAAATGCCTCAATTGATATACCAACAACTCAATCATTCCAAGACAATCAAACTGGAGAAATTAGTATTTCTACTGGATACATAAAACAAGAAAATGCTTTTGAAACCCTTATATATGCTATTACTCAACATTTTATAGGAGACATTGACAAATTTTCAGCCAGATCATCTGAAATACTTATTAACCTGACATGCCCCACTATGCAAGACTTTAGATGGTATAAAGATGTATTTCTTGCCAAAATATACACTAGAAAAGATAGTAATAATGCTTATTGGAAAGAAAAATTTATTTCAGGACTTCCAAAATTATTTGCTGAAAAAGTTCGTCAAAGAATTAGAGATGTTAATAACGGATCCATACCTTATGATAATCTTTCGTATGGAGAATTAATAGGTTATATTAATTATGAAGGATTAGCCCTCTGCAATGATCTTAAACTAAAGTCTAAAATGAAATCTGAACTACATCAAAGCAGAAAAGAATTAGGCTCATTTTGTAGCCAGTATGGTTATGAAACTATTAGGGCCCCGTCTATTGAAAAGAAAAAGAAAACCAAATATTTTAAAAAACAAACTTATAAGAAACACTATAAGCCCAATAAATATCCTTATACTACAAAAATCCAAAAAGCCCAAATTTAAAAAATCAAAAAAACCACAGACCCAAACCTCTTCCAAAGCCTGCTTCAAGTGTGGTCGGCTTGGGCATTGGGCAAAGAACTGTCGTGTAAAGCAAAAAATTAATGAGTTAGAAATTGATAAAACTCTAAAGCAACAATTAACTAAAGTCATGCTAAATGAATCTCAATCAGAAGAAGAATCCTCATCTTCTGATAAAAAAGAGCTTATTTATACCATTCAAGAGACTTCTGATTCCGAAGACTCTGACGATTCATAGTGTAACTGTGAAGAAGGTCTATGTTATTGTAAATCTATCAATATGATAACTTCACAAAAAGAATTCCTCCTAGATATTATTGATAAGATTGATGACCCTATAACTAAGAAAGAATACTTAGTAAAATTAAGAAATATTATTTGTGAAGAACAAAAAATTAAGACCCCTGAACCATATAACCTTGAAAAAATATTAGAAAAAAGATTTCAAAAACCAAAAGTTGCTACCGTCCAAGATTTACAAATGGAAGTTAATTCCATGAAAGAACAGATTAAAAATATTCAAAAAGATACTATAGATCTAAAAGCAAAAATGGTTAATTTAGAAATAAATAACCTTAAAGAATCAATTATATCACAAACTGACAAAAAAAGAAAATCTCAAGAAGCCCCAACTTTAGAAACAACTAGTTTAATAGAAAATGAACCAAAAGATAGCTTTGTTAATTTAATAGAAAGAATTAATTACCAAAAATGGTATATCAAGATTTTTATTGTTATCAATGAAGAATATCATATTAATACCACTGCTCTTGTTGATTCTGGTGCTGACCAGAATTGTCTTAAAGAAGGACTTGTACCCACGAAATATTATGAGAAAACTACGGAAAGATTAAATACTGCAAGCGGATCAAAATTAAACGTAGAATATAAAATTACCAATTCTTATGTATGTAATGACGGATATTTCCTTAAAACACACTTTGTACTTGTTAAAAATATTCATCAAAACATTATCTTAGGAACCCCATTTTTAACACAAATATATCCTTTTAAAGTTAGTCATCTAAGAATAGAAACTAACATACTAGGCCAAAGTTTATTCTTCCCATTTTTACAACATATAGATACTAGAGAATTAAACTTATTACAAAATAATAGTCTGCATAAGCAAATAAACTTAATACAAAATAAGCAAACTCATATCAATTTTCTAAAAGAAGAAATTAATTATCAAAAGATAGAATAACAAATCAAAGAACCTTAAATACAATCTCAAATAAAGGACTTAGAAACTTTATTTAAGAAGGAAATATGTGCTGATTTGCCAAATGCTTTTTGGGAAAGAAAAAAACACATAATATCTCTGCCTTATGAACCAAATTTTAATGAAAATGATATCCCTTCGAAATCACGACCTATCCAGATGAATCAAGAATTATTAAAATACTGTCAAGAAGAAATTAAAACATTATTAGATAAAAAAATTAATTAGGCCAATTAAATCTCCTTGGAGCTGCTCTGCTTTCTATGTTCAAAAGCAAGCAGAATTAGAAAGAGGAGCTCCCAGATTGGTTATTAATTACAAACCCTTAAACAAGGTTTTACAATGGATAAGATACCCAATACCCAATAAAAAAGATCTTCTTAATAGACTTCATGATTCTACTGTATTTTCAAAATTTGATTTAAAATCTAGATTTTGGCAAATTCAGATTAACGAAAAAGATAAGTACAATACTGCATTCAATGTCCCTTTTGGTCATTACGAATGGAATGTAATGCCCTTTGGTCTTAAGAATAGTCCTTCAGAATTCCAAAATATTATTAATCATATTTTTAATGACTACTCTAGTTTCAGTATAACATATATTAATGATATATTAATATTTTCAAAATCAGTTAATCAACATTTTAAGCATTTAAAAGCTTTTTTTTTCCAAATTATCAAAAATAATGGATTAGTTTTATCATAAACCAAAATAAAATTATTTCAGACCAAAATAAGATTTTTAGGACATATTATATTTCAAGGAACTATCAAACCTATTGATAGATCAATTGAATTTGCAAATAAATTTCCTGATGAGATCAAAGACAAGACCAAATTACAAAGATTTCTTGGTTGTTTAAATTACATAGCAGATTATTTTCCCCATTTACGACAAACTTGTGAACCTTTATATAAGAGGCTTCGCAAAAATCCAATTCCCTGGTCATCCCAACATAATGAAATCGTCAAGCTTCTCAAAACAAAAGTATTAAGTCTTCCTTGTCTTGGTATTCTTAGTCCTACAGCATAAGTCATCGTCGAAACAGAAGCTTCTGATATAGGATATGGAGGTATTCTAAAACAAGTTCTTCCCCAAAAAACCACTGAACAGATAGTACGATATCATTCTGGTATATGGCTTGGAGCACAAAAAAATTATTCAACAATCAAAAAATAAATTTTATCCATTGTTTTGTGCATATCAAAATTTCAAGATGATTTATACAATAAAACGTTTTTACTACGCATTGATTGTAAATCAGCAAAAGAAGTTTTACAAAAAGATGTTCAAAATCTTGTTTCAAAGCAGATATTTGCCAGATGGCAAGCTATATTGAGTGTATTCGATTTTAATATAGAGTTTATTAAAGGAGAGAATAATTCCCTTCCTGATTTCCTCACACGGGAATTTTTGCAGGATCCAAACACAGGAAAAAATGAGTCTGATTTCCCGCCAAAAGGGAAAGCAAAAGAATGAGCCATCTTCATCACCTCAAAAAATCCAAGACCATCAGATTATGCTTCTTCAAAACCTCCTTTATCACCAGTTCAACCAAAAACACCTCAAATGTCAAACAGATTTGATCCCCTAGAAGAATTCCCAATCCTATCTCCACAAACCTATGCTCAAAAGCTATCCTCTCAAGCACCATCATCCCAATCTCAAAACCAAACACTATCCTCTCAATCTCAAATCCCTCATAGTCAATATTACCAAAAACCCATCCAAGAATATATCAGATGTACTAGCATTAGGCAACCAACAAATGATTTTGAACTTATTAATCATTATCTTTATGTCAATAAAGTATTTCCAACAGGTTTTCAATATGCCCCTGAAGATATTCGAAAAACCCAAAGATATTATGAGCTGATTTTAGTTGACACCAAATCCGTGGAAATTACCCATACAAGAGACCCTTCTGACCCCAACTTTATTGTTTATTCCAAATGCAAGATTCTCACATTCGTCCTTCCAGATAAGATTCCTGATCACTATAAGCCAAATCCTTTTTCATTGACTTTTAATCCCTCTACTTATAATTATCATGATTATCAGATGGCATGGTTCAATATGTTTTATATTAGACCTAAAACCCATTCTTGGTTCATATTCTTTGACAAGAAATGCAAGATTGACTTCCCTCAATGGATTTTTGATTGGTGGCCATATTTTGGCATTGATTCCACTATCATTCCTCTTGTTACTCAAGATGCATTGTAATATTTCAGACAGACCACCATCAATGACAAGCCTTATTCTCATGACTTACTTTTTCATGCCCTATTTGCTATTCCATGGATAATTTCTTGGGACTATACTATCACTGGTTCTATCATTGAAGGTACACAGTGGGAACTTATGGCAATAAAAAGAATATTTAAGGTCAAATGGTGGGCAAAATATGATTGCTCATATTCTAATCTTAACACTGTCAAGACATGGTTTTGCAATAATCCTCAAAATGCCAAGATTAATCAAAAAATCCCAGGACCTTCCAAATTATCAAAACAAGAAAAAAAAGAAAAAGCTCATTGAAGAGCTATCTCAGTTATCTGATAGCGATGAAGACAGTACCCAGACTCTTACCGATAATCTCAATACTCCACCAGATTATTATGCACAGGACCCATATGACGGGTATGATTATGACCTGAAGGGATAGACAGCTGGACAGAAAAATGCTCATGACAAGACAAAAGACAAAAGGCAGTACTCAAAACAAGATTCCTGATCAAAAGCAAGATTCCTGTTCGTGACAAGATGACAAGATGAAAAACAAAAAGGCAAGACCCGTGACCGAAAAAAGCAGATGCAAAAGCAAGACTCGTGACCGACAAAAGCAAGTGCCAGATCAACCACAAGACAAAAATAATTCACGGACTTAAATCCCTCTAGAATCCACCCATTCGGATTTGAAGGCTATTGAAGTCCGAGTCGTCTATAAATAAGTTTACTGTCATTGTAAAAACCAGAGTTGGTTTTAGAGTTCCATTCTGAAATAAAGAGTTTTAGTGCGAGTTTGTAAAAAGTGTGAAAGAAGTGAGATATCATCTCATATTGCACTGTAAGCTCTTGCAATCTCAATATATAAAAGTATCTGTTTATAATCATTTCAAAAACTGTTTTCATTACTGGTTTTAATATGTGCTCAGATCCTTAACCATATTGATATTAGACTTGTTTATATTATTTATTTTGTTTACTGTTCGATCCTATTCACAATTGGTATCAGAGCCAAGTATCTGTTCATCTGCTTCCTTTATATTCTGCTCATAATCTTGTTTTGATTATATTGCTATTAAGTCTCTGGTTCTGCTGTGTCTGCGTTTTTTGTAAAGCCGTTGGTCAGCCCTTTGTTTATTGTTGGTCAGTCCGATGATAGGGTGGTCCCAGTAGGTCGTCCCGGTAGAAACACTATTCACTTTTGAACTACTGCCTTCTTAGCCATATCTTCAAACCATTTTTATGAAAAGACTATTTAGGAGACGTCGATAGGGTGATGACTCATCATCCATGTCAGGTTCAAATGCTTTATCACTTCCAAGATTTGATATCCCACCTACTGATCACATTAGTCAAGATCCTAATCATGCTGTGAACAGTCAAGAAATCAATATTGCAAAAATTGAGCAAGATCTACTCAATTGGCATATTCCCAGTCAAAAAATAAACAGAATTTATCAAGTAGGAAGTTTTGATTTCAAGTCTGATTATTCTATTAAAACAACATAGCAAACTTATAGTATTAGTAGAGAAAATGAAAGTATTAAATTATTGTCTTTATCATCTATACTAAAGCATAAACAAGAAGGATTTAAATATTTGCATTTAGGACTAGTCCAAATTGCTATTAAACCTTTGCATTGCCTAGGAATTGATACTCTAGTATTAATGATGTTAAGAGATGCTAGACATCTAAATTTTCAAAATTCATTATTATCTTTGGTTGCCTCCAATATTCATAATGGTCCTGTATATTTTAACTATCATCCAAACTTTTCTATAGATTTGTATGATCCAAATTTAATTGACACTCTTACTTTAGATATTCAATTAAAAGGATTAGATATTAAAACATGAACTCGTAATTTGAATTTAATTTATAAAGTTTATTATAAAGTTATGACAACTAAGATTAATCCTAAAGCATTAATACAAACCAAACCAGGAGAAACTTTATTATTAGAAGCTAATACTTTTCATGCTAACACTATTATGCCAAAACTATTAAAATGGGATCAAATAACAATTCCGGATCATTGGAAATTTGAAGTATTATGTCCCCCAGGGAGATAGCAAATTCCAATATATCTCAAGTAGATGAACACAATGATGAGAGTGTTGTTATTAGATTTAATTCACCATCATCATCTAGGACAACCAGTTTTAATAGACCATCATTATCTAGGACAACTAGTTTTAGAAGAATTAGAACTCTATGTATGAAGATCATCAAATTATGTCTCCTAGATATAGTGTAGATACATTATCTAGAAATTTCAATAAAAGTTTATTAAGAATCAATTTTGACCCGATCATACCAAGAGGATTTTATGATAATGAATCTTTTAAATCCGCATTAGAACAATCACACATAGGAGAAACCTCTTATAGGAAAAAAGATAATGGTCAAGATTATTCTCCAACTAAAACAGATATGGATAATGAACTTAATGTTATTATGAAATCTTGTTATAATATAAATAAAAAAATATTAAAAAAAGATTTTTTATCCTTAAAAAATAAAGAAAAATCTGATTGGTTTATGACAACCTTTACTGAAAATGAAAGAACCCACATAAGAGATCAATGGTATTCTCATATGACTGAAATTCAATGTGAAATATACTTCTTTGATTTTTTTTTAAATGTATACATTTAATAATAGGATTTATAATCCATTTGCCATAAATCATCCTGATGTATATAAAGAAATAGATGTTATAACTCAACTTGATTACAAATGGACTCTTGTTAGCGGTCAAGTTATTTCATCTATACACCCCTAACTATAAAGAATAACTCTTAATTCACCTCAATATTCAGTCTTTATTATTACAACACTTTTCAAAAATACTAATAAAAATGAACCAACTGACCGTAATGATTTTACTGATATTAGTAATTTTACTTTTTATTCTCTCAACAAAAGCGCTGGATATGAGCAAATTTGTCCCTTACATTTTCTGAAACGAATTGTACCTCTTGTCAGACATTGTCGACGGACGTGGAGGAAATGGGAAAAGTCTATATTACACTGCGCTACTTTTTCTTCCTCTCTGATTCTTCTTCACCAAGGGAATCCCTCGTCTCTCTCAACTTCAACACAGCTCAGATGGAGAGAGAGAGCGACAACGACCTACCTTTTCTCTCTCTCTCCTCCCTCACCTTGGAGCGGACTCCACACAACTGATTTCTTTCTCTCCTTCCAGTGACAGTCCCTTTCCTCTTTCTCTTAACCCCAACATAACACACATGTAAAGAGAGAATCTCTTATCATCTGGTCTTGATTCTCTCCTTAAAACAACACTTGTCTTTTTAACATGATTTTATAAAAATTGAAAAACAATTTTTTTTTTTTATCTTTCATTTTTTCTAATATCAGGTTAAAAAAAAAACATTATTTTTCAGTGTATAATAAAACAAATAAAGTACTTTGAACAACTTTTGAATTGTTGCTTAGAACATGTTTGCAAAAGTTCTCGTTTTGGTTTTTGCAGAAGTTATCATTGTAAGCATTTACAGATCTTAGTTTAGATAAACAGGGGACTGGTTCAGGGTTTACATTAAGGAGCTATTGTTGATCTCACATTATTTTTTAGTTGACAAGATTTACTATTTACGTGAGATTAAGATCCGATAAAATTAATTATAATCTTATTTTTTATTTTTTTTATCCCATCTCAGCTATCTCATGCATCCGAATAAAATTTTTTTATTCTACCATTTTACCCTTGAATAATAATAATAATTATTATAATAATAGAAATAATTGTTATAATTATTATAATATTATTAAAAATATTTATTATTATTATATTTTTAATAAAAATAATCATTAAAATAATAATAATAATAATAATAATAATTACTATTATTATAATAATAAATATAATAACTATAATAATGATAATGATTATTATTATCATAATTATAATAATAGTGATAATAATTATTATATTTATAATAATATTATAATCTTATTTATAATAATATTATAGTAATAATTATCATAATTACAATAATAATGATAATAATAATTATTTTAATAATAATAATAATATAACCATATTTATAATAATGTTATAGTAATAAAAATAATTATAATAATAAAAATATTAATAGTATTTTTATAATTATAATATTATTAAAATAATAATGATGATAATAATAATTATATTAATGATAATTATAATAATTATACTATTCATAATATAATTTTTATTATTCTTAATAAATTATAATTATAAAAAAATATTACTATGGTAATTAGAATAATGATTATTATAATTATAATGATAAAAATAATAATTTAATAGTAAATATTATTTATTACTCTATTAATAGGAATTGTAATAAAAATATTATTATTATGATAATAAATGTAATAAATTTTTAATTATGATAATAATAATAATAATTATTAAAATGATAATGACAATAACTATTATAATTGTAATAATATAATTGTATTTATAATATTACTGACAATAATATTATTTTTATAATTAGAATAATATTATAATTATAATTATAATTATATTAATAATTAATAATTATAATACTAATTATGATTATTAATTATAATAATATATTATAATTATGATGATAAAATAATAATTTATTATTATAATAAATATTATAAATATTATAATAATAAATAATTTTAGGATTTACTTAAAAATAATAAATAATATTATGTATTTTATTACTTAAATTTTTTATCACATTTTAATCTCAATTTAGGAATCTCTTTTATACTAGGCCACTGTAATCCTATCGGCGGTGAACCAACCAAACGGTAACAGTTTTTTTTTAAGCACTTGAGCAGCAAATATAATTTAATTTTAATCCCAAATAAAATGGCGCCGTTTGCTTAAAACCTCTCCAGCACCATTTTTTTTATCTTTCAATTTTCACATCCCTCTCTCTCTCTCTCTCTCTCTCTCTCTCTCTCTCATCATACCGTCAGCAAAATCTTCACACCATCAGCAAAACAATGTTCGGAGGTCAAGCTGCATCGACCCCACCCTTCGGGACCCCATCCTCCACCCCTTCCTTCGGGACCCCATCGACTCCTACATTCGCCACCGGTGGCTTTGGCTCTTCTCTGTTCTCCACTCCATTCTCCTCTGAACCACAACAACAACATCAAATGCAGCTGAATCCGTCATTTCAGCAACAGACTCCATCTACAGGCTTCGGCTTACAGACTCCATACGCCACGCCGCAGCCTAATCCCTTCCCCAATGCTCAATCAACTACTCAGATGGCACCCGTGGCCCCTCTCCCTTTCTCTCTAGCCGATCGAGATATTCAAGTATGTTTTCTTTTTCTCTATTGATTTTGGGGTGAATAGGGTTTAAGCTTAAACCCTAACCTTACCTTTCATCTTCTCGTTGAAATTTCGGGCTTTTTGATTTTTGATGTTGTTAATTTTTAGGCTATTGTTGATGCTTACAAGGATGAGCCTACAAACCCTAAGTATGCTTTTAAGGTTGGTTATTCTGCTGCTTAACTGAGGAATTATTCACTTAATTTGGTTCCAAGAAAGCTTAATAGGTGCACATTGTTTTTATTTTTCGCTTGAGTTCATAACTTTGGGAAACCTGAGATCTGAAATCATAGCTTTTACTATTTTTGTTGCCCTTTTTTAGCAAAAGAAGTTATGTAGGTTTATCTGATGTGATAATACGGTTGTTTTTGCTTTGCAGTATTTGTTGTTCAGTGTAACTGAGCCACAGTTTAGGGTGAAGCCTGCTGATGTATCAGATGTGAGTTTTATCATTTTATTTTTCTAGAGATTTGTTTATTCTTGTATTCTGTATGAGAACTGTTTTTTGGTTTAAAGCATGCCTATGCCATGTTATTTTCTTCAGTTTTCATTTGAGCTAAGTTTGAAGGATAGTTTCTGTGGGTAGATCATGTGGGCGGAGGCTATGGGCAAGCTGGAAGGCATGGATAGCACTGACCGAGAACGTCTGTGGCCTCAGCTTGTACAAGGTTTTAAGGATCTCTCACAGCGACTAAAGGTTATTCTTGTTAATTCAAGTTGTTGCTACGGTCTTATGCTGTTATCATCTAAAAAAATCTTCATATTTTGTTGGTATGCTTATTTGGTTTTAGTTTTTGTTGATACTCTATTTTAGTTCCCTAATTCCTCTGACTTCTAATTTTAAGGCATATCTTTGCAAGCTAGAAAACTTGTATGAATATAGTGGCGTAGTACATCCATTCTGTTTTGGTTCCTTCCTTTAACTTTTAATTTAAGGGTATCATTCCAAGCAGGAAAAAATATGTGAATATGTATGTGATCATTTAGCCTTTATATTTATGAATTACCTCTGGTAATAGAACTCTGAAAGTTGTTATACTTGGTTGATGTAGCTTCAAGATGAAGTTATCATTTCAGATGCTGAGAGATTGAGGACGACTCAAAGCAATGTGAAAATGGTATTCTTAATACCCTTTCTTCGATCTTAATTCATCATATTTTGGAAAATAAATTTCACATCTAATAATTTTTCAGCTTCAAAGGCATTTTCAAGCTGAAACTCTTCCTTGGATCCAAAGGATGAGACAAAAAGAGCAAAGTCTTCAAAGACGCCTTTTAAAGGTGGGAAGCAATTCTTCTTCATTTATTGTGATTACAATAGAGTAAAATTTAGTTCAGCTGACATCTGTGAGATACAATTTAACAGTCCCCCGTCACTACCCCCCCCCCCCCCCCCCAAACACCCTATTTATTCCTTCATGTCTTGGGTAACTCTGCGGTGTACTCAAGCATGTTGCCTTGCAATCCGTATGAGACAGCCTGACAAAATCTTATTGAAGTCATATGTGGCCCAGGCTAGACTTTACGGTCTTTGTCTCTTAGGCCCCTCTTAGTCATTCTTGTTGGAGTAATTTATGCATTTAGTTCTAATATACTGGTTTTTGACTCTTATTGTTGTGTGTGGTACGCCTAAAGGTAATGAGAATAGTGGAGGCACTGGAGGGTAAAGGTTGTCACTTGCCCTTGATGAAAGGGGAAGCTGAATTGGCTGAGAAGTTGGCTGCAATAACGAGACAGGTCAGTCTTCCTTGTCCGAGATCCTCTTTTCACGCTTACCAGGCTGGTACTGATGAGTGGACATAATTTCAGTTGAAAGGATCTGGAGCAGAACTTTCTAGGAGGGTTCAAAACCTGCTAACCATATCTCGTGTTCAAGCAAATTCCATTGGCGCTGGCGGTTCTCTTTATCTTCCTGGATCGACAAAAATACATGAACAGAGTCTTGCTGATATGCAGGAGGTAAAAGCAGACAATTTTGAACTTTGAAGTAACGTCGGCTTTGTTTTGCTCATGTTGAAAGAAACTGTCTTGGTATTCCATTTGGAAAGAAAAGTATTAACACAACTAGAATAACATTAATGGTGTATATTAACGTAAATTTTTGTTAACCATTATTACTTGGCTAGTTGCTGTTCTATAAAAGTAATGGTTCTGTGGGTTTACAGTCTGGACCTTCTTTGGAATAATGCAGCTGGTAGGTTTTCACAGGGCATGATATTGCATGTCTTTTAGGTTGACAGTTCAATGTAAACTCAAGCGTTAATGAATGACGAGGTTCATAATACATTCAAATGTTAATGAATGATATTTTGTTGGACCAGGTCTTACAACAGCAGACACAGGCCATCGCAAGGCTTGGCAATGTATTGAAGCGAGATATCAGGGACACAGAGATTATTATGGCAGAGGACACGGAGATGACAGATGATGTGAGCTAGGATGTAGAAATGCAAGTGCCTGATACATCTTCTTATGATCATTCTTTGATGTGTTCTGAGTTTTGTAGTTGGATCTACTAGAGTTCAACTGCTACTATTATGAGTTTTAGCACCATAGTCTTTGTTTGCATACTTGGATCACAAAGGTAATTTAAATTGACCTCAGAGCTTTAAAAACTTGCACATTCTGCTGCTCGAAATAGAAGTCGTTGCCCCCCTCCTCTGCTCCCTTGTCTCATTGTTTTCTGTTATCTTTTTCGTTCTTTTGAAGTTATTCAAGAGGAAAAGAAGCGTGTTAGTTGAATGAGTTTGTCTGATGTTTTATTTGGGACGTTCCAACCAGCAATGGGTTGGAAATTTGGAATATTGTATTGGAATTTTCTGATGCATGCCTTGTGCGTTGAAATCACGACTCTTTTTGCCCCTCTGATTTCTTGTGGGGTTTTCATATTATTGTTTACTTAGTTTTTCGTTTTTATTTTATTTGGGGTGGGACTATATATTCACTCTTTTTTTTTTTTATATACACACACACACCATACACCACACCCCGTATATATTAAAATTCAGACTTAAGAGATGACCTCTTTCGGTACTTTGGAAAATATATAGCTCGAGTTTGAAACACATAAATTCAGTTATGGAAAATTTTTATAAATATTTTCTTTTAACACTTTTTTCAACAATATATACATAATTTAAAAAACTTTTTCTTCTCAATGTAATATTAGAAAAATTAAGAAACAGAGAAAAGTTGAGAAACAACTTTTTAATTCTCAGCTTTTTTAATATTATAATGAAAAGAAAAATATTGTTTGTTTCTCAATTTTTTTAATATTAAAGAATTTTTTTTTTAAATTATATTAAAAGTGTTTAAATTATGATTTTTTTTTAAAAAAAATCATAATTAAACGCACTCTTTTAAATTTTAATCTCACTTTCCACCAAACCATACAAAGGCTATCGGCAAACGAAAATGCCAACCCCCGAGCAAAGGTGATTTATGCGTCCCATTTGTAAGGCCTACTCTTACAAAAATCAGTCCAATTTGGATAAAGTAAAAAGCCTAAGCCCTTAGAACCAAAAAGAGCCCAGGCCCAACCAAAGCAAGATCGGGCTATGAAATGCTAGCCAACCCAAGGGGTCGAAGCAACTCCACTGATCGGCCCATGCCCATTCTTATGAGTCATTTGGCTCTCTGTGAGCCACTACAGAAGGACTAAGTAATCCGTTCTGCTGTACATGTGTGATGTGTTGCATTCTTTAATATTAACGTCCACATCGCGAGATGAGGAAAAAGAAAGGAAAGAACATGTTCATCTCTTCACAAATTTTTCCCTTTCTTTTCTCCTTTCCCCTCCAATCCAAACACAAAGTTGGGAACCCATGCTAGATAACTCCTATTCTAGAAACCTTGGGGGAAAATTTAAAATAAATGCTTGCCTGCCCATCCGCTTTCAAGCTAAAACTATTTGAAAATTTAATTGACACAGCCACCTGGCGTTGGTCTACCCATCTCTTGAATTTATTTTTAATGCATTAACTTAAACATGTTCCTCCTTCGGTTTAGGCTAACCCAAAATATTAGTGCTAGTGAAGAGTCCACATATAAACATGCACTAATGTTTGTCAAAATGTATACGAAATCATAAGGTCTTTAATCTTTACCTTGTGATGATTGTCTAGATTAGTATATTTCTCAAATGTATACAAAAATACTAAAAATTTTTGGGCAAAAAATTTACTGACGTCTTCTAGTTTTCATAGTAAGCTTCTGCCATGATTAATAGCACAAGTGATGTCCATCCAGTAAAAAATCTTGCATCTTTTCCCTTACCCTTTTTCTGATCATACTGTTCCCAAAGTACCCAGTCTGGTGATAGTTGTGAACCACGTTTCTGCAGCAAGGCAGATCAAATACATTAATTAACAGCTTCAAATAAGGCTTAAGCAAATAAGTCGGCTTTATGCACACAGACTTGCCTCTATATGGTCCATCAACTACAGAAAAGTTAATTCAAAAGATTAATGTACGCATAATGAATATAAAATTATCACCCTTTTTAATTGGCTCTTTCTTTTTGGGGGTAGAGGGAATACCTTCTGAATAATGGTGTAGCGCAGAAAGAATCATGTAATTCTACTCCCAATCTCCACCCTCGCCCCCCCCCCCCCCCCAAAGTTTGGGTCTATAAGGGTCCAAAGGGAGTCTCGTCTTAGAGGATCCTGGGTTATCAAATATATATATATATATATATATATATATATATATATATATATATATATAAAATTCATGTTCATCCAAATCGGACCTCTCCAATAGGGCGGGTCATGCTCTGTGTTGCGTTTCATGTATATGGAGCTGCGATATACAAGCGGGTATTTTGGATAAACTGAAGTAATTGTGAAATCGACAAGATTTTACGTATATCACAATGGTAAAAATAGAATGCTCAATTGAGGGGGTTGATTGTGTAGTCTCACCTTGTTTTGGCAAGAGAGCGCAGCCCAAATTCAGTCCATAATATGCTCTTATTCGAAACGAGATCAAGTTGTTTCTCAAGAATACATGATTCCTGTGTGTATCCAAATACCATATGAGAGACAAGTAGCTCCATGAAACCATATGATAAAGGTAAAATACAAGAGGGCTTATAAAACATTATTTTTGTCATTAAATCTTTTTACAACTTACAGGAGAGATGATTCTCCCCATGAATGGAAAAAGGCTGACATAACCAACATGAGGAACCAGTCTTAACTCTGGCTTCTCTGGAGCTTGCCGGACAAGCTCTCGAATTGAATAATTGTTTCCTGAAATCACTTCTTTCGAACTTAATCGAACCTAGAACGATAAAATCAAATGAGAAAATTAGTGAGCAAATTTCATAAACGAAAAAGCTACCCAAAACTAAGTAAACAAATTTTTTGATGAGTAGAAAATTGCATCAGAAACCCCAATTGCGCAAGCAAGTAGTCAGGATATATATAAGAGAAAACACCCAAATCAAAGAAAATGAAAAGAAGACGAAAAGCACAACAAACATAAAGCATCTAGAAGGCAAATGTTAACATGTTAAAAAATTACAAAGGACTCTTAATTCATGACAACCCCAACTAGAGATAGCCACTCTATTTAAAGCATTACCCAAACCAGGTCATAAAGGGTCCTCATGTTAGGTTATGTGTGGAGCTTGGTAGTTTTTTTTTTTAATTTTTATTCAATCTGGTCTTTTCAGCACTGTTTGGTATCTGTTTTATTTTAACCCAGAAATATAAGGGTTTCATCTTATTCTTTTGTGAAAATGGGTGAGCCATTTTTTTTTTGTGAATACTGAGAGGGGTGTTTAGGGGTGAGATCTCCTTGTATTGTTCTTCAAGACATTATGAAATCGCTGCAACTTCGTGGACGTAAGCCGAGTTTGGGTGAACCACGTAAATCTGTGTGTTGTGTGTTTGTCTTTGATTTATTTCTATTTTCTTCTCTATATTCTCATCTAAAGATCCGTAGGGATAGGGTAGTTTAACCCTAACAACTAGTGTCAGAGCTATCGGTTTTTTGAGTGGGAGCGATGGCCGGAGAAGAAGGAAAGGCGACAGGAATCGAGAAATTCGAAGGCACAAATTGTGGGTATTGGAGGATGCAAATCAAGGATTATCTCTATGGGAAGAAATTATATTTGCCTTTGTTAGGGGCAAAGCCAGACAGTATGAAAGAAGACGAATGAAATCTTCTTGATAGACAGGTACTGGGAGTTATTCGATTAACTCTATCAAGATCAATTGCGCACAATGCTATGAAGGAGAAGACCACCAAGGATATGATGGCGGCTTTGTCCAGTATGTATGAAAAACCATCGGTTAACAACAAAGTGCATCTAATGAAAAAGTTGTTCAATTTGAAGATGGCGGAAAGTACCTCTGTTGCGCAGCATCTGAATGAGTTCAATACAATTGTTAATCAATTATCCTCTATTGAGATTGATTTTGATGATGAGATTCGTGCTTTAATTGTTTTAACTTCTTTGCCAAACAATTGGGAAGCCATGAGAATAGCGGTGAGCAATTCTGCAGGGAAGAATAAACTCAAATATGAAGATATTCGGGATTTGATTTTAAGTGATGAGGTTCGCAGGAGAGATGCGGGTGAAACCTCAGGTTCTGGTTCCGCTTTAAATCTTGAGACAAGAGGTAGAGCACAGGATAGAAATTCTAATCGGAGTAGATCAAAATCCAGAAGAGGATGTAGGAGTAAATCCAGATCTGGACGACAACTGGAATGCTGGAATTATGGCAAGACTGGCCACTTTAAGAAAAATTATAGAGAACCGTAGAAGAAAAGGAATGAGAACGATGTTGTAAATACTGTGACAGAAGAACAACATGATGCCCTATTACTTTCCGTTGACAGTCCCATTGACTCATGGATTTTGGACTCAGGAGCTTCTTTCCATACCACTACACACCGAGAAATCATGGAGCACTATGTGACAGGTGATTTTGGGAAGGTATATTTGGCTGATGGAGAAGCCTTGGATATTGTGGGTATGGGAAACGTTCGCATTAAATTGCCGAATGGGTCTGTGTGGTTGATACAGAAAGTGTGACATGTTCCAAAATTGATGAGGAACTTGATCTCTATAGGACAGTTTGATGCTGAAGGTCACACGGTGACATTTAAGGCTGGTACTTGGAAGATTACAAAGGGAGCCATGGTAGTGGCTCGTGGAACAAAAACGGGTACTCTGTACATGACCTCAAGTGTGAGAGATACTATTGCAGTGGTTAATGCAATCCTATGGCACCGCAGGCTTGGTCACATGAGTGAAAAAGGGATGAAAGTGATGCTATCTAAAGGGAAACTGCCAGAGTTGAAATCCCTTTACTTTGATTTGTGTGAGAGCTGCATTCTTGGGAAACAGAAAAATGTCAGTTTCTTGAAAGGAGGCAGAACTCCGAAGTCTGAAAAATTGGAGTTGTTACACACAGATTTGTGGGAAGCTTCCCCTGTTGCATCTCTTGGAGGTTCGCGGTATTATATCACATTTATTGATGACTCAAGCATGAAGGTAAGGGTTTATTTTCTGAAAAATAAATCTGAGGTATTTGAGACCTTTAAGAAATGGAAGGCCATGGTTGAGACTGAAACAGGTTTGAAGATAAAATGTTTGAGGTCTGATAATGGTGGAGAGTACATAGATGGGGGGTTTAGAGAATTTTTTGCTGCTAATGGGATTAGGATGGAGAAGACTATTCCCAGGACACCACAGCAGAATGGCTTGACTGAGCACATGAACAGGACCCTCAATGAGCATGCTAGAAGTATGAGATTGCATGCTGGGTTGCCAGAAATTTTTTGGGCCGATGCAGTTAGCATAACGACTCACTTGATAAATCGAAGACCGTCAGTTCCTTTGGATTGCAGAATACCTGAAGAGGTATGAAGTGGAAAGGAGGTAAACCTTTCTTACTTGAAAGTTTTTGGCTGTTTATCTTATATTCATATTGACTCTGATGCTCGTAGTAAACTAGATGCTAAATCCAGAAAATGTTTCTTTATTGGCTATGGTGATGAAGCTTTTGGTTATCGGTTTTGGGATAATCAAAATTGAAAAACCATCAGGAATAGAAATGTGATTTTCAATGAACATGTTATGTACAAAGACATATCAAGTGTAGAATCCGTTGTTACAGGGCCAGAACCAAAGAAGTCTGAGTTTGTTGACTTGGATGAATTTTTTGAGAGCACAGTGGAGAGTAGGAGTCAAAAAAATGATGAGAATAAAGACCCCCAGGTAGAACAGTGTACACCCATAAGTGTTGTCTGAAGGTCTTCTAGGAACATTAGACCTCCACAGCGGTTCTCACCATCCTTGTTTTATATTTTGTTGACTGACAGTGGTGAGCCAGAATGTTATAATGAAGCTTTGCAGGCTAAAAATTCTAGTAAATAGGAGTTGGCCATGAAGGATGAGATGAACTCACTGATGAAAAATCATACATGGGAACTAACTGAATTGCCAGAATGGAAGAAAGTTTTACATAACAAATGGGTGTACAGAGTAAAAGAAGAGCATGATGGTAGCAAGCGCTACAAGGCCAGATTGGTTGTGAAAGGGTTTCAACAGAAAGAGTGTGTTGATTTCACAGATATTTTCTCTCTAGTTGTGAAGCTAATAACAATCAGGCTGGTACTGAGACTTATGGCTGCAGAGAACCTACATCTTGAGCAGTTAGATGTGAAGACAGCATTCCTTCATGGTGATTTGGAGGAGGATATTTATATGCATCAGCCACAAGGATTTGCAGTGTAGGGAAAGGAAAATCAAGTTTACAAACTGAGAAAGAGCTTGTATGGGCTGAAACAAGCTCCAAGACAATAGTACAAGAAGTTTGACAGCTTCATGTGTAGCACTGGGTTCACAAGTTGCCAGTCAGACCATTGTTGTTATGTTAAGAGTTTTGACAACTCTTATATCCTATTATTGTTGTATGTGGATGATATGCTCGTTGCAGGGTCTAACATTGAGGAGATTAATAATCTCAAGAGACAGTTGTCAAAACAGTTTGCAATGAAGGATTTGGGTGCTGCAAAATAAATCATTGGTATGAGAATCATCAGAGACAGAGTTAGTGGGACTTTGAAACTTTCACAGACAAATATGTGAAGAAGGTTCTTAGTCGATTTAGCATGGATAATGCTAAACCAGTGAGCACACATTTGGCTAGTTATTTTAGACTATCTAAGGATCAGTCACCAAAGACAGAGCAGGAGTAGGACTACATGAGTAGGGTTCCCTATGCCTCAGCTATTGGAAGTCTTATGTACGCCATGGTCTGTACAAGACCGGACATTGCACATGCAATGGAAGTAGTGAGTAGGTACATGAGTAATCCAGGAAAACAACATTGGGAGGCAGTCAAATAGGTCCTGAGGTATTTGAAAGGCACTTCAGATATATCTCTGTGCTTCACAAGAGCAGGTTTAAAACTGTAGGGTTTTGTGGATGCGGATTTAGCTGGTGATGTTGATAGCAGGAAGAGTACTACAGGGATTGTGTATACTCTGGGTGGTATAGTTGTAAGTTGGGCTTCTAAGTTGCAGAAAATCATTGCTCTCTCTACTACAAAAGCTGAGTATGTAGCCATAACTGAAGCTGGGAAGGAGATGGTTTGGTTGCAGGGTCTCTTGGATGAGTTGGGTAAAAAGAATGAGAGGGGTACTCTACATAGTGATAGTTAGAGTGCTATTTTTCTTGCTAAGAATCCGGCGTTTCATTCCAGGACGAAGCATATATGGTTGAGATATCACTTTATTCGCTCTCTTCTTGACAGTGAACAGTTGATACTGGAGAAGATTCGTGGAACTGAGAATCCAGCAGATATGTTAACTAAGGGTGTCACTATTGAGAAATTGAAGCTGTGCTCAGCTTCAGTTGGTCTTCAAGCTTGAGGACAGGTGAATGAGTTGCGGCGATGGTTGCTTTGTTTGAAGGCATGTGGTGATTGGTGTTGATGATTGGACCAATCTCCAAGTGGGAAATTGTTAGGCTATGTGTGGAGCCTGGTGGTTTTTTTTTATTTTTGTCCAATCTGGTCTTTTCAGCACTGTTTGGTATCTGTTTTATTTTAACCCGGAAATATAAGGGTTTCATCTTATTCTTTTGTGAAAGTGGGTGAGCCACCTTTTTTTTGTGAATACTGAGAGGGGTGTCTAGGGATGAGATCTCATTGTATTGTTTTTTAAGACATAGTGAAATCGCTGCAACTCCTTGGACGTAACCCAAGTTTGGGTGAACCACGTAAATCTGTGTGCTGTGTGTTTGTCTTCGATTTATTTCTATTTTCTTCTCTATATTCGCATATAAAGATCCGTAGGGATAGGGTAGCTTAACCCTAACACCTCAAACAATTATCTAAACTTCATGCACTGATCAACACTCTCAAAAGCCCTATGATTCCTTTCCATTCATTTTTAAATACCAAACTAGCAAAGTAAATATCAAATTCTCGGTATGACAATCACCTATTAATAACAGATAGTCCAATCTAAACTGGTCACCAATAAGCTTATTATCATAGTGATTTGATCGACAGGTACATCAAACAGAAATGGAACCATAAAACTGACCAACAACAGCTTGAAAGATTAAATCTACTGGAATATCTACACCACTGATACATTATCCCAAATGCATTGTTACAAGAATCATGTACCACATGCAGTTAGTATCTAAGCAAATCACAAAATAAAGGCACTTCATATTGAGGACAGGACATGTAAGTAGCATACCTTTTCTGTATGATTTCTGAAGTCAAAATAAGCTCCGTAAGCATGATCATAGTGCATCTGGTCAAAGCACGAATGACATATAAAACATGTAACTTGTATTTTGCATTGTAATGACTCCCTAACACCACCACACCCCCCCCCCCCCCGGAAAGTAATATTTGTAGAATGTTGCAATATTGCATCAAAGAAGTACCATTTCAAAAAAATAAAAAATACCATTTCACAACCCTCAAGTATTATGTATTACAAGTTGGGAAGTATTAAGAAGCAAGGAATGAGAAACAATTTCAGAATCATGATTTAGAAAAAACAAACCTGATTCAGAACTTTAAAATCTGAAAAGCAGTTTAACTATGGAACCATAATCCAGAACTTCAAAATCTGAAAGCAGTTTAACTATGGAAACATAATCCTGTAGAATTTCATTTTCAAGGTGTATTAAGTAAAAGATGAATTCTAATACCTATCTACACACTTTTACTTATTATTATACCTTTTCAGATTTCTTTTCTTTCTCAAACAAATTTGTGATAGAGTTCACGCAATCTGCTGCAAGAAGCATCCAGCATCTAAGATCCAAGTGGCGTTCATCTTCGCTTGGGCGTGAAGCACAGGGATAATCATCTAGCCCAAAGGATAGTGTCTGGAGATGCCAGAAACAATGTTAGTTTACCTCTAATGCCCCTACTCAATGGAAATTCTGTTGATAAGTAATTGTTAGTTTAAAGAATGAAAGAACAATGAGATTTCTTAGAACAAAGAGAGAAATATGAGGAAGATGAATTGGAACTCAAACTCTGAAATCAATTCTCATAATTCATCAAGCTTACATTATATATAAAACTGAAAAGTAAAGTGGCAGAAAAAGTAAACAAAAACAAATAACACGTGGGGTAGTAAGGACAGAGAACATGGGGTAGTAACACAGCAAACATGGAGTAGTGGTACAGCAAACATGGAGTAGTGGTACAGCTAACATGGAGTAGTGATCCTGATGCAAATAACCAACACTCCTCCTTGCATTAGGAGCTGCAAACTCCAAGTCTTTGCCTAAGAAGCTCAAATTTGTTTGCTGGTAGAGGTTTTGTGAAAATGTCTGCAAGCTAATCTTCAAATCTGCAATAAACCAAGCTCATATCTCATTCTTTCTGCACTTCTCTTAGAAAGAATAGCTTAATCTTAAAATGTTTAGTTTTTCCATGAAAAACCGGATTATGAGATATTGCAATTACAGCCTGATTATCCACAAATACCTCTATATCATTTAGTTGCTTCAAACGTAAATCACATAACAGCTTCCTCAACCACAATACTTGATTCACTGCTGCTGTAGCAACAACAAATTCAGCCTCTGCAGTAGACTGTGCTACAAATTCTCGTTTCTTGGAACAATAAGAGAACACACCTGATCCTAGACTAAAGCAATAACCAGATGTACTCTTCATATCATCCACGGATCCACCCCAATTAATATAAGAAAATCCCATCAACTTGAAGTTTTGACACTTCTTGAATTTTACACCAAAGTTAACAGTCCCTTTGATGTACCTAATGACTCTTTTTACTGCTTTAAGATGCATTTCACTAGCACAATGCATAAAACAAGAGAGAAAATACTTACAACAAAAAGAATATCTGGCCTAGTTGCAGTTAGGTACATTAGACATCCAACCAAGCTTCTGAAATAGCCTTCTTCGACTTTGCCTGTGCCATCTTCCTTACTTAAGCTTTCCTTCTGACTCATTGGTGTAGCCATTTCTTTGCATTCCTCCATATGAAACTTTTTAAGTATTTCCTTAGCATACTTTCTTTGACAAACGAAAACTTCATCTTGACTCTGCTTGATCTCCATTCCGAGAAAGTAAGTCATCAATCCAAGATCAATCATCTCAAATACTTTCATCATTTCTAGCTTAAATTCATCAATTAAAGCTGCATTGTTTCCAGTCACCAAAAGATCATCTACATAGAGAGAAATAACAAGAATATCAACCTCACGGTGCTTGACATAAAGAGTGGACTCAGATAGGCTTTTTTGAAGCCTAAACTTAGCAGATGATCATCAATTCTGCTATACCAAGCTCTTGGAGCTTGCTTCAATCCATAGAAAGCCTTCTTGAGGAGATAAACTTTGTCTTCTTCTCTTTTCTTCACAAAACCTTCTGGTTGCTAAATATAAATTTTTTCTTGCAAGAAACCATTTAGAAATGCTGATTTAACATCCAACTAGTACAATTTCCAGCCCTTTTGTGCTGCAACAGCAAGTAGCAGCCTGATGGTGTCAAGGCTAACTACTGGTGCAAACGTGTCTGAATAGTCTACACAAAAAATTTGAGCATATCATTTAACAACCAGCCTCGCTTTGTATTAGTTGATGGAACCATCAGCATTGAGCTTGGTTCTGAACACCCATTTGACCCCAATGATTTTTCTGTCTTGGGGTCTATCAACAAGCTGCTATGTCTTGTTTTTCTTGATCATGTACAGCTCTTCCTTCATTGCAGCAGTCCAATTCTGATTATGTTTAGCTTCATCATAACTTGCAGGCTCACAAACTGCAATGTTGCATATCTGATAAATATCAGCAAGCAATCTGGTGCTTCTAACTGGAATGTCGTCCACTATCTCACTCTGCCAAATGTCATTTCTCTGCTCTTCGATATTTCTGACAGGAATGTTTAGCTTTAGTTGATTTGAGTCTTTTATAGTCTCCTAATTTCATTCTTCATTTTCTACAAAGTGCACATCCCTGCTTATGATAATATTCCCCGTTTGTGGCTGAAAGACTTTGTAAGCCTTAGGTCTTGTGCTGTAGCCTACGAAAATGTCTTATACTGCCTTCTTGTCTAGTTTATCATGCTTAACCTGAGGAACATAGGTGAAGTACAAACAACCAAACACCTTAAGGAAGTTTAGAGATGGTTTATATCCATACCAAGCTTCAAATGGTGTATGCTGCTTCAACACTTTTGTGGGCAGCCTGTTTTGGAGAAAAACAGCAGTGTTTGCTGCCTCTGCCCAGAATTTCTTTAGCAAATTCTTCTCATGTAACATACATCTTGTCATTTCCAGGATATATCGATTTCTCCTCTCACTGACTCCATTTTGTTGTGGAGTGTAGGGAGCCGTTAGTTGATGTTCAATGCCTGCATCCTCACAAAATTGATTGAGCACTGCTGATGTGTACTCTTTGCCATTGTCTGATCTTAATTGCTGAATTTTTCAACCACTCTCATTTTCACTTCTAGCTTTAAATTTCCAGAATATTCCAGCAACTTCTTATTTGTATTTAAAAAAGAAAATCCAACACATTCTTGTTAGATCATCAATAAAGGCAATATAGTAAAGGCTACCATTGAGAGATGGTGTCTTTTGTGGTCCTGTTAGATCAGTGTGGATCAATTGTAGCTTATGTGTTGCTATCCAAGTTGTTTTTGGAAATGGTTTTCTGTGTTGCTTTCCATATTGACACGCTTTACAGTGAGGAAGATGATCTTCTAAAACAAGTAAATCCCTTACTAATTGCTTTGTTTGAAGCAGTAATAGTCCTAGATGATGATAATGACCGAGCTTCTTGTGCTATATCTCCGTGACACTTTCCTTGGAAGGAAAAGCAACTTGCTCCTCCTCAAGTCGATTAAGTGTGAAGCTCTTTCCTCTCATCTTGACGTTGAACATCTCTTGACCAGATGCATCTTTTATTAGGCAGTAATTGTCTTCAAAATGTACCTTGAAGCCTTTCTCTATCAACTGACCAACACTTAACAGATTTTGGTCAATTTCTGGAACATAGAGAACATCAGAGATAAGTTTTGTACCTGAACAACTTGCAATTGCAATGATGCCTTTTCCCTTGACTGCTATATGCTGTCCATTGCCAATTCTGACTTTTGAAGTCTCTGTGCTTCTTAATTCCTTGAACAGCTCCTTGTCATGTGTCATATGGTTAGTGCAACCACTATCAATTAACCAGCTCTCACTTGAATCATTGCCTGAGAAGCAAGTAGCAACAAAGAGCTGATCCTCCTCCTCTTGATCAACAACTTGAGCATCTACTTCTTGCTGCTGATTTTTACTTTTGCAAATCACAGCTTGATGACCTTGTTGGTTACACCTGCTGCATTTTGTATCAGGTCTCCTCCAGCATTTGAAAGGAGGATGACCCTTTCTGCCACAGTGTTGGCATGGAGGATAATTTCCCTTCGTACCTCCAGTCTTGTTCTTGTTGCTGTTTGCTGTAGCATTACTACTTGCAGTAAAAATCTTCTTGTTCTTCTTCCTCATTTTCCAGCCTTCTTGATGCTTGACTGGCAGTGCTCCTTCAACGACTCCTTCTTGCCTCATGACCCTTCTTTGCTCTTGTGCCTGTAAAGCATTTACGAGCTCTGCCAAGGTAATCTTGGACAGATCCTTGGTGTTCTCCAAGGTTGTAATGGTTGCCTCAAATTTTTCAGGCACCGTTACTAGGATTTTTTCAACAATCCTCGAGTCGGGTAGATTAGAACCAAGCAGTCTTACCTTATTGGCAATGCTTAGAAGTTTGTCAGAACACTCTTTAATGGTTTCTGATTCCTTCATTTTCTGCAGTTCAAAATCTCTGATCAAATTCAGCACTTGCATCCCTCTGATTCTCTCATCTCCTTTATACTCCTTTTTTAGATAATCCCAAATTGCTTTTGCTGATTTGAGTGACATAACTCGGGTGAAGATAATCGATGAGACGTCAGCAAACAAATAGGCTGTTGCTTTTGACTTCCTCGTTTTTCTGTCCTTGTGATTCTTGATCTGGGCCATTGTGGGGTTGTTTGGCAGAGGAGGAACTCCGTAATCCTCTTCTACAGCTTCCCAAAGATCCATTGCATCTAGATAGGTCTCCATTCTCACAGCCCAAATCTGATAGTTGTCTCCATCAAAAACTGGTGGAGCCATTGATGAAAAACTAGATTCTCCTTCCATTAGAACACTCAAATGAACTCACAGATCCCTCAAGAATAGAGCTCTTATACCAATTGTTAGTTTAAAGAATGAAAGAACAATGAGATTTCTCAGAACAATGAGAGAAATAGGAGGAAGATGAACTGGAACTCAAACTCTGAAATCAATTCTCATAACGCATTAAGCTTACATTATATATAAAACTAAAAAGTAAAGTGGTAGAAAAAGTAAACAAAAACAAATAACACATGGTACAACACACATGAGGTAGTAAGGACAGAGAACATGGGGGTAGTAACACAGCAAACATAGAGTAGTGGTATAGCAAACATGGAGTAGTAATCCTGATGGTAATGGAACAAAATCTAACGAATTAAAATGATACTAATCCCCAAGCAGATGAAGAACAGGAAGAGGTCGTGTACTTAGCAAAACACCACATAAAGAAAACCTTAAGATGTTGCAGTCTAATTCTTGTTCAAAAGAAAATGATAAAATAAATAAATAAAATAAAAACAAATATTGCAGCCTAACGATTATTGTGCAAATCACCCAATGAAAGTCAGATTTCAGCAATATATGGATTATCATCTTCTGGTGTTTATTCATACTGCAATATTCTCCTGGGTAATAAAAGCCTTCAATATTATATGAAATGTCAAAAAATAGAACCTTCGGATTTAGTTCACGGGTTGTGTTGTTGTCTCTCCCATGCCAAAAATAGCTGAGAACCACCTTCCCTGGTTTCATAAAGACGATACCAGAAGCAACAAGGTTAGAAGTCTAACGAATTTCTAGCAAAAGGTATTGCCAGTGTCAGACTTAGGTGATGTTTGTTTTTTTTAAGTGTCGAGTGTTAAATACTGAATGAACATTTGAATAATGCTGAACTAATAAAAAGCAGATTAAACGTTAAGACTGTTTGATAATTGAACTAAATGAAATATTTGAATATGTTTATTTTCTCTCTTTAACTCTCTTAACAGTTAAAAACATTTTGTTTGTTGATACAAACAAAATTTGCATATTTCATCACAAAATATTCTCAATTGCTTTTTTATATATTTTTTTAATGGATTGAGCTATAATTTCAATTTTTTTAAATAATCAATTTAAACATAAAAATAATTTGGATTAACAATGAATACATATAATTAAATAAAAATTATAACATGAAAATTGTTTCTATCATAAACACAGAATCACATCACTTGAAGCGTCATAGCAACGTGAGGAGAATTGAAGAAATTCAAGCAAGAACAAGAAAATTTTTACAACGATAATAAGATTAACATCAAGTTGGATAGTTATAATACTTAAAAAAAATCATATTTCCTGTCTTTCCTCTTTAGATATATTACTAGTAATATACACATAGAATCTTCAATTTTTTGTTCTCAAAATTTATGCTCCAGATTTCCTCTCTTTATTCTTTAGATACTATTCACTTGTAGAGGAACCAAAAGGCACCAAAATAATTCCAAAATCAGATTCATGATCTCTACCAAGATTAGATTAGACCAAAAAACCCAGAAAAATCACAACCAAAGAACAAGAAGGCGAAAAATAGCGCAACTCCAAATCCAAGATCCCAGAATCACAAATCCAAGTAGTAGCAGTAAAATAAATCCAAAGAGTATTGCACCCAACATTCTGCAAGAAGATTATATTTGTAAATCGCTTCTTCAAAATAAAGACCTAAAACTACCCAATATCCTTTGACCCAAAAATACTCACTTTCACTCAAACCCATTTACGTATCTATACAAGATTTCTCTGCAATTTCTAGCTTAATATTCATTCTTCCCTATGCATTCAAGCGAACCGGGTGGCTCATGGGTCTCCTCATGCTCTTCTCTATTGCAGGCTTGACCTAAGACGGTATAAAAGACAAACGAACTTAATAACACCGCATCTGACCATATCAGATCTGATGTCATTAAGAGGTTCATTAAGTGAAAACAAACATTGTTTTTTCTCACAAATCCATATTGAACTAATCTATAGTTAAAACAACCATTGATTGTCATATACCGATTATTCATTTAATGAGCTCAAGAAAGCATTAAGCTTAAGTGCCTAAGTACTTTCATAGTATATGAAATAGGAATCCTATATCACCATTCCATTATCAGACTATTTCATATTTGGAAACACTGAACTCAGTATGGCTTTGCATAAGGGATTTGTGCATGTAGTAGTCTGCAACTCAACTCAACTTAATTTTTATTTTTATTTTATGACGTGGCTGCAGCAAACATGGAGATAGGAGGTCAAATTAAACAGACAACAACGTAAAATTTTATAAGATTATGCACAGATATAAACATGCAAGCACTGGGAACCAGTGTCCATATCTAGAAAAACAATCGCATAGGAAAGAACCACGACAAGCAATAGAAGAAGAAAACTTCGAATATACCTGATTGGGTAGTATTGAACCGCTGGAACCATGCGTCCAGACGAATAAAAGCCCACTAAGGAGTGAAGAAATCTCCTCGCTTTCGGTGGCAATAAACTTGTTCTTCTTTATGCCATAAATTAGATCTGGAACGAGAAATGTCACAATACCTTTCAGCACAATATGATAATAAATTAATGTATTGGTTCATGCTATCAGATCCATACAAAAATCAAGGATTTCTTCCGTGAGTTTTTTCTGTCCTGTCTCAGATCTATCACAATCAGAATGTGTAAATGTATGGATTGCAATCTAATTGCGCTTTAGAATCAATGGATTCAAACATTAGAGAGTCAAATGTGCCATACAAATCATGATTCTGCCATCCTATGAGAACATAGGGCTGAAGTCATTAAATTTCAATCATGTTCACTTCATGCAAAATCATTTTAGTTATTTTACAGTGTATTGGTAAATCGGCATTCATGAACCTCCCTAGCATGAGATAGACTAGTACGAAACCCTAGGTTGTTCGGGAAGGAGAATGATGGTGAGTTACTGTTATCCCTACAAGATTATGCATTAGGTCACAAGTATAAATTACTTGCATCTGTACAAGCATCACCTTTCACCTCACCAAAGTAACCTTCCACCAACATACGAGCAGCGTGCACAATGACTAAAAAGGAAACGATGAAGCGTAGTAAAATTTAGCTAGGGAGGAACTTACCACGTAAAACCAAAAACAGAGTTGGCGGATTACCATTACTTGGATACTGAAGCACAAATTCCTCTGGGACCTTACTGCAATTAAACCAACGACCTTGCATATCACTTCATTGTCAAACCTGAAACTTTAAATTTACTGCACATAATTGAACAAGAAAATCTATTACCTTAGAGCTTCAGCACCCAAAATTTGCTCACGGGGTATCCATCCGTCAATATTCATCAGATCTAACCAGTGTCCAATAATATCCAAGAAAATATGGATATCCCAACGCCTGCTCAGTATTAGTCCATACACCAACATATCCCAGAAATAATTAATTAGCCAGATGACAACAATTAACTTTATAATGTGAATAAATTGAAATAGTATTTCCTGAAAGATGTAGGCAACTAAAAATCTGCATTTGAGGACAATGGAACAACAAAATGCAGATCTAACAATAGTATGCAACTAACCAGATCAATAGTTGATGAAAACCTCCATCCCATAGAAATCCCCTAGGGAAGAAGGGTCGACTTGGAACAGCAGCATATAGCTCAGCCAGCCAATATAGAATAAAATTATCATGATTTTTAAGCTGCAAGAAAAAATGGTCCACTGTATGACTTCGTCAGATGTACAAATTGCTAAAGGAAAGAGGAAAGAGGCCATTGAAACAAGTAAGCTAATGAAAAACTTGTTTCTATGAAGGCACAACTGGTGTGGTCAACATAAATTACTGTTAATTAGTGAAAGTAACAAGCACCTAGCATCTGATCACTTGATATCCATTTTCTCACTTCTGACACTTACTACCCTTTTGAACGCTAAAACAACAAAGACAAAGGGGAATCCAGAAATGTTCTGAACTGAATGATAATTGCTGACTGTATTTATTATGTCATTGGAGAAACAGGAGATAGAAATGACACACCTACTGCAAACCTCTTGAAAATTGCTTTTTTTGGTTTAATTAAATACAAAGAGAAACCTCAAACATTAGATGGGAATTTCTAACAGTGCTAATAAAATTCTCTGTTGAAGATCAGCTGACAACTGCTTACCAGATTCTAAAACTTCACTTCAACTATACCCTTCTATCAAAATTATGTTGAGAACTAAAAATCAATAACCTAAGATATTTTTAACTTGGCACATGAATTATCATGTAACAAGAAATATGATACCATAAAAATTCTTACTCTGCATGAAGTAAGAAACACAAATTACTTACATTAGAATTCCTGGGGAATGAAATTTTTTATTGGCCATAAAAGTAGCCAATGCCGCCTAACATGTTCCCAACAGCAGCCTTACCGACATTCACAGATTCAGAATTAAGCTGAAAAACACAATAATAGGATTTCAAAAACTCTTATTTTAAGGAGAACAAAAGACCCAGCACATTAAAGAATTATTAGTAATGTCATCTGTGCAAGGAGTTGAAAGGGAGGGGGGGGGGGGGGGGGGGGAGCACCTCTGCAAAGTGAAGATGGATTTACATCAGTCCATATGTGACATGTTGAGCACTCATTATACAACAACATATCCAAATTAGCACATAGAGTTATTCAATTACTAAATTTCGAATGAACTTGCATTTCACAAGTTCAACGCTATTTTTTTTTTTTTATAAGTAAAAGTAGTATAAAATAAAGAATTAAAGGGGGTGTAACCCATGCGCTAAAACTATTTACGCTATAGTGAATCCACAAAATCTATGATGTTTTCATCATTAACAAAAGAACTACCCTTGAGCCAAAAAAAGTGTTGAACCATCTATCTCTTAACACTTGTAAAGGCCTCTCTTCATCATCAAAAGTTCTTCTATTCCCCTCATTCCAAACAAGCCGAAAATTACAGAAGGGAATCAAAAATTAAGCTTTCTTCAACTCCTTAAAAGCACATATACCACTTCAATCTCACACTTCATCTTTCATGTAACCAGCAGCCACCCAAGAAGCAATAAGCCATTTCCGGCAAACTTCTAGCCAAGTTCAACATGGTATTCAAAATAATAATATCATCATCCGGACATGGTATATAATCATTTCTGCTATCCTACATCATCCGTGTGACAATGAAGAGAGAGATTACAGGTGCAAGGCATTCTACGGTTCATTATATAAGAAGTAACTGTGAATAACTGAAGATAATCTCAATAACTTGTCAGCAAGGTTAAATCACCTCTCAAATTTGGTGTCAAATTCTGTGTGTTTCAGTTGTAGTTGACTGGTCAGTGTTGTACCTAAATAGTACAGAGTAAAATTAATAAAAAGTTGAAGGGAAATGAAGAACTTCTGCTGGAAACCCAAACTTCACATGAAGTCAGAAAAAACGTAATAATATAAACAAATATACTCTAGATACAATTTAACCTAATAAACAGACACTAACAATATAAAAGCAGCAATCAGGATCTACTTCAAACATCCAAATGCAACACCAAAACTTTCAAAAAGAAAACTCGCATGTAATTATACACCACCTAATTGTGTGCAAATGCAAATGTGAAGGAAATGTATGCTGTGCAAATACATGCTACTGATATCAGCCAACTGAATGAGATAGAAAACAATAGGTCAATAGCTATAATTTTGTACTGATCAAATTTCAGAATCTTTCAGCGTACATTTAGCCAGTCTCAAGAAGCAACAGTAAGATAAATGTGATGGAGGACAATAATAAGGCAATACAATTCAATGACACAAGACAGATTTCTGCCTTAAATTTTATCGAGCAGTCCAATTTTGACCATCAAGCTTTTTCTATGCAACTGGACTACTTATGTTTATTTTATAATAATATCTGCTACTCCTAATAGGGTCATGCAGAAGAGATATGACAATAAACAGAAAACTTCCATTTTTTGCAAGTTTTAAACAAACTGTAAATTCATTACAGAGATTAAATGGGTATGGAAGAAACCTGTAAGACTGGTTACACGTTCTTCAACTCTTGAACCCTTCCCACTAGTTCCAGACAAAAGCAATATCTACATTGAATGGAATCCTAGCAGAAATCTACATAAGAACTAGAAACTACAGATGAGAAAGTTAAACCAAACACAAAGATCATGACAATAAATCAGTTAAGATGGCTCAATATAGTTCAATGGGATTAATGCCAATCACCTCCACAGTCACATTATCACATACCTGAAAAACTAAAATGTTAGGGGAGTTCTCAGATGTTTCAGGTAGCTGAAGCCGACCAAACTGTCTTGCCTGATAACGTGCACAGAAAACAGATAACTGTCTTGGTAGGACTTAAAAGATGCATAGTACTCTGAGTCGCAACAATATAATAAAGTAATGGTATTCAGAACTAATGTACTTGGGCTCCAAGATTTCCCTGGACAAGATCAGACAAATTGTGGATGTGAGGCGTCCTGAAACCAGAGTAATGGACTTCCATATGACCCTGCAAATAGAGAACACAGAAAGTTGGCTTCACATCAGCATCCTAGAGAAGAACAGAAAACATCATAGAAAATATCAATAATATAGTGCAACTAAATTTTGGTATGAAATGTACATCTAATAATTATTTCAATACTAATAAGGAGCAAAAAATCGTAATGGCCATTTAGCCACCTCCTTCCAGAGTACAGGTCATCGTTTAATGGTTTTTCATTCCCGCCAAATTGTACTCCATGGCAGAGTTTCTTAAGCAGTATCCTTAGCATATGGACTTATGTTTCCCTCAGTGGCAATGGGTTATCATTCTAAGGCAAAATTTTGGCTTTGTCAGGAAAGCACTCCATTGCTATATTACCACTGATTTTAAATGTAGCTGCCAACCTCCAATGTCCGGTCGTGAACCGGAAGCCAGGAAAGAATTCTCATGAGTGCCTAATATCTCTCTACCCAAACTCAAGGCACTTCCATCTTCATCAGCCAGATAGAAGAAAAGATGTCCAGTTCTCTGCATTTCTTCATTCAACCTAGTTCAATTAAATCATGATATCAACAGTCATGTCACAAAATTGTTGGCTAACGTATCGTAAGGAAAGATATGTAAATTTGACAGAACAAAGACATTAATAGTAAATCAATTTGAACTGCCCACTCTCCTCCATAACCACTGCCATCACCCTTGGACTTCAAGAAACTTGTTTCCAGGGTCATGTTCTGGTCAACCAGCACTTAATGTCCAAAATCACGTCCCTTATGTTGTGTCCAACCGTATGTGCTCAGCTCATCAGCGTCTTGACAGACATGCCGCATGGAGTACATCCCATTCTTTACACCAATCCACATCAAGCCAGCAACCAGAGATCGAGGAGTCCTGCCAATTACAATAACTAATTACCACTTCATTTATTGTTCATAAATTCAGAAAAAAAAAATGAAGAATAACACATTTAAAGTACAATTTCTCACATAACTGTAGTATAACAAAGAAGTCATAGTGCAGATTTCAATTCTTCTATTTTGTTGTAGATAAAATTACTTAACTCATAATCTCATATCATCATTGTTTTATGGTTATCACAGTCAAGTAAACAGTGAAATTATGCAATTTTTTAAGGATTAGCTTCCATATGGTGCCTTAAAGTGCATATATTTTTGCAGTTTTTCAAATTAAGAAACTCTTGATGCTTTCCCTATTAAACTCATGACTGACTGCTTCAAAGACCAACCTCTTAGTATCTATCTTCATATCTTGGTTTAACATGGATGATGGAGAAGTACCGTTCTACCCAAATCTTAATTTGAAAATCAAATAAAATAGCCAATTTAATGTCATCGATTTTAATGAAAAATAGAAGTAAAAAATTTGTTACGATAGGTACAAAGTATTTTTTTTTTTATGAATTTGTTTTAAGGACGGTTTTACAGTAGCTATCACGGAATTAAAGAATCTTAATTATAATTAAAACAAACTACAACAATAATTAAATTTTTAAATATTTAATTTTTTTTCCCTCGTAATAACCTAACTTTCCGTAGATCAAAATTCTTTTTTATATCCCGCATGAAAAAGAGAGAAGGGTAATCTGATAAAAGTGAATTTTATCCCACAACATAGGAAGAGAAGGAATCGTGTCAACTTATTCCAAACATAGCGGCATTTCAGTAACTTCAGACCCCACCATCCATGACCGATTCCCAACGCAACTCCTGCGTCCCCCATAACTGAAAGAACTGAACCTTACTCTCTCTCTCTCTCGCTCTCTCTTCTTTTCTCTTCTCTCTGTGCCAACACCAATCATGTCAGCCACCGCCAGACTCCGCCGTTTCGCCACTACCGCCGCAGCGATTGCTGCCGCTTCCGGCGGTGTAATCTACCTGACACCGTCTCTATCCGCCAACGACAGGGGGGCCGGTGGTTCCGCCCTGGAAGCCGTGAGGAGCAAGATCAATGACCCGACAGCCGTCGTTCCGTCCAGAGCCGTCCAGGAGTCCGCTTTAATTGGCTCCAGCTCCGTTAACCCGCTCGACATCCTCGTGATCGGAGGCGGCGCCACTGGATGCGGTGTCGCCCTCGACGCCACCACCCGTGGTCTCCGTGTCGGTCTCGTCGAGAGAGAAGACTTCTCTTCCGGGACCTCTTCTCGCTCCACAAAGCTAATTCACGGAGGTACATGTATCTCATTGCTGAATTCTGTGAATGTGTGATATTAGTTTGGGTGAGCTTAAAATCAAAGTTATAACTTTGGCTTATTTTTTAAAATTTGTAAAAAAGTTAATCAAATCAAATCAACCCACGTTGATGTTTTAATTATTATTTAATAAAATTTAATAAACTTTTATTTAATTTTATTAAGTTTTTGGTAAATTTTAAAAAAATATAATAATCTTCAGCTTAAAATTGGCCCAAACATGCCATTGGATTATTGGTTATTGTTAAAATTTGATTTAGTTTTGTTCTGGTTAGCTTTTGCATGAGTAATTCAAGTACTGATCGTATTAACTAGTTGAGGTGATAAATTTGTTCGAGAGTTCGTATGATTTTCTTCTTTTCACATTTGAAATTTGATCTTCTATTTAAAAGTGGCTGAATTTTTCTACTTTTACTTTTAGGATATGGTCTCCACCTAGTAAGCTGAATCTATAGGAATATGTTTACTAATTGAAGTGATTTTTGTTTTTTTTGAATTTGTCTGACTGGATCAAAATTTTGATTTCCTCCAGTTTGTCGAATGAATCTCATGTTGAGTGATATATGTATATACACTGTTCAATATGGATGGTAGGTGCACTTATCGTGATCATGATACGTGGAATTGATGGATTAGCTGGATTGAAAGCTACTCGTAACTAATGGATGCTGTTTTTCTTTTCTTTTTCAAAATATTTATACATATAATGGTCAAGTATTGAATATGCTCATCGAGGATTAAGAAAAACTAAAGATGCTAATATGAATCTATCAATGATTTCACACTACTGTGTTTTTTATTTTAATGGCGACCTTGTCCATATTTCCAGCTAGCTTGAGAGTCAAATGATTGGTATAGAATTATGATTTGGTTTCAGTCCTTTACCTCCTCTGTTCTTCGATAAAAGACACTCCATGTGTAACAAATGGGACTCACCATTGTGACTTTGTTAGCGCATCCCACTCCGGTTTGTTGGTGCGAAGTGCTAAATGGTGCGTCCCTCATATCACATGGCACTCTCATATTGTGTCATTTTCTCTAAGGACAGCGACGATAAAGGACTGGAGCTGCACCCAAATAATTAAGGTATCTTCTCTTTAGTGGCTCCATTTTGTACCCAGAGGACCAGGACAATAGAGAATCCAATGTTGCTGAATTTGGAAACAATTATGGTGTGTTTAGTTGTGGAAAATGTTTTCAATTTTCATTTTTCATTTTTTTAACACTTTCCTCAACAATTTGCAGCCATTCTTCATACTTTGAAAAATAACACTTTTATGTTTTTCATATTTTCAACATAATTTGGAAAACAATGTTTTTTGTTTCCCATCTTTTCCAATACTATGTTGAAACATAGATATCTTGTTTTCCAAATTATGTTAAGAATGTGCAAATTATTGATGAAAGTGTGAAGGAAAATTGAGATAGAAACTGGAAAACATTTTCTACAACTAAATGTATCCTTACTGTTTCAAGGAAATATTCTGCTATTAAGATTGTTATACGTATGAATATTTGGACTTCGAGCAAAATAAATAAATACAAAACTGTTTTTCAATATTGTTTTTCCCGGATATTCATATGCATAATTTTCTTTTTCTCTGATATTCATGTACATATTTTTTATAGGAGTCCGCTACTTGGAGAAAGCTGTCTTCAATCTTGACTATGGACAACTGAAGCTGGTATTCCATGCGCTCGAGGAGCGTAAACAGGTTATTGAGAATGCACCACACTTGTGCCATGCTTTGCCATGCATGACACCTTGTTTTGACTGGTTTGAGGTAGTCTACTTCTGGATGGGCTTGAAAATGTACGATTTGGTCGCAGGACCACGATTGTTACATTTGTCCAGATATTATTCAGCACAAGAGTCTGCTGAGCTCTTCCCTACTCTTGCAAAAAAGGGTAAAGAGAAGAGCTTGAAGGGCACAGTTGTTTATTATGATGGGCAGATGAACGACTCACGGCTCAATGTTGGATTGGCATGCACTGCTGCGTTAGCTGGCGCTGCAGTTCTTAACCACGCAGAAGTAATATATTTTCTTAAGGATGAGGCTACTCAGAGGATAATTGGTGCACATATTCGTGACAATCTATCAGGTATAACAAGATCATCCTTTTGAAACGAAAATTTTAGCTGTAGGCTTTATCACTTGGAAATGCATTGTCTTTTATTTGCATCATTCCTTGTGAATTAACATGAATTATTAATTTGTTCTAGCACAGTGCATAATGTTAACTATTTGAGTTTTTATTTTTCTTCACTCTTCATATGCTTATTTTCAATCATTTTACCTCTTAATGACACTTGATTAATTTGAACAATGAATAATTGATTATTTATGAGATTGAAGGAGCAAATGATAGCAACAGTTTTACAAATTTTGATGATGTGATTGTTAGCAAACTTTCAATTACTTGACTGATAAGCTTGTGAGCAATGGTTCTCATCTGAATTAACTTATCATCAGTCAAATTATTAGATTTAGATTTCACCATTTGAACTCTGTGATGTTCTTAATTGCTTCTTTCTTCATTCGTTCCTTTGTTTGAGCCTACAGCTTACTAATTCTTATGTGTCAGCGATCCCAATCAGCTCTCCCCTGATTTTATCAACTTTTGGAAACCCCTAGATGTTTCTGAAGGCATTTTTGATCTTATGCTTTGTTGTTATCTACTCTCTTTTTTTTCTGCAGCCTTTAAGATCAGTTGTGAATGTAAGGTTTCGTATAGTTAGGGTTTAAACTGATTTCTTCTTTTGATAATTTTCATGCATATTGTACCAGGTCAAGAATTTGATACATATGCAAAAGTTGTTGTGAACGCGGCTGGACCTTTTTGTGACTCTGTGAGGAAAATGGCTGACAAAGATGTGCAACCTATGATTTGTCCTAGCAGTGGTGTACATATTGTTCTCCCTGATTACTATTCTCCTGATGGAATGGGTTTGATTGTACCTAAAACTAAGGATGGGCGCGTTGTTTTTATGCTGCCATGGTTGGGAAGAACAGTAGCTGGGACTACAGATTCTAAAACTCCCATCACTTTCCTTCCAGAGCCACATGAAGATGAGATTCAATTTATATTGGATGCCATATCTGACTACCTTAACATTAAGGTATGTAAGTGCTGCCATAAAGGTCCATTGTGTTGTGTGCAATCTTTCTGGATCCAAAGTTAGATTCAGATTGCTTGTGGATACTAAAGAAAGGATGGAAAATTTAGGTACGACGCACTGATGTTCTTTCTGCTTGGAGTGGTATTCGCCCATTGGCGATGGATCCATCAGCAAAGAACACCGAGAGCATCTCCAGAGATCATGTTGTATGTGAAGATTATCCCGGTTTGGTCACTATCACCGGTGGAAAATGGACCACTTACCGAAGGTAATGTTTGTTTTGCTGAGCTGAAATTGTCTCGTCAACTAATTGCTGGAGGGGAGTGGAGTGAAAATAACTGGATGTTCTATTTATACCTGAACTTTTTAATAAGCTAATTACAAGTAAATTAACACCACATAAACCAAACCTTTCGTTCTGCCACTATAACCTAATGTGATCTTTTGTTTTTTTACTTTTTCTTTCATTCTTTTTGGAGAAGGGGTGGTATACATTCTTTTGCTTACTAGAATTGGTTTCAGCATGGCAGAAGACGCAGTTAATGCAGCCATCAAGTCTGGAAAGCTCAGCCGAGCTAATGGATGTATAACTCACAACCTGCGACTTATTGGTGCTAATGAATGGGAGCCTTCCTCTTTTACAGTTCTTGCTCAACAATACGTTCGCATGAAAAGGACATATGGTGGCAAAGTTGTTCCTGGGGTAATGGACACTGCTGCAGCAAAGCATTTGTCTCATGCATATGGTACAATGGCAGAACAAGTGGCTACCATAGCTCAGGTTGGTTTTGATCTTGCTCTACTTTTTTAACATTTAATTCATCGTTTTTAAGTAATTGGAACAGTTTTATGTAATTCTCACTTCATGTTTGGCATTGAAAGCAGATAACTTTCTTGAATTTTATTTATCAAAAAAAATCATGAATTTTAACGTAGCTTAACCGTTCTTGTCCATGCAATCTGCAGTTTCTAGTAATGCAACAAAAATGAGGAAAGATTTATTGGTATTCTCTCATGGTTTCCATCAAGTTAGATTATCTAGAAAGGGATGTTCATATCTGAAAAAAGCTAACATGCATTTAATGGATTTGTAAAATTAAAGAAGTAAAAATGGATATGATGCACTCAAGCTCATGTTTTATTGCTAAAAATTTAAAGCCCTTGATATGACTTTGCGTGTTTCATATCTGTTGATCTTTCCAGGCGTTAATATTCTGCTTTTGTCAAATGCAAAAGAAGTTATTCTATCATTTTATTTACAGTAAGTTTGATTTTACTGCTCAGTGTTACATAAATGAATGTAAAAAGAAAAAAAAAATCTTATCCAGATCAAGAAGGTAGATTGTCTGATTTAATTGTTTTTAAATGGTAAGCTAGGGGGTTGCATATTGGCTTTGTACAGCACAAGCTCATGGAGTAATCCGGAAAAATAATTTTGATCACCAAGGAAATAAAAAGAATGAGATCATGTACTATAATTAGGTGTGTTTTTGAGATCATGTAAGAGAACCTTACACCCTTTCCCCTGATGTGCACCATGTGCATGCGGCGAATCTTTTGTTCATCCGGTGTAAGTCCTGGTGCTCATCCTGACAGGGGGTGCAAACAGGGGGAATTGCAAATAGAAAAAGCCTTATAATATGTTACATACAAGTTTTATATTTAGAAAATAATATATTATTGTACTATTATATACAATATCTTTTTAATTAATATTACATATGATTTAATGATATAATATGACAATCAAAATTGGATTTGATCACTTATGCTTCCAATTTAGTGTATGTTATACATAATATGTTATACTAATTGTATATAAAATAAAAATTTAAATAATTTAGTGTTGAACTGTTCTACCTAGTTGAACTAAACTGGGTTTCTGCTTTTCTGTTTAATTTGGGTTCTAAACTTGGTAGGTTTGGTTTGGGTTTTAAGATTTCCTACTGATTGATCACTTCAGATTTTCCTCAAAAGCCTGAACTTGATCTGAACCATGCCCCCTAATTATAATTCTAAAATGCTTAAAGTTAGTGTAGAAAGTATAGATAACTGTTTTAAGTTCTTTTGAAATCAAAGTGTAAAAAGTGTAGATAAGATAACTTTTTAAAGTTCTTCTGAAATCAAAGGGCCTCACTTCATAATCATAAACTGATCTGACGCAAATCAGTTCTCATGAAATACTCGTAGGTTATGCATTTGGCTTCAAAACAAATCACCATAATTCTTGAACTTAAGTTCCTTTTATCTGATCTATCAAATAATCTAGGAATGGGTTGTGATTACGATTTAATTCTATGTAGCCGTATGGTGTTAATTATGTCTCTAAGCATGTGATTGTGTATTTTTGGGTGGTTAATACTTTGAAATGGCCTTTCAACTTTAAGAATGAAGGTTTGGGGAAACGGCTTGCCCATGGGTACCCTTTTCTTGAGGCTGAGGTTGCCTACTGTGCTCGGAATGAGTACTGTGGGTCTGCCATTGATTTCATTGCTAGGAGATCTCGGCTTGCTTTCCTCGACACTGATGCAGCAGGTCGGGCGTTGCCACGCATTATCCATATATTGGCAACTGAACACAATTGGGACAAGTCAAGGCAAAAGCAAGAGTTAGAAAAGGCTAAAGAATTTTTGGAAACTTTCAAGTCTTCAAGAAATGCTCACTTTCATGATGGGAAACACGACTAAGTACTACTACTTTTTGCTCGTTCTTTCATTTAATACATTCTACTTTTTTTGAATAGTTAATGGTCCCTTGTTTCTCTGTTTAGGTCCTGAACTCTGAGTGAACTGGATAGGGACTCCAACTTTCACTTTTGCGGCATATTCTTAGCTTATGCTAATGAAAGATATCCTTGACTTCCTGATTCAGCAGATAGGTAGGAAACACTATGGATGCCATGTAACTGTGGCCAACACAACTTTGAAGGCGCTTTTTTTTTTTAATCTTGCTTTCTTCCTTGTAGCCAAAAATAATGACATTTTTTCCCAAGGTTGATTGTCCTTCAGCTTGGTGATAGCCATAAATTTGATTGATTGGAAAAGGTCATCTAGTTATATTCTTCAAAAATAATACCAGTCTAATCAGTATTTTTTCTTCCATACTGTGTTTTCTTCATTTCAAGTTTTGGCTCATTAATGTTTATACTTGATGGAAAGGCATAATTTACAATTTACCTTTTGCTTTCTTGGCCATGATGAAAATAATAAATTATTTGCTTGTTTCGCCGTCAAATTACATATCTCACCTTTGGGTTTGGGTTATGAAAAAATTCTTGTCTAATCCGAATTCATAAAAGATATATAGCACAATGGTCTATCTCACCATTTGATGAAAAAATATCTTTCATTCAATTATTAGATGAATTTTTGTGTCATATATCTTTCATAGACATATGCTAAGTAAGAACTTCTCTGAGCTAGGTCATTTTAAACTTTGAGAAAATTATGGTGGCAAATGGTGGCAAATGACATCCTTAGCTTGTGCATGTTAACCTAGGAGTAACGTTTGTTAGTTTCCACACATGTTTGATGTGTGAGATCGTCGTCTAAAAAATTGAAGATCTAGTCATTTTTGGTATTAGTTAGGTTGGTTTCAGTCTCAGCCTTGCACGGTTGAGGTTTGTTGTAAGCTCTTCAATTTTAAAAAATTCTGGTTGATTTGGGTTTAAACCAATTGTATACTTTACTGATAATTTTAAATAGTTTCATTGATATGTTAATATAAATTTGAAATTCAAAAATTAACATTGTTAATAAATTAAAGAAACCGAAAACCAATAATACTGCCTGTTCTTCTAAGAGGCATGCTAGCAATAGTCGCTCTCGCAATCGCGAGACACCCTTCGCTCTCTCTGAATAACACCTGTCCAACAGTAAAATTAAAGAAACCGAAAACCCAATAATACTGGTTACAATCAATAATAAAAACAGAATTTTAATTTATTTTTGTTAAATATGATTGGTAATTTTGGAGTAAAGTGTGTGTTTCTTTGCTTTCAACAACATAAAAAAGCTACAACAATCTAGTTAATACTTCTTTTTTTTTAAGTTATTGTATTTTTTTAATTAAATTTGTGGTAATTTAAATTTGGTGTATTTTGAGATTTTGGTTTAGAGAGTTTTATCTTTCTTTATTTGTAAATTAATTTTAATCATAGTGAAATCTCGTAATTATCATATATAAGAATTTTAGCTCTGTATCACGTAAAATTTTCATGTTTATTTATTTTTCTTCTGCTTTATTCCTACCAGTTTTCTTTCCTTGTCTATTTTCTCTTCGATCTAGTCATCAGTATCTGATTTGAAATGATCACTAAGAAAACATTTTCTTTTATTTTCTCTCAAAATTAAATTCGACTTCGTTTTCTCTTCTTCCTTTCTTGTAGATCGAATCATACGAAGAGATTAGGATGTAAAGATTCTAGTATGAGCCATTGTCATTTCCTATTAGTCGTTAGTAGCTTTAGTTACGTAGATTTGGCCTTATTCTTGCAGATTTCAATAAGATCTAGTTGAATTTCTCTATCTTTTTTCAGCTCAAGTATGTAGTTTTGGATCTTGCTTTAAATAGAGATTTTAAGGGCTTGAGTTTAGAGAGAAGTTGTGCCTTTTGTTTATGATTTTCCTGGAAAAGTTGTGGGTTTTCTATTCCAGATGTCGAATGTTCTTTAAGTGGAAGAAAATGAGAGTTTTAATCAATTTTTAATGAAGTTAGGGAAAATTCTTGAAAATGACAAAAGAAATGAGAAAATATCTAAGGAAAAAATTCAAAAGAAAACAAGATACTATGTCTTTCCCTAATTTTGGTGTGGGTGAGGATGATGTTGCATATTTAAGGCAAAACAGTGTTTTTAGAGACAAAAATATTAAACGAGACGTTTTATCTGAATGAGTCGAGGTTTAAAGCCTTAAATGAGGTATATGTCTTTAGGACCATTTCAAAAAATTAATAATTATTTAATAAAAAATAAAAATTCAAATTAAATTAAATTAATTAATTATCAACAAATTTTAATACTATGAGACCTAAAAATAAACATTAAATCTAAATAAATTGTTATTTCTCTTTATTTTTTTTTATTTTTTGGTAATAAATCACCAAAACGATGTTATTTTGATATTATACAAACTTTTTAAAAAAATCCCAACGAGACATACGCCTTAAACATTCAGACGTTAAAAACATAAACCCTAAGGCAGGGCGTATGCCTCAACCAAAAAAACATAAGCATTTGAGGAGCTAAGTCTTGTTTAAGCCCTGCAATGTTTTGGTGTCACCCCGACCTTGGGCAAGCTTCAATTCTACCTTTTAAAACAGTGAGGCAAAGAACATGAGCGATTTGTTTTCACTAACAACCTACAAAAAATGATTCACCTCTTGTCAATTGCTCTTGAAGATCATTTTGTCCTTCAATTTATTTGACTCCATCAAGTCTCATTGACAATTTTCGATTTTTTCATTGAATCAAATGCCATTGTTGTAGAATCAATACTATTATCTAGTTGTTCCATACTAGCTTTTTTTTCCGTTGGATACTGATTTCTTGGTGATATTGCGATAGAAATTTAAATCTTATCTTTTTTTGGTGGTTTGTTTAGTCTAATAGGCCTGTAATGGACCAATGTGATAAATATGATGTTGGTTGGTAAGATTAATCAACATAGGCGTCTCACTAATGCAAGTTAAATTTTGTTTCTCAATCGAGTGCAAATAACTCTCAAAATGTCACATTCATGATTTATTTCGAGTTTTAATCGATACATATGAACGAAATGATTTACATGTAAAAGAAAAAAATGTGATGTTGCATTGTTGTTAGAGTGGCAGACTGGTAGTGATAGTTGAAGAAGAGAGATGCACATAGAGAGGCACATTTCTATGAGAAATAGATGATATAGAAAGGGGAGGATTTGAAGAAGAAAAAAAAATGCAACTTGAAGCAAGTGGGTAGGTTGGTGGGAGAAGAACGACAGAGTGAGATCAGAGCATAGGCTTAAGGTTTTGTAGACTTTACTTGCATGAGTATGGTGTTCATACAAGGTTAGAGAGGATTTCATTTAGGAAATCAAAGTTGATGTAGGAATGGGTTGTAGTGCGAGTTTTTTAAGTTGAATTGGATTGATTCCTTGTTGTATTGGATGATTTTGTGTTGTGTGAATTGATTTTCCATGCTTGTGAAATTTTGCTAATGTTATTGAGAGAAATTATGAATTCAAATATTTTACCTTGGTAATGAATTGTTTGATATATATATATATATATATATATATATATATATATATATATGAATTGTGTTGTGGTGTGGTGTGGATTAATTGCATAGTGAAGGCTTGAGAAAGTAATGAGAATGAGTAATTTTATTTAATTAGAAAACTTATGTTGAAGATATGTTCTGTTGGTAAACAAGTGGTTAACTACTAGCTAAGTGAGTTAGAAAAATTGTTAAGGGTGAACTTAAAAAATAAATGGTAAATATTTGAGCTTGAGAAATAGTTATTAAAAGATTGAAAAAAAAGAAGGGAATGAAATGAAATTACAAATAAATAAATGAATCATTAATGTATGTGCTTGGTGATAAAGTTATTTGAAATTTTGATGAATGGACACGATGGAAAACATAATTGAAATAATAATTGGGGTTGGAATGTTTTTGAAATTTTATGTTATGTTTGCCATTAGAAATGTGGAGAGTCCAAGTAATTGTGGAGGTAGTGCTGAAAACTTGTAAGAATCATAAGAATTTTTTATTTTAAAAATGTGAAATAAAGATGAGAGAGTGATTTGTTGGCGGAATTTTGATGAATTGATGAGCGTGAAAGAGAATAACAAGATAAATTATTAGATTAAATAATCGACGTGGTGAGGGAGGTAATGTTGAAAATGGTTAAGGTAAAGAAGGAGAAACAATTTGAATAAAAGAATGGTTGCGTTGGATTATGTCAAAGGAAAATTTTGTGATAGTTTGGAATCCGAAGAAAGATAACAAAGGAAAAATGTACTTGACTTTAATAGAAATTTTATGATAATAATCAGAGCAACTCATGTAGTGGAATTGAAATATTTGATTATAGTGGGGAGTTGAATTATGAAAGTTTAATTGAAATTGTTGAGGATAAAAAAAAAATTGTTATATGAAATTGTAAGAGGAACAATGTAATGGATCTTAACAAAAATTCAAATGTGATGATGTGTTAATCAAAGGTCATTGATGAATTTCCTTTAGAACCTGGGAATCTTATAAAAGACTTTAAAAAGTTGATTAGATAAAAAATTGGTACATGTAAGCATAAGAGTTTTATTCTATTTAGAGATGTAAGTTATGAAGTGCAAGTTGAAGCTAGTAAAATATGGAAATTGATGAGTTGGCATAATGTAAACTGTAGAAGTTGTTAAATGATTTTGATCTCGGTATAATTTGAATAAAAGAAAAGAATGATTATTAATGAAAGCTTGAGATATATGATTAACCTTAAAGGCTATAAATTTAATATAGGTATTATTGGGATATAGTATGGAAGATTTAGAGTCTAGTAAAGTATAAAAGTGTTAGAATGATTGTTGTGGAGAAGTAAGGATTGGATGTGAGATCAAGAAGATTTGGATAAGTTAGAGTTCTGATCAGGAACCACTTAATGTGACGTTTCGCCTTATGTTTAGTGTCAAAGACTTAACAATTATTAGATAGTGAAGTTAATGGAAGTCGTGAAGAATAAAGTAATTAGCTTGTGAGTTTGTTGAAATTTTAAAGAATGTTAAAAAAGATAAATTTGGGAGAATGGTTTGGTAAAGGAGATAGTTGGAGAAAAAACGAAATTTATAAAGCAAGGTAAGTTCTAAAATCCGACTTGGAGGGTTAGATATAGTGGAACTAAAATTAGAGTAAAGAGAATGTTAAATTTTCGAGACTATGTGTATGATGAGTGAATAATCTAATTAAAAAGAGGCCAAGCAGTGGTGATTTTGAAGTTGTCTAAGTATTTGAGAGGAACTTGAATTTTTTTTAAAGAGATCCGAGAGTGTTTTTACCTTATACAATGGAAGAGGAGTATTAAAGCATGAGTAAAAGTTAAAAGCTATAATATTTTTGGAAGTTTGTTAGAGACTAAAAACTTTGTATGTTAAATAATAATGAGGTTGTTATAAATGATGTTTAAGCTATTGAGGATTGATTGGATTTTGAATAAATCGTGTAAAAACGAGTAGTGTTTGTTAATGGGAGTCATGTAAAGTAATATATTGAATGATTGCTAGAAGGTTTAAATTCTAAAATGAGTAAAGTTATGTAAGTTAAATTTAGAAAGATACATAAATCATTAGTGATGATAAGATTGTGATGAATATTAGTAATGGTGTTCAATAACTTGAAAAGAGTAAGGTAGAGGTTTTAATGCTTATGAAGAAAATAGAGATAAATAAAGAAGTGACAAAAATATGATTCAATGAAGTAAATGATGAAAAGATAGTTAAAAAGTGAGGGGTATTTGAGATAAATATTTTTGGCTTGATGAATAAAAAAGTGAGTATTTGAGTTGTAATAATAATGATGAAAACTTTCTTATGAACAAAGTAAATGGTGTTGTTTGTGGCACTAAAAGAATGGATGGGAGGATTGTTTAATAGTGAGATTCGAGAAAGGTAATTCTTTAGTGAATGATTAAAAGCATGTTTTGGAAATCTATAGAAGTAATATAATGACAATAATGTTAGAAATCATAATGATGGAAAAATATACAAGATTTAGATGACTTAAAATTTTTAGATGAAATGAGTGAGAACTTGAAATACAATAAGATGATATGTATGTGAAAGAGCGTGATGCTAAGGATCAAGAAAATTATAACGTGAATAGTTTAAATTGACAAGTCTTTAAGTAAAAGATAACGGTGATTGTAAGATTTGGTAAAACCAAACTTCCTCATAACTCAAATAAAAAAGGCTCATTCTATACGATTATATGTCTTGGACATATAAATCTGGAAGACACTATTAGAGCCTAAGATTTTTTTTATCAGTGTCCTGAATTAATTCATGCACCAAATACTCTTTCCCGCAACAAATCCTAATTGTTTTGGAAAAATTAAGTCTAGCAAAAGATGAGATAATCTATTTGTCAAGATCCACGAGATTATCTTATACATAAAAGTGCACAAATTGATAGGAAACAAGTCTGTCAAAGCTATTAGGTTCTCAACCTTAGGCAACAAAACCAAATTTGTTGAAGTAAAAGGTTTAGAAAGATGGTTGCCTTTAAAGAAAATTTGAACTGCACTCATCATATATAAATTTATAACATTCCAACATTGTCAAAAAAAAAAATAACTTATGAAATCGTCCACACCAAGAGCATTGTCTGGATCCAAGCTTTGAACTGCATTAAACACTTCTTCGGTTTCAAAGATTGCACATAACGACTGATTTTGATCTACAATTATAAGTGATGGCATACACTAAAGAATCTCATCAGAAGAAACCCAGCAATTGGAAGCTATACATAAGTTTGCAAAATATGATCACGATGCCTCCCTTAAACGATTTTCATTTGTAACCCAAGTTCCATCTTGCAATTTCAACTTAAATTTCGAATGAACAACATTTTCTTTAATAGCAACATGAAAGAAAGAAGTATTGCAGCCATATTCAGTAAGCCATATAACACGAGATTTGTCCCTAACCATGGACTCTTCCCAATTCAACAAACTTTCCAAATTCAATTTAGCCTTATATACCTCAGTGACATGGACAGTGTAGAATGAAAGTTGAAACTTACATTCTACTCTAATCAAATCATATTGTGCTTTACGAATTTGATCTGTGACATTGCTAAAAGCTTACAGGTTCCCCCTTCTAAGTTATTTTTAGACATGCTTCAACTTTTGATGAAGAATAACCATAGAAAGCCCATGGAAAACATCCTCCCAATAATTCTTTATAAATGAAATAAAGTTGTCATACCTACACCAAGCTTTAAAAAACCGAAAAGACCTAGGCTGAGGTATAACATTACAAGCCAAAAATACTAAATGAGCATGATCAGAATACAATCTTACCTTGTGAATTACTCTAGTTGGAGGAAAGAACAAAAGAAAATCAATATTTATGAACACTCTATCAAGCTGACACCAACATCTTATTGCATTATAATGTTAATTTGACCATGTAAACACATTCCCCTCATAACCTAGATCCAAAAAAACTAGAATTATCTATAAAGTTAGTGAACTCCTAAACCGCATGCACATCTATTAGAGAAACACCGTATTTTTTGGATGGTGAAGCTACAACATTAAAATCACCTCCCACAAACCATGAAAAATTACTTAAAGTACCAAACTGATTTAAGGAAGTCCACAACTCTCTCATCTTTTGCTTAGTACACTTAGCATAAACCAACAAACCATAGTATATAGTTAAATCTGAGATAAACTGAATCTTAACTGAAATACATTGATTAATAACCTCCATAACCTCCAAAGTAATGTTATTATTCCATTACAACCAAATATGCATATTTATTGGGTTTCCCTGATAGAAATTACGAAATTTGAGCCTTTTGGTAAACTAGAGAAAATGGACCCAAAAACGTTTATCCTCTATAATCACTAACATGACAGTTTTATTTTCACTAATTAGTCTACGAAGTAAACCAATTTTCTCAAGGTTCCAAACCCCTCTAATATTCTACGAAAGTGTACTAATCATTAATCAGATGTTGGTAGAGAGCTAGAAAGAGTATTTGCCCTTATATAAGTTGTCATTTTCTTCTTGGTCTTAACAACATTTTCTTAATTAATCCATTTTTCTCCATAATTTTAGTCATATTCTTTGAAAAATCCTTAAGGCCAACTGTTAGAATATATTTGAATTTCTTTTGAAAACTATTATCCAAGGCAATATTAGTCGAAGCTCAACCCTTAGGAAAACTAATAATGTATAGCCCTGTACTTATTTTAAATATTTTACTCACGAAAATCCTCTTTGATGTGTTTTAATGTGTTTGTTCAGTTTCTATTTTTATTTAATTTGAGCTTGGACTTGTGGAACTTAGGAATAAGTAATTAAAGAAGAATTGGTATTAAAAATCTAATCTATGGGAGAAATGTCAAGTTTAAAAGAGCTTTGGGGTAGTTAATGGAGGAAAGGAAGAGTTGAGGAATGAGTTGGAAATTAAGGGAGAGTTCTTGGTATAAATGAGAGGAGAAAGGGAGAGAATCCAACATTTTTGCTGGATTTCTCTTGAATTTTCGGGAGAAAATAGAGAAAAATGGAGAAAAGAAAAAAAAAAGATAAGAAGAATAAGATGAGCAAAGGGAAAGAAATGGGAGTTTCTTGAAACTTTTCAAGGTAAAAACTTGCGTTCCTTTTTTTGATTCAAGCATATTTATTAAACTAAATATTTGAGAACTTGGAGTTTGGATTCAAAGACTTTCTTTAAGAAAAAGTTTGAAGAAAAAAGGTTGTTTAAAAAAAATGGGGTTTTAAGCCAAAGTTGTGATTTTGAGTTTAGGATACAAATTTTGGGTGTGGGTAACATTGATTTTTGTTAATATAACTACTAGAAACTTGTATCTTTGAAGATTTGAAAAGATCTTTGGAAATTAAGAAGATTTTTTTTTTTGGAGAAAAGATGAATTTTCTAAAAGAAAATTTGCTGGAATCAGGGACTTAATCGACTAGGTCGGATACCCAATCAACTTGAAGGGGTTTTTGGGCTATTCTACAAGGACTCAGTAGATTAGGTCAAACACCCAATCAATTGGATTATCAGACAGAACCTTTTGGATATTTTCCCAGTTGACTGGATTAGGTACCCAGCCGATTGGATCATGCTGATTTCTCAAAAATGACTTTTCTCCTAAGTTTTTGAACATGAAATCTTTCCAAAATAATTTTAATTTTAATGTAAATTTGAGTTATGATTAAAAACCTTTAAAAAGTTTAGTATTCAAAAAAATTAAATTGTTTTGAGATTCAAAATAGATGATTTGAAAAAAGACTTAAAGCCTTGATTTCTTTGACTTTTAGTTTCGCACGAAATGCGCTCTTGAGATTTAAAGTGTGCAAACCACCTTGACATTGCTAGAGATTCCTTAAGTGATTTAATGTAATGAGATTAAGTGTTATTTATTCCCAGGTACTAATAGAGAAATCTTTGAGAGTCAAGGAAATAGTAAAATCGCGTAACGAGGTGAGTACGCCTTACCTTTCGTAAGCGTATTTAAATTATATAAACTGAGTAATAAAGGATAAAGAAAAATAATATGATCTACCTTGTTGAATGCAAACCTTAGAATTTATGAAGTTTAAGTATTTAAATTATGGTATAAAGAGAGTAAAAACTAGTAATACGAGGGATCTGAATAAATTGGAACAAATAAAGGTTTAAAGATATGAATCTTGAAATGATTTAAGATGTTTGTGTTGAGGAATTGTAATGAATGTGTTTAGTTGGATTGGTATGAAATGTGATGTGAATGATTAATGATTGCTTGTATGCATATCACTTCATGCATTTTTCATTATAACCATGTTTGACGATACGTTATTGAGAGGTGAGTGATGGGTGAGGCTGATAGGTCCTTTCTTACAAGGGGTGCAAGGGTACTGAATGGATATTGGATGAATAAAACCCAGCCCAAATAAAGGGGGGTTTCGAATATTTAATATGATGATTGGACATACTGGTACGTGAGGAAACGTCCATGTGATGTTGATATAGCCCAGTGATGGGCAGTGATTGATTGTGCATTTATTGCATTGTATCATGCAACATGGCATTATATTTCATGGACATATTGAGATGAATGGCCCATGAAAGGAATGTGATATGATTGATCCATGAGGGGCGTATGATATGATTGGCCTATGTGGGGCATGTGATATACTTGGCCCGAAAAAAGGGCATGATTGCGATTGTGGGAATCTAAGAATGTTAAGATGAAAATGTACTTTATTTTCTTTGGTGTTATGTTGTATGATTGTACTAAGAATGTTTTTAGTATGTGAATTAATAAAATTTATAAATCCTAGCATAAAGAGATATATGATATAAAAAAATTTAAAGATAATCACTTGGAAGAAACTTAAAGGATATAATTAGAGGATAATTTAGAAAGATACCACTTATACCTATAATCCATAATAAATATTGAGCCATAATTATAATAAAAAGATAATTCATCAAATATGATTACTTCTTGTAAAGCGTGTCTCATTGAGCTTTTTAATTCACTCTTTTATTGTTGCTAACCTTTCAGGACTTTACTAGAGACTTGTCAGTCAAGTTAAAGAAGCTAACTTAAGGCTTTTGTTCGTGGTATCCTCACCCTTGGGAGTTTTGTTAGAAGATTTAAGTTAGGATTGGTATTTGTTGTTGTATAAGTACATTTGTAGTGGGGGATTTTTTCTGTTTTTTGTGTCTAGTTAAAATTGTTGCATTGTAAAAAAAATTGCTAGTTATGAAATTATAATTGTATTATTTGAATTGTTTTGATTGAATGCTTGTATTTTTGGTGAGTTATGTAGGATTGCATGTCGGTCAGGTTGCTCAGGACTGAAAGGTAATGATACTTTCTCAAGTAAGGCCCACCAGGGGATGGGTCGTTACATTTTTGGTATCAGAGCTTTAGGTATAAGGTCTTGTAAACTTAGTTGCATGGTACATGTTGTATGGGGAGGTTATAGGAGGTTGATTGTGTAAAGTTAGAGAGGATGTTGCTTAGGAGTTGAAACCAATAGTGGTTCAAGTGGGGGTAATGACTAAGAGACGAGTTTAAAGAGAAAGTAGTCGATGGAGTGTTGGATCTTAGTATCTTGAAGGTTTGAGTTGAACTGCCAATTATGAAATATTGGAAATTCGAGAGTTGAAGGTAAGACCGATTCATGGATAGTTGTACGAGTTTCGTTAAGAAGTGAGAATTTAAAAGGGGTGATTAGATTTATAGACAAGAGAATAGATGGGGTAGTGAGTATATATACAGAAATAGGAGTAAAGTTGTTGGAAAAGTGGTTAGTGTGGGGATTAAAGTACAGTAAGAGGTGAATGAAGTATAAGGAGAAAGATGAACGAGTAAGGAATAATGATTTAAGGTGAATTACAAGCGAATTTTGTTATGCTCTAGGGCTATATGGAAGATAGTAAGTGAAGTATTTTGAAAGGTAGAGATTGTTATGTGAGATTTCATGAAGGAGAAAATGTATTGAATTTGATTTGATCTTAAGGTTAAGTGAAGTTCAATACAAAGAGATGGTAGGTTTATCAAGGCCTAAGAAGTCTTAAGTTTAGAATAAAGAATGAGTAAGTGAATGATTGGTGCCAGTTTAATGAGCTTAAGGGTTTTGTTTTATTGAGGGGTATAAAAATTTGAAGAATGCCTTTAATATCTAGTGAGAAGTAAGTGATGATGAGCTAAGATATTTGAAGCGTTTGAAGAGTTAAAGATTTGTAGAAAACTTGTCCTAGTTATGGTTCAGAGAATTAGAAAGAGTATGAGACCTATGCTTGGCAAAGGATATTACTCTGTAAATGAAAGATTTAAGAAGGTGGCTATAGGAGACCAAGAGTTTAGTAATGTATAAGGGTATTAGAGCAATTATAGAAAAACGGTAATGTTTATAAAGTGCAAAATCAAGGTTTGATCAGATAGAAAGTTAAAATATTAGTATTATTGAAGAGTTAGAAAGTTAGACAATTAGTATGATCCCATCCATAGTAATAAAGACTTGTAGGTAGTAAGTAAAACTATAAAAGGAAGAGATTTCCAGAAGAAATTTTTTGACTTAAGATTGTATGAAGTTTGGAGTAATAGTAATAGAAGAGATGTTTAAGGAGGTTGGTAGTTAAATTGATTAGAGTTTTATTTAGACAATACAATTTTGATAGGATTCGATGAAAGGTGAAGAGAAGATCCTAGACAAATCAAGAGCTACTTTGAAGTATTAAAGAAAATTGAAAATTATTTTTTTATTTAAATGGATGAAGAAGATTTTGAATTCATGATGGAATTAAGAGACGTTTCAATAGTTTGTGTAAATTAAAAGTGATAATGAATTACCTTATTTAAGGATTTTTAGTGGGAGTGAGTTAAAATAGGGTTGTTGGAATTCATTGTACCTAGTGTGACTAAACATAAGATTCGATAAAAAAAAAAAAAGAATGGAGATGAAATGTTAAATAGTCTTCTAGAGGTTTAACCCTAAATGGATCGAAAGAGGAAATGGGTAAAGAAAAAAAGATAAAAAGTATAGTTAGGTCAAGAGAGTAGTTCGAGTGTGTAATGGTCTAAGAGAAAGGTGGGAATAGAATAAATAAATGAAGATACTATAGTTCAATGAGATGACAAAAAGAATTGAGTAAGAAGTAAGAAATCGATATTACTTCCAAGCTGTTGTAAATAAGAGATATTTGAGCTTGAGAATGGCGAAGGAAATCATTGGATATTTGGTATTGAGAGTTATTACTAGATTTAAAAGGGAAGTGGAGTATTTAAATGAGAATAATGATTGTATTGACAAATCAAGAGAATGAAAGTATGAGACTTGAATTAAAAACTTATGAGCAGTGTTTAGTTGATAATTAATTGGAATCTTTTATGAGGTATAAATTGTAATTTGGAAACTATTGATAGTCGTGGGATGGATTAGTTTTTTTTAAAAAAAGAGTGATTAGGGATGCAAGGGGGTGAGCTGATGTTACAGATCTGAATAAAATTCTATGTATGATTTGGGAGGCTATGTATGTAACTAATGGAAAGTTGAGATTTATGTGGGACTGTTCATTGGGAGAATTTGGTTTGAGGGATAAGAAATGTTAGAGCTTTAACAACTATAAGAAAGTACGTGGTAACATTTTTGATAATTTTGAAGGTTATGAGTTATTGAGCTTCTGGGTAACGAAATCTGGATCTAACAAGAAGTATATAGTAGAGATAGACACCGAGAATAAATAAGAGATGTTATGCAAAGAAATAGAAGGATCCAGGAATGATAATAAATTGGAAAGTTTAAGTAGAGATCAAAAGGCAAATCTTACTAAGTTGATTGTGAAGACAACTAAGTATTAGATGTTAAAGGAAAGAGATATAAAATGAAGAATTTCCAAGTAAATGGAAGCAGTTGAATTGTTATTGTATTGCGATGTTATGGATTAGATTTTAGTATAATAGTATCATCAAAGGAAGATTAATCGATTCGGTTTTGTAATGGAGAATAAGGTGCTTATTAGTTTACTGTGGCAATAGGTTATATACAAATCTTTAGTAAGTATGTTCCAATTGGTGATAGATGGATTAAAGTTCAGATGAAAGACCTAAGCGAGAAAGTTGGTTTGAACTAGGTAATGTTTTGGATAGAAGGGGTATTAAAAACCATTTAAAACAATTGAAAGGTCGATTTGCGGGTAAATTACTTCGTTGGGAATAAGTGGGAATCATGGAGTAAGGGAGTCAAAAACTTGAGTGAAAAACTAAGTTAAACTGATAAAGAGATGGGTGTAGTGACATTAATAATGCCTAGTGTCTTTTAGTCCTCCTCGATGAAGGAATGAATAAGGGACTGGAGAAAGCGATTGGTAGGAAACTAATTCTGTGAAGAAATGGCTTGGGAGAGAGACGCAAAAGGTAGTACTACTTTTGAGGCCCTTGGAGTATAAGGTTTAAGGTAGAAATTTAAGAATCCCATAGTGGAGTATGAAATAGTAAGAATCTTGTCTTTGAAGCATAAGAGTAAAGCGGAAGATGTGAGAAGGAAATGATTATTAAGTAATGCTTGTAGATGAGGGACTAGTTAGACAAATTGATTGTCAAAAGTTAATAACTTTAAGGCTAAGGGAATTAATTGAAGGGTGCACTGCTTAGAAAATGAAAGAAGTCGATAGTAAGATCAGATGATATGTTTTGATTACTCTAGTAATTCAATAGTTGGTTGTCGGTGATACGGAGGAAACTCAAGATGATGGTAAAATGGAATTTAGTTTTGTAATCATAAATTTCATAAGATTGAAGGTTTGATGAGGACTTTCGAGAATGTGAAATGGACTTAAGAAAGAGATATTCTTGTTGTATTGTAAACCATGATCAAGGAAATTTCAGGGACGAAATTTTCATAAGTGGGGGAGAATTGTAGAGCCCGATACTTAATTTTAAATATTTTAATCACAAAAAACCTTACTGACATAGTTTAAAGTGTTTGTTCAGTTTTTATTTTTATTCAATTTGTGCTTGGACTTGTGGAACCTAGGAATAAGTAATTAAAGTAGAATTGGTTGTAAAAATCTAATCTTTGAGGGAAATGTCAAGTTTTAAAGAGCTTTGGGGTAGTTAATAGGGAAAGGAAGAGTTGAGGGATGAGTGGACAATTAAGAAAGAGTTCTTGGTATAATTAAGAGGAAAGAGGGAGAGAATCCAGCAATGCTGGATTCTCTAGATTTTCGCGAGAAATGAGAGAAAAGGGGAGAAAATAAAAGAAAAAGATAGGAAGAATGAGAGGAGAAAAAGGAAAAAAAATGGCACTTTCTTGCAACTTTTCAAGGTTAAAGGTTGTGTTCTTTTTTTTTAATTCAATTATATTTATTAAACTAAAGATTTGTGAACTTGGCATTTGGATTCAAATACTTTCTTTAAGAAAAAGTTCAAAGAAAAAGGGTTGTTTCAAAAAAAATGTGGTTTTAAGCCAAAATTGTGATTTTGAGTTTAGGATACAAATTTTGGGTGTGAGTAACATTACTTTTGTTAATATAACTATTAGAAACTTGTATCTTTAAAGATTTGAAAATATCTTTGGAAATCAAGAAGATTTTTTTTGGAGAAAAGATGACTTTTGGAGAAGAAACTTTGCTAAAATCAGGGACCCAGTCGACTAGGTCGGACACTATTGGAAATCACCTCAAGAATCCCAAGTGGTGACCTTCAAAAACCAAGTCCAGAATGACTTGTAATAAAGAGGAATCAAACCATCAAAGGAAGAACACAAGTAATTGTTATCGAGGTTTGATAATTTGCCTACGTCCCCGTGAGCTCCTCCGAGCTCTTTGCACTAAATCAATGGAGTTCTTACAATTACAGCAACACCTCCTCAAGAACCCTCTTGTTCTTGATACATGAAAGAAGAAAAAAGAAAGAGATAAGAACTAAATATTTCTCTGGAATTTTCCCCAAGAAAATTCCAATTACAAATCCCCTGAACCCCACTTCTTGATTGTTCTCTCTCACTTGAAACACCTCTGAAGATTTGAGAGTCTTTCTCTCTCAACACCAGCCACTCTTGGAATGAGACCTCTTCTTGTGTTTCTTCCACACTCTTGTGTCTTTGCACTCTTGTGTGTTGAGTTTCACTCTTATGTTAATGCTCCTAGATAACCCTTTATATAGATCTCAATAACTAATCTCAACCCTTAGATCTCAAGAACCAACGAACCATGGCTCTCTAAGTGGTCCTGTGCATTTTAACCAAGTCCCACACACCATCTCAAAGTGTTGAATCAGAGGAATCAGGCGTTCCTGGCACCATGGCCCAGAACAGGGCAGGCCGCAGTGCACACCATAGCAAAACACCTCCAGGTGTTGGGTGTCGTGGCGCACAAGGCCTGGGCAGCGGCGCACAGCCCTGTGCCACCTTGTACCTTGGCGCACACCACCCTGTGCAGCAGCACACACCTGGGGGAGGATCTTCCTTCTTTGCTGTAGGCCGTAGCGCACACACCTTGTGCTGGGGCTCAAAGACTGCTGAAGCTTCAATCTTTAATTATTAATTCTTAGACAAATTCCCAACAATCTCTACCTTTGTCTAAGAAATTAAACCCGAACCCATTGTGCAGAGAACTCAAGATCCAAACTCAACATGAGTCACCATATCATCCAACTCCAATCCTAAGAAGTCCAAGGCAATGATTGAACTTGCTTAGAGGTAGAACTTTAGTGCCTAAATCTGAAAGTTTTCTTCCATGGCTACTTTGTCCACATAAATGCATCATTCTGTAACATTTTCCCTAATGAAATGATACCGAACATCTATATGCTTTATTCTCTCATGGAACACCGGATTCTTACACAAGCGCAATGCACTTTGGCTATCTGAATACACCACCACCTGCTCTTTTAGGACCTTCAACTCTTCCAACAACCCTTTGCACCAAATAGCCTCCTTAATGGCTTTCGTTGCCGCTATGTACTCAGCTTCGGTTGTTGAGAGTGCTACCACCTGCTGCAACTGAGTTTTCCGACTTATACAAATATCCGTTTAAGTTGAAGAAGTATGAGGTAATCGATCTTCTCTTATCTCGGTCTGCTCCATAGTCCAAATCAGCATAACCTTCCAAACAGATGGACTTACCTCTCTTCTCATAAATAAGCCCCACATCTGGGCTTCTTTTCAAGTACCTCAGCAACCACTTCATCCCAAGCCAATGTTCTTTTCCAGGATTACTTATAAACCTGTTGAGAACACTTATTGCATGAGTAATGTCAGGTCTAGTGTTTACCATCATGAACATGACTGATCCAACCGCACTGGAGTAAGGGACCTTTTCCATTTCTTTCTTCTCCGCATTTGATCTCGAACATTGATCACTGGAGAACTTGAAATGACTAGTAAGAGGAATCTTCATTGGTTTACTATCTTCTATAGAAAACTTAGATATCATCTTTTCTATGTAGGAAGACTGAGAAACCTTCAACTTGTTTCTCTCCCTTTCCCTAATTATACTCATCCCAAGGATCTTCTGTGCATGACCAAGATCCTTCATCTCAAACTTCGAACTGAGTTGAGACTTTAACTTTTCTATCATCTCCCTGCTGTTACCAACCAACAGCATATCATCGACATAGATGAGGATAATCATCATTTTCTCCACCTTGTATTTAACAACCAGTGAGAAAATTTCCATGAAATCTATGCCTTCTCTTTGCGTGAACCCCTTCGCCGCCAGTCTAGCCTTGTACCAGACTTTATCCCCTGGAGTGTTCCCTTCTTTGATATTGTAAATCCACTTACAATCCACAACTCTCTGTTTTCCTGGAATGTGCACCAATTCCCAAGAGTTGTTCTTCCTCAAAGAATGCATTTCCTCCTCCATAGCTAGCTGCCATCTTGACGAATCCTTACATTCCATGGTATCAATGTAAGTTTCTAGTTCACTTATCCCTCATTCTGAATAATGAGCTGCTACATTAGCATCCGCAAAACCATATCTCAAAGGTGGTCTGACCAGCCTTCTTTCTCTGTCCTTTATGAGTTGATAATCATTTTGATTTGCTACATCATCTCCTTCTAGTTCAGCCTCCACTTGAGTGTCTTGAGCTTGGCCTTCATCAATGGGCTCTACCTAGTCCGAACCGTCTTGTCTTCCTTACTCTACCTGAATTGAATTTTCTTTGATGCTATACTCCACAAATACCGGGCAGGTTTTCCCATTATTCCCTGCAAGGTTAGTTTTCTCCAAATAGGAAAATAAATGCTCATTAAAAATGACATCCCTACTTATTATGAGTTCGGTTCCTTTTGACTTTAAGGACCACAACCTATACCCCTTCCCCATATCCTAGAAACACACATTTTCTAGACTTTGGGCTAAGTTTATCATCCTTTTGATGTGCAAACGCAACACATCCAAAACTCCTAAGGTTGTTTAACTCAAGAGGTTTACCACTCCACATCTCCTCGGGCGTCTTGAGATCCAAAGCTCTAGAGGGTGATCTATTAACCAAATACGCAGCAGTAGACACAACTTCCCCCAAAAAACATTTGGGTAACCCGGAACCAATTAATATGCACCTAACCTTTTCCATAAGGGTCATATTCATCCTCTTAGCAACTCCATTTTGCTGAGGGGTTTTCACAACCGTTCTATGTCTTAGAATCCTATTTAACTCACAGAATTTACCAAAATCCTTATTAAAAAATTCTAAGCCATTATCAGTTCTTAAAACCTTAACTACCTTACCCATTTGAGTTTCCAGCAACTTTTTTCACACCAAAAACTTATTCAAAGCATCTGATTTATTTTTAAACAAATAAAAACCTTTCTAGAATAATCATCAATTAAAGAAAGAAAGTAAAGATTACTTTCTTGTGTTGGTGTTCTTGCTGGTCCCCAAAGATCGACATAAATGTAGTCAAGAATGCCCTTTGACTTGTGCACTCTGGTGTTGAAGCTAACCCGATGTTGCTTCCCAAGAACGAAACACTCGCAAAAATCAAGTTTCTCTACCTTGTCACCATTAAGTAGACCATCCTTGCTGAGAACTTACAGCCACTTTTTGCTTATGTGTCCCAAGCGATTGTGCCAAAGAACTGCCTTATCCATCTCAGCCATCAAGCTTGCTACTTGATCCTTGATGTCCGTGTCTCCGATCATCTCATAGAGACCATCCTTTATTGCTGCTTTGATCACTACCAAAGATCCCTTGGTTACCTTGATCTTTCCTCCCTCTGTTTTGTATGTGTACCCCATGGAATCTAGCTGCCCCAATGAGATCAAATTTCTTCTCAAATTCGGAAGATATCTCATATTCCGCAGTAGCCTAGTAACTCCATCAAACATCCTTAATTGGATGTCTCATATGCCCCTCACTTGGCAAGAAGTGTCATTCCCCAAGAAAACCTTTCCATCATTGGTTTCCTTGAAATTCTTGAACCAATCCTGGTGAGGGCACATATGATAAGTGCACCTAGAATCCAAGATCCATTTCTCTTTGCATTGCCTCCTGCTCACATTTGAGCACACAACAAGAACATCATCATCTTGTTGTTCTCCCTTGGCAATTGAAGTCTCTCTATTGTTGGTATGGCTTCTTCCTTTCTCATCCTTCATCATCTTCCTATAATCTTTTTTGAAATGACCCTCCTTATTGTAGTAATAGCATTGCCTTCCTCCAAACTTCAGTTTGGACTGCGATCTTCCATAGCATTGACCTCTACCATTTGATTTGTCTCGGTAGTTGCCATGGATGTTACAGTCATTCCGAGTTGCTGGCCTTCCTCTAATGAACAACCCTTCTCCACTTGATCTTTCCCTCATCTTGGCTTTGAAATCATGAGCCTTTATAGCATTGATCACAATTTCCTTGGTTAGTGTATCTCTTCCATATTCAATAGCATTAATCAAGCTTTCAAAACAATCAGGAAGAGAATTCAACAATATAACAGCCAATTGTTCATCCGAGAATGTTATACTACAACTAGTCAAATCTTGAACTAGTTTATTAAACACATCAAGATTATCTTGCAACTCTTTATTAGGATCCATTTTAAAAGCAAAGATTCATTTAAAAAGATAAATTTTATTAGAGAGAGTCTTGGTAAGAAATAACCCATCTAGTTTCTTCCAAATGACAGCTGGATCTTTCGAGTCTCCGCACTCCCTTGTCACACTATCTGACATGTGCAGAAAGATGGTGTTGTACGCCATCTTCTTTATCTCATTCCGCTGGAGCTTCGTGATACTTGCTGGAAAATTTTCATCTTCTCCAATAGCCAAGTCCACCTTTTGTTGCATAAAAACCACTTTGATTTTCTGCTTCCAAAGGGCAAAGTCTCCCTTTCCATCAAACTTCTCAACAATGAAGTTTGAACCCATCTTGCAGAGAAAATTCCATATTTATACAACACCCACAATTGCTTTCTAAACTTCAAGAACTCGATCAAATCTTGATCACAACACCATTCTTAAACCTCAAGAACCTGATCAGATTTTGATCCCAGCACCGTTCTTGAATCTCCCAAGAAGTTTCCTTTAATTCTTAGAGTCTTACTCTGATACCTCCTGTTCAGCTCTGATACCACTGTTGAAAATCACCTCAAGAATCTCTGGTGGTGACCTTTAAACACCTAAGTCCAGAATGACTTGTAATAAACAGGAATCAAACCATTAAAGAAAGACTACAAGTAATTGTTATCAAGGTTTGACAATTTGCCTACGTCCCTGTGAGCTCCTCCGAGCTCTTTGCACTAAATCAATGGAGTTCTTACAATTACAGCAACACCTCCTCAAGAACCCTTTTGTTCTTGGTACATGAAAGAAGAGAAAAGAAAGAGATAAGAACTAAATGTTTCCCTGGAATTTTCCCTAAGAAAATTCTAATTACAAAGCCCTTGAACCCCACTTCTTGATTATTCTCTCTCACTTGAAACACCTCTGAAGATTTGAGAGTCTTTCTCTCTCAACACCAGCCACTCCTGGAATGAGACATCTTCTTGTGTTTCTTCCACACTCTTGTGTGTTGAGTTTCACTCTTATGTTAATGCTCCTAGATGACCCTTTATATAGATCTCAAGAACCAAAGAACCATGGCTCTCTAAGTGGTCCTGTGTGTTTTAACCAAGTCCCACACACCATCTCAAAGTGCTGAATCAGAGGCATCAAGTGTGCTTGGCACCGCGACCCAGAATAGGGCAGGCCGTGGCGCACACCAGGGCAAAACACCTTCAAGTGTTGGGCACTGTGGCGCACAAGGCCTGGGCCACTGCGCGCAGCCCTGTGTAACCTTGTGCAGTGGTGCACACCACCCTGTGCCATGACGCACACCTGGTGGAGGATCTTTCTTCCTTGCTGTAGGCCGTGATGCACACACCTTGTGCCGCGACTCAAAAACTACTGAAGCTTCAATCTTTAACCATTTAATTCTTAGACAAATTCTTAACAGACACCCAGTCGACTGGAAGGGGTTTTGGGCTGTTCTGGAAGGACTCAGTCAATTGAGTCGGACATCCAGTTGACTAGATCATCAAACAAAACCTTTTGGACATTTTCCCAATCGATTGGATTGGGTACCCAGTCGACTAGATCATGCTAATTTCTCAAAAAATTACTTTTCTCCTAAGTTTTTGAACATTAAATCTTTCCAAAATAATTATAATTTTTATATACATTTGAGGTCTAATTAAAAGACCTTTAAAAAGGTTAGTATTCATAAAAATTAATTTGTTTTTGAGATTCAAAATAGATTATTTTAAAAAGGGCTTAAAGCCTCAATTTTTTTTACTTTTGATTTCGCACGAAGTGAGCTCTTGAGATTTAATGTGTGCAAACCACCTTGACATTGCTAGAGATTCCTTAAGTGATTTAATGTAATGAGATTAAGTGTTATTCATTCCGACGTACTAATGGGGAAATCTTTGAGAGTCAAGGAAGTAGTAAGATCGCATAGCGAGGTGAGTACGCCTTACCTTTCGTAAGTGTATTTAAATTATGTTAACTGATTAATAATGAATAAACAAATAATATGATCTACCTTGATGAATGAAAACTTTAGAATTTATGAAGATATTTAGATTATGGTATGAAGATAGTAAAAACTAGTAATACAAGGGATCTGAATAAATTGGAACAAATAAAGGTTTAAAGATATGAATCTTGAAATTATTTAAGATGTTTATGTTGAGGAATTGTAATGAATGTGTTTGGTTGGATTGGTATGACATGCGATGTGAATGATCGATGATTTCTTGTATGCATATCAGTTCATGCATTTTGCATTATAACCTTGTTTGACAGTATGTTATTGAGAGGCGAGTGATGGATGAGGCTGATAGGTCCTTTCTCATAAGGGGTTCAGGGGTACCGAATATATATTGGACAAGTATAACTTGGCCTGGATCAAGAGGGTTCCGAATATTTGATATGATGATTGGATGTCCCTGTGATGTTGATATAGCCCAATTAGGTGCATTGATTGATTGTGAATTTATTGCATTGCATCATACAACATGATATTATAATTTCATGGACATATTGAGATGAATGACTCATAAGGGGTTTGTGATATGATTGGCCTGTGAGGGGCGTATGATATGATTGGTCTATGAGGGGCATATGATATGATTGCCCCATGTGGGGCATGTGATGATGTGATATACTTGGCCTAGAAAATGGCATGATTGTGATTATAGGAATGTAAGAGTGTTAAGATGAAAATATACACTATTTGTTTTGGCATTGTGTTGTATGATTGTACTAAGAGTGTTTTTACTATGTGAATTAATAAAATTTATGAACCCTAGCATAAAAGGACCTATGATGGTATAAAAATACAAAGAAAATCAATTGGGGGAAACTTAAAGGATTTAATTAGAGGATGATTTAGAAATATACTACTTATACATATATGCTATAATAAATGTTGGGCCATAATTATAAATAAAAAAGATAATTCCTCCAATATAATTACTTCTTGTAAAGTGTGTCTCACTGAGCTTTTTAGCTCACTCCTTTATTGTTGCTAACCTTTTAAGACTTTATTTGAGACTTGTCAGTCAAGTTAAAGAAGCCAACTTAAGGCTTTTATCGGCAGCATCCTCACCCTTGGGAGTTTTGTTAGAAGATTTAAGTTAGGATTGAGATTTGTCGTTGTATAAGAACATTTATAGTTGGGAGTTTTTCTGTTTTTTGTGTCTAGTTAAAATTGTTGCATTGTAAAAAAAAAGATTTGTTAGTGATGAAATTGTAATTGTATGATTTGAACTGTTTTGATTGAATGCTTGTATTTCTGGTGAGTTATATGTGATTGCATGTAGGTCGTGATGCTCAGGACTGAAAGGTAATGATGCTTTCTTGGGTGTGGGTCGTTACAAACAGTAACTATGGTATTTAAATACTATCTTATTTGCATATAAAGGAATCCAAATTTAAAAGTGAAAGGTAATCATCGCAAAGAGAGCTAAGAGTAGGAGTTACCTGGCCGGATACATCACTAGGAGACACGTCTGAACCAAAATCCATGTCAGGAACATCAATCGCAACTAACATATCCTTTGCCCTAACCTCCTTGTTCTTTTTTATTATTATTAAAGTCTGAAACCATTCCAAATTCCTTCATAATGGATTTCTTCTTCTCCAAATAAGACTTTTCTACAAATTCAAGAACTTCTTTAGGTTTATTCTGCTCCTTCTTGAAATTCTTGGAATTGGTAATTGGCCAAGGAACCAATTTAAGTTTCACATGTTTCTATGTAGTTTGAGGCTTATTGTTTTTTTTTGGAGGAAGAACACCCAAAAGATGATGAAAAACCCCATTACCATAACATTGCAAACAACAATGTGTAAAAAAAGACAAATTACCTTCGTACAAAACTTTCTGCCAAAAACATTCATCTTTACTAGTGCCAATCCACACATAATCCAGTCTTGCTTGTGTAAAATCTAGCTCCAAAAATATCTGTGCACAACTTGGTTTTTCCAATGAAAAAGTCTTGTCATTCGCTTTTAAAAACCTAGCAAAAGTATTGGTGATCCCTTTCAAGAAGGATTCATAGAAACATGGGAGGGGAAGTCCCAATAACCGAATCCGTATTGCAGCATAAGTGGACTCCTTTCCTGGGGATCCACTTAAACATTTGATAAAGAGAAGTATCGATTTGATGATTCCTATGAGACCATGCGACAACTAGATCATCTTGTAAGGCAAGTTGAACCATGGCATGACATTAATCAAGAAAATCCACAATCGGATCATTATGTAAATTCCAAGTTATAATGTGTTACTTAATTTGAGTTATCGGAGGCATACCCGAGTAAAACTTTAGGAAATTTGTAGCGACAAAAGTTGAGGCAGCCTAAAAAAATTCTATGGGAGAGGTGATGAACACTGGTTCACCATTAACCTTCGTTGCTAGCTTGTTGGATAGAGCTCGTGCAAGTAAGGCAGTTTTAGCAATCTGCTTAGATGCTAAAATAGGGTTTGTAACCTCTTCCAAGAAATTCACATAAGAAACTTGAACGAAAGGCTTGCTGGAAAGGCAGAGGAAGGTTAGGAGGTTGCGGGTTAGAGGAAGAGGCGAGGTTAGAGAGGCGAGCCCCTTTAAGAGATTGAGGATCATACGCAGTAACCATAACAATAAGGGATAAATACCTTTTCCCCCTCAAGATTTAGCCTAATGTACACTTATTCCCTCGTGGTGAAAAAAAAAACATTTACCCCCTTAAACTAGATAGAAATCGTTAATTCTAAACGAAAAATATTGAATAACAAAAATAGCCCTCATATAGACACAGTTTCATACAAACATGGACCCTATTTCGCATTCTTGTTCTCTTTCATCTCAACTTTCTTCTCTCTCGTATCTCTCTCTCTCTCTCACTCTCTCTCTCTCTCTCTCTCTCTCTCTCTCTCTCTCTCTCTCTCTCTCTCTCTTTCTCTCTTTTGAATCCACCGTATTCTCACAAAACCCTAGCCCCAAAATCAAATGAGTCATGGACCTAGCCATAAAATCTAACTAGAACTTTACATGATAAGATCTGGACATGACGAGTTCCTAGTGAAGATCGATCTTTTCGTGACGAGATCTATTCTTGATGAGATCTGTTCGTGATGAGATCAAGTTTGATCTATTCGTAACGCTTGAAATCATAGCTCAAGGTCGTACTATCCATAAGATTTTAAGATCTAGTGCTCCAACAAGTATCAAATTCGATCTTCTCTTCGTTGATTTCAGAGTCCAATACTGTTGTCTATCCTATGTGGATGCTTGATTTTTTTTGTTAAAATTTGAGATTTTCACTTCTTGTTGTGTTAAAAAGTTGATTTCTTTGTTTGGTGTCCACTTTCCCTTCGGTTGTTATCATTGTTTGGTGTCCACTTTCCCGTTAGTTGCTAAATATTGTTTGGTGTCCACTTTGCCTTTGGTTGCTATACATTGGCCTTTTCAGTTGATAACTGTAGGTCCAAAATATACGATGGCAATACCCAAGAGGGGGGTGAATTGGGTATTAAAAAATTAAATACTTTTTGCAATCTCAAATAACAAAATATATGCGGAATTAAATCTTTCCAAATTACTAGCACAAAGATGAGAGAGTTTATTGCTTCATATAGAAATGATAATTGAATTATAAAATAATTAAGCAATCAATCTCATTTACTTGAATAATAAATAATTATAAGCAATTAATTATGAAAGTAATTAAGGAGATAGAGTTAGAGAGATGCAAACTCGATTTATAGTGGTTCGGCAATATCGGAATCCTTCCGACCCTATGTCTACTCTCTTCAAGGATCCTCCTTGAAGTCTTTCACTAAACTAAGCAACTTACGGGTGTTGCTCAAACCGAAACACAAGCAACTTACGGGTGTTGCTTAAACCGTACAATCCCTTTCCACTCGGAAATAATCCCCTTCCTCTCGGAAGTAATCCCTTTACAATAAAAGCTGTAAAGTAAATGGTAGAGAGACAGCAAATGAAAGCTTATACAACTTAATAATGTCTCTCTTTCAAAGAAAAGCTTGAAGAATAGCTCAACATGAGTATTTCAAAGCTTTTTTGAGTTTCAAAGAATGAATGACTTGATTGTGTGTGTTCTTCTCTTTTTGAATGTCTTCTCCTTCTTGTTGCATGCTGAATTGAGTGGGTTTATATAGCCATCAATTAATATGGCCGTTAGACTTCAATTTGAATTGATTGTGCCTTTAAAATCTCAGATTTCGAGTCCCAACGGTCATATTTTTGAACTACCAGTCGACTGGGTCGTGATACCAGTCGACTGGGTCCTCTTAAAAATTCACATTTTTGCTACTACAGTGTTACCAGTCGACTGGTAAGTCATACCAATCGACTGGGAACCTTCTGCCACTTTTACCAGTCGACTACACTATTCACCCAGTCGACTGGGTCACTGTTGGAGCGCTGCTACAGTGATTTCTGGATGAACAGTGTTTTCAGCATAATTTTCTTCATATCTCTTTATTCTTTTTGGATTTTTGAGTTCCAAAAAATCTCCTAATTCAATCAAACTTTCTTGCACATTAAACACACGAGTTAAACACTTCAAAAGTGTTTTTTTATCATCAAAATTAATCTAATCAATTTCTTGATTGAGGCATTTTTGATGATAACAAAACATATTACAAATTTAAGCATAATGTGTGTGCTAGATATATGAAGAATGATATATTACAAATGCTCAAGTAATTTTCTATGCCAACATAAATTCTTCTTAAATTCAATTAGAGAATGTTAAGTATTGAGCCCAAAGAATTTATTTACGTTTAATAAAATCACTTGGAGATTTTATATCTTCAACTAATTAAGACTATATAATAAAATGCAATGCAAATATAATTAGCTCCTAACAATTGAAATGACATCAACATTGATTCACCAATTTCTACAATCTTGGTCTCCTTTGATGTATAAACACTATTAATAATCTGTATTACTTAAGTAATATTCATTAGTGCTTAATTAAGATTTTTGTTACTATCAAAATCATTCAGGGTCAACAATCTCCCCCTTTTTGATGGTGACAAAAATCTTAAGAATTAGGTCTAACAAGATCTCTAATATTCTTATTTTTCTCCCCCTTTTTGTCATAATAAAAAAAGAGTGGATTTCAAAGAAGAGCTCCCTCAAAATATGCTATTGAAAATATTTTGATGAAACATTTTGAGAAAAGAATCATTTTACAAGATATCAAGAACTATAAAGCTTTTGAAAGAGTTTCTTTAGAACATAGAGATAAAATTCTCAAGATATAATAACCAAATTTAAAACAAATCCAAAAGAGTTTATCAAGTATTTAAAACTCATTTGAGTAAAACGATTTTACCAAAGGTTTTCTCTTTTATCAATAAATCAGATTTTCTCCCCCTTTCAAAAAGTCTAAAGTAATTATTTTTAACTCTTAAGAGAAATAAAATTGGATAAAACTTAACAAACCTTATCAATAGTTGATTGATTGAATAATCAAGACAAAGAGCTCATCAACTACTCAAAAAGATGTTCAAATTGGAAATATCTATAAGCACTTGAAAAAAAAGTTACTTCCCCTGCATATATGCACCGAAATATAATTTTCAATTATCAATCAAATATTATAATCTAGCAATCCCATTAACATTCTAATCTTACAAAAACTAGCTTCACTTAGGGGTTTTGTAAGAATGTCAGCTATTTGATCTTCTGAAGGTATTAATTCTAGTCTTATATCACCTTTTTTAGCATGGTCTCTTAAGAAATGATGTCTAATTTCTATATGCTTTGTTCTAGAGTGCTGAATAGGGTTCTTGGTTAGGTTGATAGCACTAGTATTATCACAAAATATCGGGATGCCTTTTAGGTTCATACCATAGTCTTCTAGTTATTGTTTCATCCATATCACTTGGGCACAACAACTTCCAGCTGCTACATATTCCGTTTCAGCGGTTGATAGTGCAACAAAATTTTGTTTTTTGGAAAACCAAGAGGTTAACATTGCACCTAAGAATTGACATGTTCCACTTGTGCTTTTTCTATCTAACCTACATCCAGCAAAATCATCATATGAATATCCTACAAGCTTAAAAGATGAATCTCTAGAGTACCATAATCCTATGGTTTGGGTTCCTTGCAGATATCTAAGGATTCTTTTTACTGCAACTACATGTGATTCCTTAGGATTAGACTGAAATCTAGCACACATGCATACACTGAACATAATATCAGGTCTACTTGCAGTTAAATAAAGCAAAGCACCTATCGTGCTTTTATAATACTTAGTATCTACCGGTTTACCTCCTTAATCAAGATCAAGCTTTGTAGATGTGCTCATTGGGGTACCAAGTGACTTTGAGCTTTCCATCCCGAACCTCTTAAGTAGGTCCTTGATGTACTTTGATTGATTGATGAAGATGCTTCCTTTTAGTTGTTTGATTTGAAGACCAAGGAAGTAGGTAAGCTCTCCCATCATACTCATTTCAAATTCACCTTGCATGCACTTTGTAAACTCTTGACACATAGATTCATTAGTAGCACCAAATATAATATCATCAACATATATTTGAACTATCAATGTGTCATTTTTGTGAGTTTTTGTGAAGAGAGTTGTATCTATTCTACCTCTTACAAAATCATTATCAATCAAAAATTTACTTAGTCTTTCATACCATGCCCTTGGAGCTTGCTTCAACCCATATAGAGCCTTAGAAAGCTTGTAGACATGATTTGGAAGACTAGGGTTTTCAAAACCAAGAAGTTTCTCAACATAAACTTCTTATTCTATAAAGCCATTTAAAAAAGCACTTTTTACATCCATTTGAAATAGTTTGAATTTATTAAAGTATGCAAAGGCTAACAACATTCGAATAGCTTTTAATCTAGCTACGGGAGCATAGGTCTCATCAAAGTCTATTCCTTCTTCTTGATTATATCCCTTAGCAACTAGTCTAACCTTATTTCTAGTTACTATTCTATTTTCATCCATCTTATTCCTATAGACCCATTTTGTTCCAATGATGGAATGATTTTTAGGTCTTGGAACAAGTTTCCAAACATTGTTTCTCTCAAATTGATTTATCTCTTCCTGCATTGCAATTATCCAATCATTATCTTTTTCAGCTTCTATAAATGTCTTAGGTTCTACTTGAGACAAATAAGCTACAAAATTGCAAATATTTCTAATGGAAGAGCGAGTTCTTACCCCTTGTGAATGATCACCAATTACTTGATCAATTGGGTGATAGTTCACATACCTCCAATCTTTAGGAAGTCCATCCACTTGTTGGCTTGTAGATGGTTGGTCCAAATTATGAGCTTCCAACTCTTCATTTGCTTGAGTTTGATTCTTCTTTGGGCCAACAATGAGAGTAGGTGTTTCCGTTCTTGGAATAAAATCTGCATCATTATTAATGGAAACTTCTCTACTACTAATAGGGTTAGACTCATCAAGAGTTACATGCACAGATTCTTCTACCACTAAAGTTCTCTTATTGAAAACTCTATAAGCCTTACTCGATGTAGAATATCCTAAAAATATCCCTTCATCGGTCTTAGAATCAAATTTACCCAAATTAGTTTTATTGTTATTCAAGATGAAGCATTTGCAACCAAATATATGAAAATAGGAAATATTAGGCTTTCTACCTTTCCATAGTTCATATAGAGTTTTATCAAGTATAGGCCTAATTAAAATTCTATTTAAAATATAGCAAGAAGTATTCACGGCTTCAACCCAAAAATATTTTGGTAAATTATTTTCACAAAGCATTGTTCTTGAAAATTCTTCTAGAACTCTATTTTTCCTCTCAACAACTCCATTTTGTTGAGGAGTTCTAGAAGCTGAAAAGTTGTGATTAATTCCATTTTCATCACAAAATTTTGAAAAGCTTTGATTTTCAAATTCTTTGCCATGATCACTTCTTATGTTTGAAATACAAATTCCTTTTTCATTTTGTACCTTTTTGCAAAACTTTTCAAATCCTTTGAAAGCTTAATCCTTATAAGCAATAAAAATAACAAAGGTATATCTTGAATAGTCATCAACAATAACAAGAGCATATTGATGGCCACCTAGACTAATGGTACTTATTGGACCAAACAAGTCTATATGCAAAAGTTCCAAAGGTCTAGTAGTTGAGACTATATTTTTTGCTTTAAAAGAGATCCTAGTTTGTTTTCCCATTTGACAAGCATTGCAAATTTTGTCTTTTTCAAAATTGATTTTAGGAAGTCCAATAACTAAATCTTTTCTTGAAACAATTTTTAGCAAATTCATGTTTACATGACCAAGCCTTCTATGCCATAGCCATTGATTTTCACTAAAAGCGGGAAAACATTTTTCATTATCAGAATGCAAGAATTTCAAATCGACTATATAGACATTTTCATGTCTATGGCCAATGAATTTGATCTTGTTGCTCTTGATGTCTATAGCTAGACAATGAGAGGTCTCAAATGTGACTTTGTATCCTTTGTCACATAATTGACTAATGCTAAGTAAATTTGGCTTAAGGCCTTGTACTAGCAATACATTATCTAAGGTTGAGAAATCATTACCAACTTTTCCATGCTCGATGATCTTTATTTTGGTGTTGTCTCCAATGGTGACATATCCACCATCTCTTAGAGTTAGCTCTTGAAGACACTTTTATCATCAGTCATGTGCTTTGAGCATCCACTATCAAGGTACCAACAGTTACCTTTCTCCTTTTTGTAGATACATATCTACATCACACAAGGATATACGATAGCACTTTTAGGTACCCAAAATTTCTTGGGTCCTTTGGGGTTAGTCCTGGAAAATACGGTTCCTTTTGGGACCCATAATTTGTTAACATGAGGTGCTCTATGAACAAGTTGATGATACACAGTCCTAGCATGATAGTCATAGAAGTTCCTAGGATACATGTTTCTATGGTAAGGAGTATGAAAATTCATGTCATTTCTATAAAGAGTATGATGATGCATTCTAGGATACCCATGATGATAATTCCTAGGATGAGCACGAGCAGAATGCATTCTTTGATTATACACATTGTTCTTAGAATGAGCATGATAATTATTTCTAGGATGTGTATGAGCATTTCTAGAATGAGCATACATATAAGCATGAGATTTTTAGGATGCTTCAATTTAGTATGATCATTTAAGTTTCTAGACTTCCTAGCATTTATCGAGGGAGTGCTTTTAACAATGCTAGCAGCTTTTGAAGTAGAAGATCCATTTACACAAGAAGCTTTCATGAATAAGCTCTTTTTTGTTTTTTGTTTTCCCAATGGAGAATATCCTACACCAGATTTTCCTCCACTTAATCTTTGGGAAGAAAGCACTTCATCAAGTTTTTCTTTACCAAGCATAAGTCTAGATATAGTGCTGTTTAATTCAGAAATTTTATTTTTCAAATTCTCATTTTCATCTTTAAGAAAGTCTTGAGACGAATCATACAGTAAAGATGATAATTTTTCTTTTTCTTCTCTAAGAATTATCATTTCTTTAGAAAGAGATGATACTTCTTTCTTAAGAACAGAATTTCTAGAATCAAATTTCTTTAATTCTTCATGCATTTCATTTATGACTTCTAGCAGTTCTTCACTACTAGTAACAATATTATTTTTTGAAGAGGGAGAAGATGTTACCTCACTTTCATCATCGATTGCCATCAAACAAAGGTTGGCAATTTCCTCGTATCCGATTTCTTTGTCTGATGACTCATCTTCTTCGTCGTCGCTCCAGGTAGTTGCTACCATAGCTTTCTTCTTGAAGCCCTTATATGGTTTGTTTGAAACCGGACAGTCAGCTTTTATATGTCCTGGCTACTTGCAGCCATAACACATAAGTGGTTCCCTTTTTTAGGTGAGATCCTTTGAGTAAGGTTTCTTGCTTTTCTTCAAGAACCTATGGAATCGTCTGGTGATTAAAGCCATTTCACCATCCTCTTCACTGCTCTCTGCTTCTTGTTCTAATTCCTTTTCTTTGTTGCTCGTAGAAGCTTTGAGAGCAATTTGCTTTTTCTTCTTCTCATCATCATTGATGATGAGAGTTATTTCTTCCATTTTGTATGTCAATAATGACCCAAGCAGCGTCTCAACATCAAGCTTGTCAAGATTTTTGGCCTTCCGAATGGCTGTCCTCTTTGGTTTCCATTCTGGTGGCAGAGATCTTAAGATTTTTCTGGTTAGTTCAACTTCCTCAATATTCTTGCCAAGCAATTTTAAACCATTTATAATAGTAGTGAATCATGAGTGCATTTCGGAAATGGTTTCGTTAGGAGACATCTTAAAAGATTCATACTCAGAAATTAGCATGTAAATTTTAGACTTTTTTTACTTCACTTGTTCCTTCATATGTGACTTGTAATTTGTCCCATATTTCTTTAGCAGAAACGCATGCAGATATTTTATTATATTCAGAAATATCTAATGCACAATGTAGCATGCTTGTTGCTCTGCTATTGAGAGACATCATTCTACAATCCTCGTCAGTAAACTCAGTTTTGAGTTTAGGCATTGTATGAAGAGTCTCACCAATAACTATTTCTTTTGAAGGGATTTTAGGTCCTTCTTCTATAATTTTCCATAGATTGTAATCTTGTCCTTCGACGAAGATTTTCATTCTATTTTTTCAATAGTTATAATTTGAGCCATTGAACAATGGTGGTCTAGTATAATAGTGTCCCTCAGAGTAGCTATTTGCTGCCATTGGATCAACTCTAGGATTTTAAGCCTAATAAAGAGAACGAGGCTCTGATACCAATTGTAGGTCCAAAATATACGATGGAAATACCCAAGAGGGGGGGTGAATTGGGTATTAAAAAATTAAATACTTTTTGCAATCTCAAATAACAAAATATATGCGGAATTAAATCTTTCTAAATTACTAGCACAAAGATGAGATAGTTTATTGCTTCATATAGAAATGATAATTGAATTATAAAATAATTAAGCAATCAATCTCATTTACTTGAATAATAAATAATTATAAGCAAGTAATTATAAAAGTAATTAAGGAGATAGAGTTAAAGAGATGCAAACTCGATTTATAGTGGTTCGGCAATATCGGAATCCTTCCGACCCTACGTCCACTCTCTTCAAGGATCCTCCTTGAAGTCTTTCGCTAAACCAAGCAACTTATGGGTGTTGCTCAAACCGAAACACAAGCAACTTACGGGTGTTGCTCAAACCGTACAATCCCCTTCCTCTTAGAAGTAATCCCCTTCCTCTCGGAAGTAATCCCTTTACAATAAAAGCTGTAAAGTAAATGGTAGAGAGACAGCAAATGAAAGCTTATACAACTTAATAATGTCTCTCTTTCAAAGAAAAGCTTGAAGAATAGCTCAACATGAGTATTTCAAAGCTTTTTTAAAATCTCAGATTTCAAGTCCCAACGGTCATATTTTTGAACTACCAGTCGACTGGGTCGTGATACCAGTCGACTGGGTCACTGTTGGAGCGCTGCTACAGTGATTTCTGGATGAACAGTGTTTTCAGCATAATTTTCTTCATATCTCTTTATTCTTTTTGGATTTTTGAGTTCCAAAAAATCTCCTAATTCAATCAAACTTTCTTGCATATTAAACACACGAGTTAAACACTTCAAAAGTGTTTTTTTATCATCAAAATTAATCTAATCAATTTCTTGATTGAGGCATTTTTGATGATAACAAAACATATTACAAATTTAAGCATAATGTGTGTGCTAGATATATGAAGAATGATATATTACAAATGCTCAAGTAATTTTCTATGCCAACATAAATTCTTCTTAAATTCAATTAGAGAATGTTAAGTATTGAGCCCAAAGAATTTATTTACGTTTAATAAAATCACTTGGAGATTTTATATCTTCAATTAATTAAGACTATATAATAAAATGCAATGCAAATATAATTAGCTCCTAACAATTGAAATGACATCAACATTGATTCACCAATTTCTACAATCTTGGTCTCCTTTGATGTATAAACACTATTAACAATCTGTATTACTTAAGTAATATTCATTAGTGCTTAATTAAGATTTTTGTTACTATCAAAATCATTCAAGGTCAACAATAACGATATGATTTGACTGCTTGTTGTCCCTTACCAAGTCAGTATGGAGGTGATTCATGACCTCCACTTCTTCTTTGAAAATGATATGCAACTAAAAGTTATCAAAACTATTGACTCTGAAAAATATTATTATCTTACCCTTTTAGATGATATTTTCAATAATTTGAATGTGAAATCTAGTGTTTTTAAAATTGAAGCTGGGAATGGTAAAATTTTAGAGTGTTATGAACATTTAATGGAGGTGTTTAAATACCATTCTGGGATTGAAAGATTTGCCTTTTATATTGATGAAATTGATGATGGAAACCTGTTCTCAATGTCTGCTCAACGTAGGATGAAGAAAGATTATGCAACTTACCCAACTTGGTTGAATGATGATGTTGATATAATTGACCTGGATGATGATGTTAGAGGTATGACTAATGTAGTGGATGATATGGATGAATATAATGTTGTAACTGAAGTAGATAGGGGGTGATGAAATGGATGATGCTAGTGGGGGCACTTGTGGATGAGAGGGAGAATATGATTGATGATGGTACACATGGCAATAGTAATAGGATGGATGAAAAAAATTGTGGTAGTAATGTTGGGTTTGATTAGGATTACCATGAAGTTAATGATGTGTTTTATGAATGTGAATACCTCAATGAGAATAAGGAGAGGGTTAAAGTAAGGGATCCGAGTAAGAGGGTTGAGGATGTTCAAGTAGGTGACTACGGTAGGAGCATTGAGGGTGTTGAAAGGTATGGTTAGTGCGGGGGATGAAGGAGGAGAACATCGTAGGGATCGTATGGGGATTGAAGAATGAGAACAAGGTGAGTTCAGTAAGAGGGTTGAAAGAAGGGTATAAGGTAAGGTCAGTGATGATGAGGCTAATGGCTTTTCAGATGATGATGATGATGAGGACTGGTTGGAGGATAGAGGTCAGTCCAATGATGACAGTGAGGTGGATGAGTTAGATTAGCTGGATGAGCTGGATGAGGTTCATGAGGTGGGTAAGGTGGATGAGGTGGATGATGATGAATTGGAGTTAGGCAATGAACTGAGTGATGTAGTGTCTCATAAATTAGTAGACTGTGTTATGAGTGAGGAAGAATTTGAGGAGGATCCTAGAGAGTTGACAAAAAGAAGGACATGAGACAGTAATATGAGAATTCCTGCAAACATATTCAAGCTTATAGAAAATGAAAAAATTGCTTTCCAAGTAGGACATGTATTTAGGAATGTGCAACACTTTAGAGAAGTATTAGAGGGTTATGGTGTGCAGGGGGTTTAGCTTTAGTAAACCAAAAATGATAGATAAAGGATGAATGCACTATACAAGGTTGAGGGCTGTCCTTGGAGAATTTATGCTTCACCAACACCAGAGAAGGTTATATTCATGGTCAAAATATTGAATGATGCTCATAACTGTGTGAGAACTGATAAGAATAATAATGCAAGGGTACCTTGGATTGCTAGTAAACTGGGTAGTTAGTTGAAGGTTGACTCGAGCATGAGCTATGAGTTGATGAGAGAAACACTAGCAAGGCAATATGGGATTGATCCTCATGGTAAACAGTTGTACAAGGCTAAAAGGAAGGTGAGAGAGGAAATTGAAGGTGGGCACAAGGAATCCTTTAAGAAATTAAGAAAATATGCCTAGTAAGTAGCATAAAAGAATCCAGGAAGCATTGTGATAATATAAGTGAATGAGAGAGAGAACCAAAAAGAAGTAGCTGTGTTTAAAAGAATATTTATGTGCTTCCATGCAATGAAGGTTGGGCTTCTCAATCGTTGCAGACCATTTCTGGGGTTAGATGGCTGCTTTTTGAAGGGTCCATATGGTGGGGTGTTATTGTCTGTTGTAGCACTTGATGGAAACAATGGCTTGTTTCCAGTAGCATATGATATTGCTGAGGTTGAAAGAAAAGAAAGTTGGGCATTCTTCTGTAGGTGTTTAAGGAATTGTATTAGTGAAGGGACATTGGAGAGACCACTTACATTTATGTTAGATAAGAAAAAAGTTAAGCAACATTCTACTTTTACTCCCATTCATAGATTCTTCTAAATTTCTGTAATATTTTAATTAATATGCTAAAATAATGTTTTGCTTACATCCAGGGAATCCTAGATGTTGTGGCTGAGTTCTTCCCAAATGTCTATCACAGAAACTGTGCTAGGCATATCTATAGTAACTTCAGAGCTAGTTTCCCTGAGCTTGAGCTGAGGGCAGACTTCTGGTGGGCTCCAAAAGCATTCCACAAATATGATTTCAAAGAAGCAATTACTTCACTAAAAGACCACTAAGATCCAGCATGAAGATGGTTAGCTAAGAAGCCTTTCTCCTAAGCAAGACATACATTTGATTCAACATCAAGGGATGGTTCAATTACAAACAACCATACAAAGTCCTTCAATACCTGGGTCACGAAATTGAGGCACAAACCAATATTGAACCTTCTTAAAAGTCTGAGGATGAAACTGATGATTAGGTTTCAAAAGAGATATGCAAAAGGTTGCATCTAGAAGAATGAGAAAGAGACTCCTAAAACTAAAGCTAAACTGAATAGGATTATTTAATCAACAAGTAATTGTAGTATGCTGCCTAGTGGAAAAGATGAATATCAAGTGATGGAGAATGGAATCATGTATGCAGTGGACCTAAGAGCAAAGAATTGTAGTTGTCAGTACTGGATGAAGATTGGTTTGCCATGCAAGCATGCAACTTAATGCATCTGTAAGAATATAAGAGAAAAGTTAAAGGACAAGTGCCATGATTACTACTCACTCCATACCTAATTGTTGGCTTATAGTAAGATTATTCATCCCTTACCAGAGCATGACCTAACCCTAGATAATATTGAAGAAGATATAAAAGCTCTACCACTGAGAAGAGGACTTGGTAGGCCTAAGAAAAACAGGAGGAGAGAAGCTGGTGATGTTTCCCTTGCTACACAAAGTAAAAGGTCATGCACTGTTACATGTAACATCAGCAAATAGTTTGGGCACAACAATAGGACTTACCAGAGAAGAGCAACAAATAAGCTAAATGTATACTTACCCCCTCATATTTTTGTTACTGTTTGACTTGATTGGTTTATATTGTTTGGTGGTATGTAAAATGGTGGTAAATGGAACTGGAAGGAGACAAAGTATGGCAACAATGGGTGGTAGTGGTGCAACAACAAGAGGTGGTAAGTCACAAAGGTCTGCAACTGTTGGTGAAAGACGAGAAATTGATGATAGTGGTAAAGCTAATCATAGAAGAAGGGATGGTGTTGGTCAGAGAAGACAATGTGGTGCTAGTCAGGGAGGAATGGAGGGCATTTTTTAGGGAAGGGGTAGTGTTGGTCAGGAAGGAAGATAGGGTACCGGTCAGAGAGGAAGGGAGGCTGCTGCTGAGGGAAGAAGTGGTGCTGGTCAGGAAAGAATGTAGGGTGCTACAAGAAGAACTAATGCTACTATACCAGTACAAGAGAAAGCAAAAGGAAAAGCATTCTTCAATGCAACAAAGGGTGGGGGTACTAGTGTTAACTCAGTAGCTCAGGTTTGTTTTTATTTGTATTGGTTGGTTTAGATAATGAATGATTGGTTTGGTTGGATATAATGTTTTATGTATGTATTGATTTTGTGTTGGTTGGGTGCAGTGTACATTTCTTACTCAAATTTGGCACTACATCGCATTCAAGGCCTCCTACCCGCAAAACCAAGAAAGGTAACAAGGTCATCTAGCACCACTTTTCACTTTCCTAGAACCTAAGAGAGTGCTTCTTGATGTGGATTCTTGATGTGATCCATGATTATGTTTTGTAAAGGAAGAACATTGTAATTTATTTTTGGTTTTTAATTTAAAATTATAGTGGAGCAGCTCATTTAATGTGGATGTGTAATTTTTTTGTACAACTAAGTTGTTTTTCTACCAGACCATGACTTCTTTACTAGTTCTGATATTTTGAAAAGTTCAATGGATGAACTTTTTTGTATACATCCACAAATTTATAATACTTTATTCAATCTATGTCATTGGAATGAACTTCAATGTTACATATGGAATCTATTACTTGATTATGTGCACATGGGGATCATTTTGTACTACTCTACTTTAAACATATTTCACTACTTTACTAATGAACATAATCAAAATGGTTTGCAAAATAGCAACCATTCATTTCATTTAGTAGTAGATAACATTACAAACAAAAACATTCAACACCATTTCATTTTATTTCACTTGCCGTTGCTGAAGCTGAAACAAAAAAATCACAAAGTTGGAAACAATGCTTGCAACAATCAACATTTTCAATGCCCCAACCCTTGTCTCAGTACCCACAAATTGCATACCCATTCTTCTAATATCCTCTCCAATCCTTTGAACTTCTACCCACAATTCCATTTCATTTGCTTCATTGTTCCTGGAAGTTATTTCATTAACAAGCAATCTTTGCAGGTGTAATACAATCTGTTAGGATTTTTCTTTGACTCATAAATCCTCACTACAGCTCTCTTTCCACATTTGTATACCATGTTAATGTATCTTAGATACCCATTCTCACTCATACTGGAAGAAGACATTGTTTGCCTACAACATGAAAATTCAAATAAACACCCAAAATTTTCAAATATGAAAAAATAACATACCCAAACAATTACATAATTTGTTTAACCCAGCTAAAATAAGAGACGAAGAATTGAAATACAATAAGTTGTCGCACCCAGATACAGTTACTGATTACGCTATAACCACCAAAGTTGAAGGAATCAACAAATTAAGAGTTTGCAAGACCCTTATTTACTTAACACGAACCCAGAAACTCAAAATTGAAGGGATATACGTAAAGTAAGAGTTTGCAAACCCTCAAGAACACGAACCTAAAAACTTAAAGTTGAAGGGATATGCGTAAAGTAAGAGTTTGCAAACCCTCAAGAACACAAACCCAAAAACTCAAAATTGAAGGGATATACTTAAGGTAAGAGTTTGTAAACCCTCAAAAACACGACAAACCCTCAAGAACATGAACCCATAAACTAAAAATTGAAGAGATGGTGCTAATCAAAGAAGAGATGAAGGAAAGTACAAAAAAAAAATGCATACTCATTGAGAAATCGCGACACATAAATTGAAGGAATCGCGAGATTTTGAGTTTGCTTACCTAGAAGCCCTTGCAAACCCAAGATGAGCTGATGGGAATTTTTGGTTTCTCACGCACGGGTTGCCCAGAAGAAAAGATGGTGAAATTTCTTTGTTTAGAATGAAGGATTTAGAAGTTAAAGTGAGATTGTTCAAGAAATATGCTTTGATTTCTTTGTTTAATCGCAAATGGAAAGGGAAGTGAGATGTAATGTGTTTGAAGAAGGGCATTTTCGGTTTAAACCAATATAATGCTGACATGTCATTCTAATTGACTAATTTTAAACGGTTCATTAACAGTTTTATTAACTGGAATGACTTAAGTGTCTTGTCAAATCAAAAGTATGAATAAACCAAAGAGATAAGTGTTTTTTCTAAAACTACCAAGAGGTAAGTGTACATTAGACTAAACCTCAAGGGGGTCAAGGTATTTTTCCTTAACAAAATAAAGAGTGCGGCTAGGGCATTAGCACGACGACCAGGTATAGAGATTGGGGTTAGGCTTTTACAAAAGGTAGGTGGTGCAACAAGGGAATGCTGTGCACGACCAGGGATTAACAAAAAAAAAGGCAAATGTAGAGAAAGGGAAAGATGAACTGTTTGCGGCTAGGTTTAGAAGGAGAAAAAAGTGTGTAGCAAAGGAGCAATACGCACGGCTAGAGACGGGAAGAGGGTGACAGTTTGATGCTAGGATTTGGAGGAGAAGAGGTGCACGGCTTAAGGAGAAAGGATACAGCTGAATACGGCTAGGGTTTAGGCCAGAATGGCTGCCTCCAATGAGGCACTGCTAGGATCAGCGACTCAAGATTTTCTTCATTGATAAAAAGATAAAAAGAATACTATTCTCAATTTTTAGCTTTACAAAGGTAAGCAAATTTCTGTTTAACCCTCTAAGGTTTGTATTTGTATCATATTTACTGATTTTTTTTAAGTATTCATATGATTGGATAAGTATACGTTAATTGACATATCCAAGAGGAGATGAAGCGGGAAGAGGTCTTTGAAAAGGAAAAGAGGTGTGTTCAATTGTGCTCTATAATTTTCTTCTCTTATCTCATTCAAGTCTGAAAATAATCCAATTGTTTGCCATATTATCCCAATTAATGGGTTGTTGTGTTGCTATTCTAATTTAGTTTATTTTTTAGATTTCTTGCTATATATATATATTTTTTTTTAGTTTTTAAGAGTTGATGTATTGATTTGAAAAGTGGGCGCAGTCCACTTTTGAAGAGTAACTTCTTTTTTAATTATTGATTTTGTATCCTCAAAATATCTTGATAACCTTATAAATTTTCAATTTTTTTTTTTTTTTATATACTTTGCAGGACTCCTAGCAAATTTTACCTTTTTTAGAATATTGAAAGTACTCTTTTCCTTAGTCCCTGATTTAAAGAGATGGAGAAATGAAAAAGAAATAATGGATTTTATTTATTTTAATAAGAAATTGAAAGGAAAGAAAAATGAGCAAGCCCGTGCATGTATATAACCAGTTTTAATAATAGCTGCAAGTGCAACATTCCATTATATGATGTGGTGTTAAGAGCTCAATGCTGGTGGTTGTTTAGGCCTGTAGAGTGGGTGTTTAGGCCTGTCGAGTGGGCTTTGTTAGAAAATAAGAGATTAGAAAAAAAAAACTTTTGTATAAAACAAGAAGGAAAATGGGTTATGTCTGGACAAACAACATTAAACTGTCCATCAAAATTGCGAAACCTTAAAAGACGACTCTTAAAACATGATCAATAGCTTTAATACCATATTAAAAAATAAAGAAAGATTGGAGAAGAAACTATTTGTATTATTGATATAGCATGAAAAACAAATACAAGCTTATATATGAAGGCTAAAAATATAAAAGTAGAAAACTTAAGGTTATAATAAATTAAGAAATTAGAAAATTAAATTAATACTTATGAAACTAAAAAATTAGTATTGCAATAGGGATATGAAATATCATATGCATGCTTGGTTAAATTTTCAACTTTTTTTTCTGATGAGAATGTTATATAGCTAGGTAGCAGGATTTTGTTAAAGAAAAAAATGGTCAGCTTCTTAAATGAAGGATTTTTTACATCAAACATGGCAAAGATTGAATCCAAAAAGTGAATTATCATTAATAGGAAACCAAGATTAAATAAAGTTAGAAAGTTCCACTGTCGGTACATAAAAACTCAAAAAGTACTACTAGATTGCCCATCTTTCGGGCTTGGCTTGTCTGTTCACACTTTTACACAACTTGAAGCCTTTTAACTTTTGTTAGATCTCATAAAGTAACAAGAAAAATGTGGGGAAACAAGAGAAGAGAAGAGAAAAGAAAATGTGCTTTTCATTCCAGCTTGCCGTCTTGCTGGTTATGATTATAAAAAAAATACAAGTTTATATAAGGAGATTAAGAATATAAAACTTAATAGAAATAAAAGATTTAGTGTTATAATAAATTAAAAAATTAAAAAATTAAACTAATTAAAAAACTAATACATATGAAACTTGGAAACTAATATTGCAATAGGAATAGAAAATATCATATGCGTTAACAGCCCTCCTCAAACTCAAAGTAATAAAATAGACTTCAACTTGAGTTTGTAAATCGAATCAAAGAAGCACCGAGAAAAACAAATTTCGATGAAAAACTTTGCAGATTGATACTAAGATTTGATAAAGAACTCTATAAAAGTAACTTCCTCTCACATGAGCTCACCTCCTTGCATGTACCCTATCTGGAAATAAGAAAAGAACCTAAACATGCGTCAAAACAAGGTAAAGGGTACGAGCACCTGGATGAGGATTACCGAGGGATACAAAAATAAGGGGATTACTACTATTCAAGACAGAACTTGAAAGTTGATGTGACAGATAGGGACCTGTAGCAGAATCACGGGTGATTGGTAGGGACTCGGAGTGAAGCGGAATCACAAGTGACAGGTAGGGACCCGGAACGGAATCACGGGTGACAAGCAAGGACCAGGAGCGGAATCATGTGTGACAGGCAAATATTCGGAGCGGAATCACGGGTGACAGACAGGGACCTGGATCGAAATCACGGGTGATAACTTGGCACGACCTAGAACGAAATCGTGGGTCATAGATTGACAGAACCAAGAATGTAATCATGGGTTTAGGAGCATATATAGCAAACTAGAAATAGGTCATCGAACTTGATCTCGTCAAGGTTTTTTGGTGTATACTTATTTGCAATGATGGAAAAAAATCTAAAATATTATAATAGTATAGAAAGAAAAAGAGGTTATGTCCGAACAAGTGGCGTTAAGCCACCCGTCAAAATTGCAGAAGCTCAAAAGACGACTTTTAAAACAGGATCAATAGCTCTAATACCATGTTAGAAAATAAAGAGAGATTGGAGAAGAAACTTTTGTATTATTGATATATTATGAAAAACAAATACAAACCTATATAAAGAGGTTAAGAATATAAAACCTAATAGAAATAAGAAACTTAGGGTTATAATAAATAAGAAAATTAAGAAACTAAACTAATTAAGAAACTAATACATGTAAAACTAAGAAACTAGTAAGAAATATCATATGCATTAAAAGGCTTACAACTCGAGATTTTTTTGGTGAACTGGGTTCAAACACTGTGTTCGGAACGAGTGCATTATAGTCAGTTTCTACAAATGAAACTCTGATGATGAACAATTGTGATGCATCCAACACACTAAGTAATTTCTCTCATAACTCACCCAACATGCAAACCAATATTTGTACACTTTCAAGAGAAGGTTCAAGCCATTGGTTGAGCTTAGAAGATTTGTCGGATGGGTACTGCCCCTTCTATTGTACTTCCTTACTCTTGATAAATTTGCTTGCGAGGTTAAATTTTTAACTTTCTTTTCAGATGAGAATGTTATATAGCTAGGTAGCAGGATTTTGTTAAAGAAAAAAATGGTCAGCTTCTGAAATGAAGGATTTTTTACATCAAGCATGGCATTGAATGCAAAAGGTGAATTATCATTAATAGGAAACCAAGATTAAATAAAGTTAGAAAGTTCCACTGTCGGTGCATAAAACTCCAAAAATACTACTAGATTGCATATCTTTCGGGCTTGGCTTGTCTGTTTACACTTTTACACAACTTTAAGCCTTTAACTTTTGTTGGATCTCATAAAGAACCTAGAAAAATGTGGGGAAACAACAGAAGAGAAAAGAAACGGTGCTTTCCATTCCAGCTTGCCGTCTTGCCCAATGAAACAAAAACAGACAGTAAAGCAACCCCACAAGATTCTTCCAACTCTTCATTCTGACACTTTCCAACTCATTTTGATTTCACAATCAAAGCCATTTATAGTTCAGCAGTATTAATAATTTAATATAGCGCATTAATTTTTTATTTAGAAAAACAATCTGAAAAAATGATGAGAGCAAGAATAGAGCAAAAGAAACAGTTGGAGAAGAATGTAATGGCGTACATGACATGGTATGAATCAATCCATTACGTCACAGAAGCGTAAGGTTTTACAATATACTAGGAGTACTCTGTTGTTGTTATCTGTGAGAGACTGTGAGTCTGACAGTTGGAGGAACAAAGGGTCATGTTAACAATTTTGTCCCTTTGCAAATTGCAATTGCCATGTTGTTCATTCATAAGCTACAATTTGTAGCGTTTGATTTTCGGCTTAGATAAGTTTTTTTTATTTATTTGAACTTGTTTTCAACTTTTGTTTTATTTAAAAAAATGGCGTTAGGCCTAAAATGTAAAAACACTATGCATTAGTTTTAGAAAAGAAGAAAAACATGCATGTGCATATGCATATGCATTGCATTATTTCTATTCTTACTTACAGCTGTTACGTGTTGATGGATTGGGTCCTTTTTCCTGCCCAAATAATGCAACCCGAGGTGGGGAAGGATGTCGTTTAAGGTTTTATATTTACCTTTGCGTAAACTATCAGACAGGAATTTTTTATTTTTTTAAAATTTAAAAAAAAGGAGTGTGGAAAGTTCACCAATAATTGAGGACCTTGAGTTGGGATCTTTCAACTTCTTGTCAACGTACTTTCCATTATTTACCATCTACAGTGTTTAATCATAATTGGTCACAGTAGCTTACGATACAGAGGCAATTTTAAGATATTGGCACTCTTGAGAAATTTTTATTTACATTTGGTATAAAATTTATTTTTATATTAAGGTAAAAATTTGATTGATAATTTTAAAGAATTTTATAAATAATGTTTGTATATATTCAATTAACGTTAACAGTGAAATTTTAAAAAATTATCAGTCAAGCTTTAATTTCGGTGTAAAAATAAGTTTTACATCAAATGCAGGTAAGAATCTCTCTTGACTATTAATATTCCACTCATTTTTTAATTGTTAAAATTAACTTATAATAGCTTCCTTAATTAAAATTAGATACTCTTTTGACTTTTGAAATATAAAATACTCTCATATATTATTTTCAAAAGTTTTCATAGCGTAAAATTTTTATTAAATCAATCTAAAAAGATCAAGAATCTGATTGGCATGTAATCTTGGTGTTTAAATAAGTTGTTCATTGTTTTTTTTATACCAAAGATCAATCTTATGAAAATCTTCATATAATTTACTATTTTCAGCTAATAATTCTAAATAAGTCAATTAATAAGATAATAATTAATTTTGTAAATCTTAAAAACTATTAATGTTTAAAGTGGAACCTATATTCCGTCAATAGGTTATCCATTGCTACAAAAAAGTGCAAAAAAAGTAAAATTAAAGATAAAAGGTTCTTGTTGCAAAAAAAAAGAAGGCAAAAAGTTAGAACGGAGAAAAACCATGCATTATGATAGTTTTTGTGTGATATCTAAAGTTAAGAGTATTTAACTTTGATTAGGAATGTTGTTGTTAATTTCAACCAAAAAAAATGCGAAATGTCAAAAACTTTTTTATATATAGAGTGCAAATATAACTGCCCTTAAAACAAAATAGTATATTAGATCTTGGATGGCAAGTGGATATAAACTCTTGCCACAATAAATTTTCATTGTGCGCAAAATGTAGGTTATTGAAATTTGGGATAAAATTTGAAATTAAAATTTTAATTCAATCCAGCCAAAGGGTTCACCTACGACTACCCTGACTACCCTGTTACGACTTCACCCCAGTCGAAGACCCCACCGTGGTATGCGCCAATAAGACCACCAAAAGCCATCATTATTTATTATAGTATAAATACTGGTTGGTCCTTGAGGATTTTTTTTTTTCTACTCGAGGTACTAAAATTACATTTCAACTTCAATCAAGTAAGTAGTCAGTTGTTTAACTTTCCTTACTGTTATCTCCGTGAATTGGGCCATGTAGGATGCTAGGTGAGTTAAATAACACAATGACATGGATATTTTTTTTTTGCAACTAAAAATAATTAATTACTCCATTAGATAAAAATAATAAAATAATAAAAAAACACAAAACCCTTACTCATTTTTTCTCCCTCTCTTTCTTCATCAACCGCCAACCTATAAGCTTAAGGAAAAAAAAAAAACCTAACGCCTCCCTCCATTCTCTTGGACTAAACCGCCAAACACCCTCGGACATCCACTCTCCAATCCTCTCTCTCTCTCCTTCTCCAAATTTTCTTCACTAAATACAATCGCAAATTTCCATCTATTCGTTTCACCTCTTTTATCAAAGAGGAACATACAAGTAATTAAGGTTAGGGATGTTAATTGATCAAGTTGAATGTGGAAGTCATTTCATTCGCCCTTATTCACGATGTTGGAATTCACCATTTATTTCCACTATTACTTAGAATTAAATGAGAATTTTAGGTCTAAACCCACACAATGTGTGTGAGAGGACGATCCACCTCCACACAGCACCACCCGATCTTTTTTTAAAAACAATTTTAAACATTTTTTATTAATATATAAATCTGCTTTACATGCGCATATTATCATAAAATTTGTTTGTTGTTTTTTAACAACACAAACTTACTCTCGACATGCACATGTTACCAAATATTTTAAATAAAATTTGTGGAGGTAAAAAGTTTATATAAAGGAAAAATATTTTTGCAAATATGATAATTTAATTGGGGTAAAATAGATTTTTTTAAATAAAATTTATTTACTAAAATTAAGATTTCTTTTTGTTGGTGAAAGAAGGTGAAAAAAAAGAAAAAGAAAAAACAACAAAACCAGCTTATATTCTTTTTGTTTTTATCATTAATAATTTTGTTTTTACCATCAGAAATATAAATTTACTATCAAAAGTATACGTTTTACCACGGGATATGTAGATAATGAAAATACCTTCTTTTTTTTTACCATAAACTCCACCGTACTTATAACAAAAAAATAAACGAAATAAATCTTATTCTTTTACTTATACAGTCTATTAAAACAAGACTTATCTATTCAATTAAAAATTGTGATATACATTTTTACACCCAAACATATATTCAAAAAATTTTAATTATATTTATATTAAAAGTATAATAATAATAATTATTAAGTTTTTTAGGGTGTGAAAAGAGTATTATTCTCCAAATTAACATCGTTTTAGATGAATAAAGATTTTGATTTTGAAACCCACATTTGTATACACCCAAAGAAATGGTCAAGTTTTAATAAGATCGTTTTAGATGAATTGATTTTGATTGTGAAACCCACATTTGTATTCACCCAAAGAAATGGTCAAGTTTTAATAAGGGTGATGGTGACGTCTTACAACTGTATTTTGGTGGTACCTTTTGTCACTGCATATAAATAGACAAAGTAACAGATACACGTTTATTAGGGTTTGCCCAAGAAATAGTAATACATGAGGCAAGCATAATGGTTGTTAGTAACTTAGTACAATACTCCGATACATATTTATTGTTATCTAATGAAAATTGAAAATTAAAATTAAAATTGAATTGGAATTACAGTTTATTTTAACAGTTTTAATATTGAAAAAAATTTAATTCCATCTTAATTCCTGACAACTAAATGCAACGTAAATAAATTTATGAATTCAATCAATACCAAAAACTTACCCCTAAGGCACTAATGTGCTTACGGCTATCATCGCTTTTTTTATAGAATAGAAAAATAAAAAAAATGGTGAGCACTAATCTCCAATAGCAAATTTTTTGGGTTAGTTCGGGATTAAGATTTATGTTTTAAATTCGTTGAAAATTTTATTAATAATTTAAAAAAATTGTATTGATAATATAGTTTTTTAGATCTCACACTTATACTAAAATTATTAATAAAATTTTTAAAATTATCAGTAAAGTTTTAAAAAAATTTAAAATCTAAATATTAAACTGAAACCGGTCAAATATTTTATCCTTTAATAGAGACGTTGGTTCATTCAAAATTTTGAGTAAAAGGGGAATCTAACATCTATTATCGTTCACGTTGTGGACCTGCGTTCGGATGGTAACATTGACACTCACCGGCCTAGAGATATAAACAATCACACCAACTCAAAGGAGCCCTTGAATATGCAGCCACCTCTTTGGATTAATAGTTGAAATTTATTTTTTAAAAATTTATTAAAGGTTTAATTAAATTTAATTAAATAAAAATTATTAAGTGGTTTGATTTAATTAAATTTTAGGTCAAATTTAAAAAATTAAATTAAAATTAAAATTAATTTTAAACTGAAACCAAACATCGTCGTTATCAGATAAAATGGTTGAATCTCGTTTTTTTTTTATCAATAATATGTGCTAGAGTTCGAATTGTTCAGTTACTAAGGTGTCTTACTTAGTGATTAGACATGATTGATCAACATTTTTATTTGACTCACGTACGAAGACGGTTCATACAACGGTAATAAAGAATGTTACATCTCATTTTAAATGTTTTTTTGATTTAATGACAAAAATGTCACTTTTATCTCCCTCCAAATGTTAATGAAAATAGTATTTATCATGAAAAATCACATAATTGATAGTTAAACATCATTTTTATTTTATCATATGGTAAAATTTAAGAATTTTTTTAATGTAGGTTCTTTAGATTTCAATAAAAAATTATTTAATGAGATTCAATATCAAAATTTACTACTCAATAAGATTTGTGTAATAAATCAAATAAACAACTCAAATTTCACGAATTTTTAAAATTATCAAAAATTTCATAAATGTTTAAAAATGTTTAAAAATTATCAAAAATTTGTATGATATTTTTTTTAGTTTAGATTGAATTTAAAATTAAAATATACATATATTTTAGATAATAAATCACAATCATTAATTTTAATATTAAAAAAAACATAAATTTAGATAAAACTTAACAAAAGAATTGTACCTAAGCTTTATTTTTTATATATGATAAAAGCATCTTATTTTAATGATTTCAGTTTTATTTTGACTTTTATTTCTCCAAATTACCCTCATCTTGTCATTTCAAATTCCATAGTTTGTCATTGACAATGATAGTTAATGTCATAATAAAGGGCAATAAAAAGTAAAAATATCAATTTTAATATCTGATTTTTCTAACTCATAACTTACACAGAAAATAAAAATAAAAATAAATGAATATTAAACAGAGAGTATATTTTCTTTTCCTTATTTTCCCCCTTTTCTTGTGTTTCCTTTTTTGTTTCTCCATAAAAGGAAAAAAAAAGTTGCTCACTTTTTGAAATTCAAACATGTCTTCAAGCTTACGCCAATAAATAAAAAGAAATGAAAGAAAGAAAGAGATCACTGTAACACAAATTAGCCGTCCCTAACGTTACCCACGTTCACAAACGCGGGAACCTTTTCTTTCTTTCATCCGTTCATTCATTCATTCATTTATTTTCTCTCTCTAAATCGTGCCGGCCTCAACTACTCTGTGTTTTTTTCTTCTTTTTCTTTCTCTCAATGGATTTGTTAAACAACCAGTCAATGTCCCTTTAAAAATCCCAAATCTCTCTCTCTAGAGGGAGGGCTTTATGTTGTTATTGTGGTAATAATGCCTTCTTCGGGTTTTGCTATGAGATCAACGGCAACGCACAGAGCAGAGAGAGTACAACAGCATATACCACCTATTAATAATGGATCTTCTTCTTCTTCTTCCTCCTCTTCTTCCTCTTCTTCTTTGTTGTCGTCTTCTTTGAATTTATCATCAAGAAGTGTAAACAATGGTCAAGTACACACAAATCACTCTGTTCGCTCCAAGGACAGACCTTCCTCTTCAAGGCGCTCTGTCACCCCCAATTCTCGCACTCACTCTAAGGACACTCACGATGAAAATGGTATCCCTCTCTCTCTCTCTCTCTCTCTCTCTATATATATATATATATATATGTATTTATGTGTATATCTATATATATATATTTTTTAAATTTCCAAAAAGGGAAATAGGTATTTAGGTTTGTGTTGTTTTGCTGAATTTTTTTAATGTGACGTGTTGTGAGTTTTTATGTGCTTTGCTTATTTTTTTTAATGCAATATTAATGCTCGCATTATGTTAATTCGTTTCCTTTTTGGGCGGGTGGTACAAAGGTTGTTGCTTTGTATTGCTCAATTTTTGACTTAAATCTTGGTGTCTTTGGAAGTGAATCGGACTTGTGGACAGAGCTTGTGTGTGTTTTTCTTGAAATGTTTAATTGGCTAGTTTTGTGAAGACATTTGGGTATTCCAGGATTGGTCTCTTAATTTTTGTTGTTGTTAACTTGTTATTACTTATTATTGTTGCTTGCCCTTGCGATTTTGCTTGCTGTTCAGAATTTGGTTCATGAACAGAGCTCTATCGATTAAAGGATAGAGTTGAAGAAAACCGTGTAATTATATCCAAATCAGGGGATCCAGTTATATGTGACAACTGATAAAGTATAATCTGTACATGTTGATTTCCTTGTGGTACATTACAGATAAAAACTTGTGTTGACTAAGATAATTAATTGTATGATAAGCTATTATGAAAATAGGCTGCCTCATTACAGCAAATGATGGCTCAAAATTCAGTCTTTTAAAATGGTAGTTATGGAGGATTATGTAGATGATATAATTTTAGGGGAATTATTCTTTTTTTTCTTTTTTTTTAAATGCCAGGAAATGCTTGCTACTGGCTAGTTCTCATCCCTCCCCTTCCTTTTAACCATATTTAAACTACACGGTATTGCCTTAATTTGGAAAAAAATGTCTTATTTGATCTTTACACTGTTAGTGCAGTTTCAAAATTAAAGATTGTTCTTTTGTAACTTTTGTTACTCTTAGAACTGTTGAATTTTCTTGACTTTTCCTCAAGTTTGGAAGAAGTACGATTTCAAGCTAAGGGTGACTTGGAACATGGTTAATGATTTTCACATAAATTTTTCTTTGCTTTATCGGATTAAAGAGATGCCGCAACCCTACTACTGTGATCAATAATGATCAAAGTCTAGCTCCGAATTTTCATTTTACTTGAAGTAGTGATGATGGACAATTATATGGAATGTATAGTGATAATATGGCTATGATGCTTGGACCTTCCAAATCATTGAGAAACTTAAAAAAATAGACAAGTATAAGTGTCAGACACGTATCCACATCCAACGCCTGTAATTGAGTTTGAGTAACATACATCAAAGTTTGATTGAATTATCTCCATATAAAGTTTTGAGTTTGACTTTTTACTACAGATCCTGTAAGGGTGAGGGTTGCTGTCAGGCTTCGACCCAGAAATGCTGAAGATCTCATTTTGGATGCTGATTTTGCTGATTGTGTGGAATTGCAGCCAGAGGTGATTTATGCGTTCCTTTAAGAAATTAATGGCATTAAGCATGTGTGGTCCTAAATGATTGCATGTTTGTGAATTCCTTATTAAATAAAAGCTCTCTTTCTGTGTACAAATAGCATCCACCAAAGCCATGGGTTTAATAAAAGCGATGTTTTTCCCCTGTGCAGCTAAAGCGGTTGAAGTTGAGAAAAAACAACTGGAGTTCTGAATCATACAGATTTGATGAAGTGTTTACAGAAACTGCCTCTCAAAAGCGTGTTTATGAAGTAGTGGCAAAACCTGTAGTTGAGGTGAGCAACTAATGAGCTTAGAAGTTACTTGTTACAACATTAAGAACTCTTTATTTATTTCATGCAAACTTTTAGGGGAGTTGTTGATGCTCAAATCTTCATGTAGTAGTAGACTTGTAATTAAGATCTTGTTTTCCAATTTTTTTAGGGGATTAAATGATATAATTTCAGATGTGTTGTTTCTCTCTCATTTTGCTAGGTGAAATGCTCTAATTTGTGTGAGTTCATGTGTGTTTAGTTTATGTATCTGTATGAGCATGCAATTTCTTAATTGATCAATTGAAGCCAACATATCCGCACCCTTCTCTCATTATCACCAAATAAATTAATCTTGAATAGGTTTGCATGGCATGTTAATCATATATGATCAATCTTGATCTACTTTTGCAGAGTGTATTGAATGGATATAATGGGACAGTTATGGCTTACGGTCAAACAGGTACTGGAAAAACTTACACGGTTGGTAGACTGGGTAAAGATGATGCATCTGAGCGTGGTATTATGGTCAGAGCTTTAGAGGACATAACTGAAAATACATCACTTGTTTCTGATAATGTGGAAGTCTCCTATTTGCAGGTATTGTAATGCGGTTTATGTTTTATTGGTACTCGTTCATATGTCTGTGGACGTTGGTTGAAGTTCTTTATCTTCCTCAATGGTCACGGTTCTATGTCACTTTTTGTGTTACTACTGAATTTCTTTTGTTCTTAAATAAACATGTTTTAAAGATTTATCTTTATAGTTGATTTTTGGTCAGAGGAAAAATTGGTGACATTTCAGAATGCTCCAGAATTGCTGCAAAGTTCTGAAGAGTGTAAAGATAATGGGAAAACTTAAACTTGTTTAATTTTGAATATGAGTTTTGAGGAAACATTATGAATTAGACCTGTGGGTGCCTAATACACCCACCTGTTCTATAAGCTATAATGTGCTATGATTAAGAAACTATTAATTTGCATAAAGCTTGTCGTAATACAATTTTCTTCCTCAGTTTCTGTAAGACGAATCACAAAAACAAATGCTCATCTTAGCATTTTGTTTGCATTTTATGTTCCTGCGTATATCATCTGATAGTCCAACTTGATGCAAACTCCAGATCTATCTTGTTATGAGGTTGTAGGTGATGCCGGACAGATAGGTAGAAACAAAAGCAGAATAGAGAAATGGGAGAAGCAACAGAGAATCAGCAAAAATAACAGACAGAAACAGACTAGGTAGAAAAGAAATTAGAGCAGAGGGGAAATAACCAACCGAGAAAGCAAGAGGATAAACACTTTTCAATTTATAATTACAGTCCCTCTAAAATCAACTTAAGTAGGTGTTTATATAGGCACCAACCCTACACATATTAGGAAACAAATCCCCACATAATAGAAAGTAAATAAAATCCCAAAATAACATAAGAGTTTCCAAAATAACATAACTAAGATCCCAACTATGGTTCTTCATCAGTAGGCATGTTAAGTTTTTTTTCTATTAATATTTCGTTTTGTTGCTCCAGTTATATATGGAATCCGTACAAGATCTTCTCGCACCTGAAAAGAATAACATTCCTATTAATGAGGACCCAAAGACTGGGGAAGTGTCATTGCCAGGTGCTTCAGTGGTTAAAGTTCAAAATCTGGAACATTTTCTACAGCTACTGCAAATTGGCGAGGCAAACCGTCATGCAGCTAATACAAAGCTGAATACGGAATCTTCACGTAGTCATGCAATTCTTACGGTGGCCATCTTGTAGAACCTTTTTCCTGGACTAATACTATTTCTGGACGCTTTAAAAGTAATTACTTTTTTTTGGTGTGTGTAGGTTTATGTTCGACGTTCTATCAATGAAAAAGTAGAAAATGGTATTAAATCTCAGGATAAAGAAACAAAAACTAATTTACGTGGAGACAAAGGCATACCTATGGTTAGAAAGAGCAAGCTGCTTATTGTGGATCTGGCGGGATCTGAAAGACTAGACAAATCTGGTTTGTTGGATGAATCTGATCTGCTATCGATAGTGTACATCTAAATTATCAGTTCTTCAAATTTGCATCTCTGCTATTTGTACTTTTTCGTCCATTTCATTTTTTTTTATTTTTTTCTTTTAGATTTAGATATGCTTCTTATGGCTCCTCGCATCTCAGCAGCTAAATTAATCATCAAATTGCTCTTGGCCATTCTATGATATCTTATATTGGAAAATATTTGTTTGTACTTTGTTGGCTAGGGTTATTATATAATAATTGGCTCTGGAAGTTATTTTGTTTTAGTGAATGTAAACTATAATAGAGGCTTGCTTATATGAAGTTATCCTTCAAGAACTTATATAATTATTCTTTTTTATTTTCCTTTCTTTGGGTTGCAGGCAGTGAAGGCCACTTGCTTGAAGAGGCTAAATTCATTAATCTCTCACTGACTTCCCTTGGCAAATGTATTAACGCATTGGCTGAAAACAGTCCTCATATACCAACAAGAGATTCTAAGCTGACAAGGCTTCTTCGTGATTCTTTTGGAGGTCATCTAAAATATCTTTTTCGTGATAAAAACAATTTTATTTTTTCTGGTTTTCTAGATGCAATTATTTACATCAATTAAAATATAGATTTTCTTTTTGTGAGTAAATATTTGGTGCAAACGGCTGACGTGTGTTCTTTGTCATTTAGAACATTTTCTCCTTATCAAAATTTAATTAGATTTCTGGGTATGTGGATTAAGACAACGGTGTGATCATATTTATTAATTAAATTTAAGTTTAAGTAAACCTTGCACATTTTGCATGTATTTATGTGCCATATCCTTTTATTGTTTTTGCTGATATTTATTTTTAAAATTTATGGAAATTCACTATTACTTAAAATCAAACAGGCTCTGCAAGGACTTCACTTATAGTAACTATTGGACCATCTTCGCGTCATCAATCAGAGACCACTAGCACAATAATGTTTGGACAGCGGGTAAGTTTCATGAGTACTTTTAGTTTAAGTATTTGAGAATTCTCCTCTTAGATTATATGCAGTTTCATACTGTTGATCATTGGGAAACCTCTCTCTCCCCCCATTATTATTGCTGCTAAGTGCTTCAATCTTTTAATTACTGGAATACATAAAAAGTGTAATTCTGGATGTTTCAGTTTGATGGTGAGTGCCCCTTAGCACATTGATCCTTGGAGCAAATTTACTTTGATGATGGGAAACAGTAAGGATGATATGGTTGTGCATGTCCGAGTAAATGTATTTCATTCTAATATCAAGAAAGTTGTGTTGTTCTTTCATTTTATGAGATTATAATCAACTACATTATTTCATTCATCCGTAAGAAGTTCCGGTTACCAGTTAAAGAAAAAGAAAAAGAAATTTCCATCATCTCTCCATGATTGAAGTGCAATCAAATTATATTATAGTACCTGAAAGAGGATGTCATATTCTGTGTTTCATGCTGGTCTAGTTTTTATTGGAGGTAAATATGTAGTACCCATCGATAAAGAGCATCAATATTTTGCATTCCCAAGGATCTATCAGCCACAGTGAGTTGACGTGAGAGAATGTTCTTCTGATTGCAGCAGTATTGTGGTGGGAAAAGCCACTCAGAGCACCTTGAAGTTTACTCATACTGTCTCTTATAGTGGCTTCAATGCGCTATTTTCAGATCCGGGGTTCTATTAGAGCTCATGCCTTGAGAATGTCATACACTCATAGGTAGGATGTATCGAAGCTAAAGTAAATCCAACAGTTTTCACAATGGTCAACAAATTTCGTTTTATATACTCTTTTTTTTCTCCACTTTTATTTTAAATCAGGTGTACATATGTTGTGGGTCAAATTGAATCATTCAGAGTTTTCTTGGAATTGTTGATATGATATCTCTAGGATCTGTTCTGGTTTCATAGTTGTTATGCTCCCACTGAATGTGGGTGAGCTGAATGTAATTCCTTGATTTAAATGGTAGTTGTATATCTTTTCTGACAGACTTTTGGTTACGGCATACTTAATCTCTTTTTGCTTTCACAGGCAATGAAAATTATAAACATGATAAAGCTTAAAGAGGAATTTGATTACGAAAGTTTATGCCGGAAGCTTGAGACTCAAGTAGACCATCTTACTGAAGAAGTTGAGAAGCAGCAGAAGCTGAGATTCGGTGAGAAATATGACTTGGAAAGAAGGCTAAAAGAGTTTCAAGACTCTTTTGCTGAAGCAGAAAAGAATCTTGTCACGAGATCTGAGGTAGTTATCTCTCTTGCTCATGTAATATTTCATATACTAAATTAATGAAATACAGGTTTTTTCTGGTTGTTCTTAATTTTTTAATTTTATCTAGCTTATTGAAGATATATATATATATATATATATATATATATGTTGTTATCAGTGCTCCAAACTTTCTGTTTCCCTGATATGCTTCTTTTCCTAATTTCTGATTGCAGTTTCTTGAAAAGGAAAATACTCGCTTGGAACAGGAGATGAAAGACATCTTAGATGAATTGAACTGTCAAAAAGATAACAATTTGCTGCTTGATAAAGTTGCTCAATTAGAAATTAGTTTGAAACATAGCAAGGTACTTCTATTCTTGGAGATGAGACTTATGTTCTTCTCTGTTTCTCCCACTCGACTCTTTATCTGCTTATTTTATTTTCAATTTAGCTGATACTATGGACTCTTAAATGGTTTCTTATACAATAAACTAAAATCAAATCTGGTGATACCGTTCTAGTATACCTCTTCTGGCAAGGCTCTAGTTGAGAGGTTGGTGTAAACAGTTTTGATTAAAAAATGAATCAAGGGTTGCAGTTGCAAGTTTTAGCTTAAGATACAACGATTAGAAAATTTATGGTCTGCGCTAATGTCAGATAATTGGGGAAATAAAAATAAATAAAATTTGATCGTCTCTTCTGAATCATTTAAATTGTAACCAAATTGAAATCGTAAATTGCAAAATCAAATGTTGAAGGGCTTGTACTTTAACCAGATGTACCTGTAATTTCAGTTTTTAATGTTGTGGATGAAGAATAAGTTCCTCTTGGCAGTCCATCTCTTGTCAAGTCGTGTGGGTCAATGGTTGAATTACACATTGTTTTGGGAGGGTGGTTTGAACTTGATGCTTGCGTAGATTATGACTGAGACCTGCCTAGAAAAGATTTTAATTTTACTCCTGAGATCAATACCCTCAGTCTGGGCTTACGGCTTTGGTGGTGGATGCCTGCATTAGAGTGGACATTTCACAATGTTGAAGCTTTCCCTAAGGCAGGTAGTCAAGGCGATTTCCAGGCTTCCAAAATTAACGGGCTAAATCCTTCTTGACTTTTCTAGGGGATGCTAATGCAGGACAAAGCACACCAAATTCATATTTCATTTAAGTAACTAGTTGAAGCCTTATTATGCTCACAAAATCTATATAGTTGTAATGTTATTTTTTAAGATCATACCCTTTAACTTTATATCAATATACTTATATTTTGTGACTGTATTTATGCTGTTCTTTTCTTTGTTAGTAGCAACACCAGCTTGAAAATTCTACATATCAGAAGGTACTTGCTGATACCACTCAAATGTATGAGAAGAAGATAGCAGAGTTGATTAAGAAGATAGAAGATGAGCAGGCCCGATCTGGAAGTTATGAGGAACAGTTAAATGAGATGAAGAAGCTCCTAAATGATCATCAAAAGTCAATTCAAGTTAGTAACTTATTCTTAGGAGAAATAAAAGTTAGCAACTTATATGCTGATCACTTTTTTATACTCCTTAGTTATTTCTGTTTTCTCCTCATTGAGGGCTTTTCGTTGTCAGGATCATTTGCCATGTTTGTTTATGTATTACATGTTCAAATCATAAGTTATTTAGAGTGTGATTTGTGCAATATCTTTAGATTTTATATCTTCTTGCCATGTAGTTGAGCAGTCTTTTTGGTTCATTTTGCTGTATGTCATTGCAATGTAACTGCAAACCATAATGCTGCTTTTTGTTGCTTGTAGCAACAAGAGATTAAATACTCCACATATCAGAAGGCACTTGCGGAGACCACACAGATGTACGAGAAGAAAATAGCAGAGCTAATTAAGCAATTGGAGCATGAGCATGCCCGATTTAAAGATGCAGAAGAACAACTGGATCTAGCGAAAGAGCTTCTAAGTGGTCATCAAAACTCAATGCAGGTTAAATTCGTCCCCTGAATTTGAATTTAGATAGCCCCTGAACAATTGGGTCAGTTTGCTATTTTGTCAAAATTGAATGAGTCTGCGCTTTACATAGGATTTGGATGATAAAGTTTTTTTTCTAATGTTATTTAAATGAGTCTGTTCTTAATGAATTTGTTTAAGGTAAGGAAATTTATGAGTGTGTTTGGTTCAATCTCAGATAATAGTTTCTACATACCATCCAGGAGATGACTAGGAATTTTGAGAATATGAAACTTGTTAACGTTTACGTTTAGGGTTTAGACAGAAATTATGGTTTAAACAAAGAGAAAGGAAATAGAGAGACATAAGCAGTAAACTTGTTACAACCCTAAGGTTAGTGTTCATATATACAAAAAAATTAATATTATGAAATTATATCAATACCCTTAAACCCTAATACTCTTAATACTTTAACAATCCTCCTCAAGTTGGAGCATATATATCATATGCACCAAACTTGTCACAAATAGATCTAACTCGTGAACCATCTAATGGTTTAGTAAACAAGTTTGCTAACTGATCAGCTGATTTCATATGTCTTGTACTAATCACATTCTACAAAAGTTTTTCTCGAACAATATGACAATCAACTTCAATATGCTTTGTCCTCTCATGAAACATCGGATTAGTTGCAATATGAATGGCTGTTTGATTATCACACACCAAGCTTATAGGACGAGACTAAGTTCGGCTAATAACTGCTTCATCCAAACTAACTCACAAGTAGTATGTGCCATCGTTTCGTACTCAGGCTCTACACTAGATTGAGCAACCACTGTTTGTCTCTTACTCTTCCATGATACCATATTACTCCTAACAAGACAATATCCAGTAGTGGATCTCCTATCCGATGGAGAACCTGTTAAGTGTAACCCTCAATCTTAGTATGACCATAATTTTGATAAAGTAAACCATGACCAGGGGCACCCTTAAGATAACTCAGAATACAAATAACAACATCCCAATGAGTGATACGTGCCTACGTGGTGATCTAGGAACTTACTAATCACACTTGTTGCAAAAGTGATGACTGGCCTAGTGACCGTTAAATAATTCAATCTCCCAACAAATTGTCTACACTGTCCTGGATAAGTCAACAACTCACCTTGATCAACTGAAAGTTTTGCGTTGGGATCCATATGATTGTTTACTTGCACCGAACATCCTTGTATCACTCAATAAATCAAAGATATATTTTCGCTAAGACAGAGAAATGCCATGACGAGAGCGAGCAACTTCAATACCTAAGAAGTATCTCAGCTATCCAAGATCCTTAGTTTGAAACTTGCTACCAAGAAACTGTTTCAAAGCTTGAATTCCCTTTTTGTCATTTCCTGTGATCACATTATTATCCATATACACATTCAAAAAGGATTCGACCTGTCTCACTATGTCTATAAAATAGATCTATACCACATCTACTAAGATTGAAATCAATTACTCCCTCACTGAACCCGCCAAACCATACTTTAGGGGATTGTTTCAAGCCATATAGAGATTTTTTCAATCGACAAATTAACCCAGACTCCCCTTTTTAACAAACCCCGGAGGTTGCTCTATGTAAACCTAGGCATTTTTCACATCCAACTGATGTAAAGGCCAATTAAACGTGGCATCTAGAGAAATAAAATACGGATCGATGTGATCTTAGCCACAAAAAAGAATATCTCAGAATAATCAATACCATAAACCTGCCTATTCTTTTTTGCCACTAGACATGCCTTCAACCTGTCAACAGTATCATCATGATGAACCTTCACAGTTGACTAACAGCACCCAACAATTGATTTACCAGGCGGAAGAGGGACCAATTCCAAAGTATCATTGTGACTCAAGGCATGCATTTCATCTTCAATAGCTGCTTTCCAGCCATAATGAGACATGACTTCAGTAATAGACTTGGGAAGAGACATAGTAGGTAAAGTAGCAACAAACGAATAGTAGGAGGGAGACAAGTGATCATAAGAAATAAAACTTGCTATAGGATGAGCGGTACAAGAGTGCTTACCTTTTCGGATGGCAATAGGAAGATCATCCTCAATGGAGGAAGATGGAGACGGGTCTGGATCTGTAGAAAAAAGGACAATTGGTGGAGTAGCATAATCGAAAGGAGGGAAATTTGGCTTAGGAAAACACTTGTAAACTTGCAACGGAGGAACGAGCGTAGAAGAGACTGACCAGGAAAAAGGCATTGGAGTGGGCAAAGTAGGGAGAAAGGATTCATCTAAATCAAACGTAGAGAGAGGCTCAGAATAAAACGGAGTGGACTCAAAGAATGTAACATTAGCATTGACAGAGAAACGATGTAAAGACGGACTGTAACATCGATAACCCTTCTGAGTATGTGAATACCCTAAGAAAATGCACTTGATGGCATGAGGATCTAATTTGTCAACACCAGGAGATAACTAATGAACAAAACACATGAATCCAAAGATACGAGGAACCAAAGGAAACAAAGCCTCATGAGGAAACATAACTGAATGAGGAGACTTGCCATCAAGGATAGAGGATGGCATACGACTAATTAAGTAACAAACAGTGAGAACAACGTCACTCCAAAACACTTTAGGCACATTCATGTAAAATAAAAAGGTTCGAGCAATGTCAAGAAGGTGAAAATTCTTTCTCTCAACAATTCTATTTTGTTAGGAAGTGTGAGAGCAAGACGATTGATGGATAATGCCAGATTTAGCCATAAATGTGTTGAATGGGGCAAAGGATAAACAGTAACAGGACAAACAACTGGTGATTGGGTAGAGTCGAAGTAATACAGACCATTAGATTCACGTCCCCCACCAATCTTCTTCCTTGTCTTCAAATCCTGAATAACAACATATTCAGGAAGAAAGGTAACTGAACAATCAAGATTTTTAGTGAGTTGACTAATTGATATCAAATTAAATGGAGAATTAGGAACATACAAAACGGATGACAAAGACAAAGAAGGACTAGGCTGTGTATAACCTATCTCATGAATAGGAGTTTTAGAGCCATCCGCTAGAATAACATCCGGCAAATACGAGAACTGATGAAAGGGAGAAAACATATCACATGTACCTGACACATGGTCAGTGGCTGTAAGTTGAGAACCCAAGGCATAGAAGCAAAAGGATTAGAGGACACACAAGCAATGGGCGTATCTTTTTGGGATAAAGAAGCAGTCTAAGACAATGCACAATGAGCCGTGTGATACTGAAAGAACTGGAAGTACTTGGTCCTTGATACAACCATATAGTTTTGCGACATAGAAGCAGTGGGGATCAACTCAGATGGTCTAAATGGATCCTGTTCTACTCGGTCAAGTGAGCACTTGGGAAAAAAATCTAATTTGGCATACAACCAGAGAGCTGCTTCGAATTCTTAATTGTACCAAATACAAAGAAGACTAGAGAAGAAACCAGAACACTGCAGCAGCACTGTTCACAGACACTGTTCACCTCAGTGTCAACTTTTTTTTTATTATTTTTTTATAAGTTAGGGTTTATTCAGGATCACAAGGAATATGCTCTGATACCATGTTAACTTTTGTGTTTAAGGTTTAGACAAATATTGAGGTTTAAACAGAGAAAGGAAATAGAGAGTCAATAAGTAGTAAACTTGTTACTAACCCTAAGGTTAGTGTTTATATAAAAGGAAATTAATATTATGAAATTATATCAATACCCTTAAACTCTAATACTCTAACAGAACTTACGAGTTCTTTTCTATTTCTTGAACAGAAAACAGAAACATAGGATATCCTTTAGATGTTCCCTGAAAATAGGCTATGTCCAGAAATGCATTTTTAAATGTGTTTAAAACTCGGAGAACAGAAAACTGATTTTGAATTACAAAACCTTACAGGCCCAATAGTAAATGGCTTGATCTTTTTAGCATTTGCTGATTATACTGAGGAAGTGGATTCTATCCCGTTTAGGTTTGTTGGTTAATTCTCTAGGCAAAAGAAAATGGCATATTGACTTATTGACTTATTCACTTTGAATGGAATGTCAAAATTACCCCTTCAACTGGATGGATTTCTGCAGATTCGTCATTTTTAAATATCAGACTTAAAAAAAATAAACTTCACTGCCAAAATTTACTTCTCAGTTGCTCTTGTTTTGACATCTTACAAATGTGTGGCCCATAAGTTTGCCGTCTCTATCATCCTTTTCACCCAATGCCTTAATACAAAGAATTGCTTGACCAAAATGTTTAATGCTTCTGGGCCTGGCATGAGATATTTTCTTTGTCACGGATTTTGGTGGGAGGCTATACAGTATTTTATTCTGTGGGCTTCTCAGTCACTAACAATATGGCAGCAAATTTAGTTCAAGACAGAGATGTTAAAAAAGATGATTAATATCTATTCCATGAAGTATTTATTTTGTGTGCAAATGTGAATGCTGCTAAGTTTAGCAGTCTGTATCTTAGACCACATATTGGAGGATCACGATTCTTTACATTTAAGAATTGAAATGGAGGTCAAGTTCATGGTGAGATTAAATGTCACATTGACAAATTTGAATTTGAATGTTCTCCATTTGTTGATGAGGCATTCAATCTCACCATAAACTTGACTCCATTTCAATTTTCAAATGGAGAGAATCATGATCCCATATTGGCCACCATCATTCGAGTGTCAGCTTACTTTTTTCAAAGTTCACACTGTTAGGATCCTCATGGAGGTGCCAAACACTGAAACCTATCTCAGTTTCTCTGTTACAATTTCCTCTCAATGTTAGTAGTTTAATTTCTTTTGAGATGGGAAACTTTTGAAAAGTGTTGCTTTCTTCCTCTATTTTAATGCTGACGATTTCTAATTTTTGCAGAAATGATTTGTGCTTTCTGAACTCTTTTACACTGTTACGGTTCTCATAATTATTGTTTTTTTTTTCCTCCGGATAAGTTCTCATAATTATTGTTATCTGTTATAAAATCCAGGGACAGAAAGAGAATGATGAACTTAGGGTGAATTTACGAGAAATATCTCACCTACATGAATCGACTGTAAATGAACTTCAGCGTATGAAATCAGATTATGATGATTTATTTCAGCAGAAGGTATGATTGACACATGAAGCGGGAATTCTTCTTAATTCCCATCTGTGGCAAATGCCTTAGTGTTAATGTTGAAACTTGAAAATTTAATAATTTCTTTTATTCTTTTTCTGAAAATTGGGCAATAAAGGAACAACTTAGTGAAGAATTTCAAGCTCTGAAGCAACGACTTATAGTTGAAGAGAAGCAGAGGAAGGCTCTTGAATACGAGTTGATCAAACTAAAGAAGACTGCACCTGAAAATGACGATGACTTTGAGGTAAATTACATGCATTTCCCCATATCTCATTCATTCTTAATGCCTTTTGGTCTTACATCACAATGTTTTACAGGATAAGAAATCATATAAGAAGGAAAATCTTGCTAAAGGATCTTCAGCATTTGGGAACCCAATGGGTTTACACAAGTCATACCCATTAAGTGAGACACAATCTAGTCAGAGGGCCACAATTGCAAAGATATGCGAAGAAGGCAGGGCTAATGTTATAATTAGGGCATGTATATATGTTTGGGTTTTTCTTTTTCTTATTTCACATATTGAGATATACTGGGTCAAAAATTCTTTGGCTTTACGATTTCAGTTGGGCTTCAGAAGATATTACAACTATTAACATCTGAAGACTTGGATGTCCAAATCCATGCTGTTAAAGTGGTAGCCAATCTTGCTGCTGAAGGTGCACTTCATTTTCCTGTCTAACAGTACCTATAAATTGACTGGTGAATGTTTATTTTTATTTTTTTTCGTAACAACCTGATAGTGGATTTTTTTGTCCTTTTGATTAACTTTGCCGTGTATCAGAACTTCTTTGCCGCTTCTTTTAACCCTTTTTTTTTGGGTTTTAACATGTCCTTCAATGCTTTGAGTATCAATTTTTACTTCTATTTCTGTCTTTATTTTCCTTGGTTATTATCTTCATACCGTTTAACTGTAGGAGACTTCATGTAGTAATGTGGTCAATTACATTTATAGGTCATTTCTCACAATTTTGAATTCTTACGCAAATTTTGAATGAATTAATTTGTGTCAACCCTCATTCCTAGACTTTTCTTGGTTTCTACTTGGATTAAAACATAATTCAAATTTTGCTAAAGTAAGAGAATATTATGCTAAAAACTAAATTCAGTAAAATTATGTACTACTGTCACATTATGGATATCCATAAACCATATTATCTCAAATCGGGTTCTGGATAAGTTTGATATGAAATTGTAAAATATTTTGATTTAACAAGAGAAATTTATATTTCAAAGTTAAAATTTTGAGATTCTGAAATAGTGAAATGTGGAACCTTTTTTTAAATAATATTTAAAATGAAATTTCTAATTTTGAAGATTTACCAAGTTAGGATTCACATTCACCCATGTAGCTAGATTTATGGACACACCAACTTGGTCCTGTTTCTTTTCAAAATGCAATGGAGAAACCCAATGTGCATATCCATGTAAGTACTTGTTGGATTTGATTTTTGAGTATATTGTATTTAATAACTGAAGAGAGTAAATATGGAATTGATCAGTAACCAACTTCTTTTTGTTCATAATTAATTAGTTTATGTTGAACCTCTCTGTCTGTGTCTGTGTCTGTGTGTGTCATATGCAAGTGTCTGTAATCAAGTGGCTTCCCCTCAGTTGCCTTGTGGTTTTTGTTGGTTGATGTCACAATTCATGATAAAATTGAGCTTTTGGCATATATTTATATTTTTTAATGCTACTTTGATCGTCAAATAGTATGTGTTCCAAAGGACATGTTTCTCCATTTGAATTTAACTCTAATTTATCAGTTTTCCTAGCTTACTGCCAAGTGCTTTTGAGGTTTGAACTTTGAACAATTAACATGAACTAAGAATTTATGTGTGTTTAGATGTTAATCAAGAGAAGATTGTGGAGGAAGGTGGTTTAGATGCTTTGCTTACGCTGTTGCAGTCATCACAAAATAACACTATACTTCGAGTGGCTTCTGGGGCCATTGCTAATTTGGCAATGAATGGTAATCCTGATATTCTCTCTCTCTCTTGGTATATTATATGTTATAAATTTTGTTTACAGTAGAACTGTTGTGATGCTGACTACCAGCTACTGGGATCTGGTGCCTGAATTAGATGTGGGATGGGTCTTTGGTTTTGTGACTTTTCCAGGTCATGTCCTATAGTACTTGGATTTAGCTGTTGAGATTTTTGAGTCAAAGGTTTTCCTGATATGATAATCATGGATTCGATATGCCATGAGTCAGTAGACTATATAGGAAAGTCTGATGTTCAATAAAATAACTAGATAGAAGCAGCAATATTATTAGAGTTTTGTGTGAAACCCCAATAAATGTTAAGCGTAAGCGTCACTCCAGAAACGTTTATGAATCCATGGCTTATATGATAGCATTGTTTAATGGGAAACTGTGACCAAAAATATATATTTGAGCTACTTGTGTTCCTACTTCTTCTCTACATTTCCCAGTACATCCAGACTGTTGTAAATGTCACTCCAGGAATGTTTATGAATCCACGGCTTTTGCTGAATGATTTAAATTTTTAGAGTTGTGCTGCATTATGAGCTCCTTGATTCCCATTATAAGTGTACTGTTAACTTCATAATGGACATGACCTCACCAATTGCTTTCCTGTTGTATTATGTAATCTCATTGATTTTGCATGGTGATGAGATCTTAAGAAATTCAAATTATATTGATTTTATTTTCTATATCTTCCCAGAGATAAATCAAGGTTTAATAATGAGCAGAGGAAGTGCTCAGCTACTAGCAAAGACAGCATCCGAAACAGATGATCCACAAACACTAAGAATGGTAGCTGGTGCTCTTGCTAATTTGTGTGGAAATGGTAGGCTGAAGAAGTAGTTATTTTCTATATCGATGTATTAAAACATGGTCTTATGGAGTAAATATCTACGGTGTCTTAAATGCCTTCATTCAGTAGCATCAGTATATTGTTGGTCCACTAATTTCCCTGATATATTTTAAATTAAGACAAATAGAGTGACCCCCTTTCTGGAATTTTTGATGAAAAGTAGAGACCATTTATTGAGTGGGAGAGATTCTTTTATGTTGATGCAGAGTTTTTCTTTTCTTTTGTATAACAGAGAAGTTACACATGATGCTGAAAGAAGATGGAGGTATCAAGGCCCTCCTGGGAATGGTTAGATCCGGGAATAGTGATGTCATTGCACAAATTGCTAGAGGAATGGCTAACTTTGCGAAATGTGAATCTAGAGCAATTATTCAAGGTCTGTACGTTTTGTCCTTATATGTGCTCACATACAGTCATCTTTAATCATCAGGATCCTGACGATTTTAGCTGCTGCAGGACATAGAAAAGGTCGTTCACTTCTAATGGAAGAAGGTGCCCTTGAATGGTTGATTTCCATCACTAGTATCACTTCAGCTTCAACCCGACGGCATGTCGAGCTTGCACTTTGTCATTTATCACAAAATGGTAACTATTTATTTGGCTCGAGTATAGTTTAAGATAATATTCAAAAGGAACATAGAGCATTATTTAATACGGATTAATCCAAACTTTGATATTAGTGAAGAAAATGTAGAACCTGGTGTCAGAGTTTCCTAATATTTTGAAAATTAGGTTTACAAGAAATAACTTGAGTGGGTTGAATAAAAGATGCGTATATTGTCAATAAATGGAACTAGTAATTTAGAGGTGGCAAAATTTGATTCATTGTGATCCTAACCCGAAAAATACACTAAAATAATACAACACAAACTTGACCTGAAACTCGAACGATAAAAAACGAAGCAACCTGAACCAAATTGATCTATAATATATATATGTAATATTATAATATATAATAATTATTTAAGTTGGTTTGGTAAAAAATAATCTGAAAGTTTCTTGATAAAAGAAAAATTAAATAAACTGTTAAATGTTGAACTTATTAAATTGACATAATGTTAAATTTTATTTATTTTTACTATCAAAACAAAAGCGTTTAGTTTAATATATTTACTTTTTAATGTTATATGCAAATATATATCTGTTAAGAATCCTAGGATTCTCAACAATGTCATAACATTTTTTTTCTTTTAAATTATTGTATATGCTTCTCTCATAAGAAATTTAGGATGTTTAATCTTAAAAGAGAAAAGAAAGAATATACTATTTAACTTGTTACCAATTGCAATATAATAAGTAAAATATGAAAGTGCACTAATAACAAAAGTTCTATTTAGTTTGGTGGATATTTTTTGGTATCTTGAATTCGACTCTTAAGCATGTTATATCTAACACTTAAAATTTTATGTTTGATCTGTTCAATCTAGTTTATTTTCTAAATTTGATCTGTGATACAAATCGCATACTGCCTACTTCTAATTTAACTTAACCCGTGTTGTATAAATTCTAAACCCGTAACTTTTAAAAAAAAAAAACCCGTAAATTTATGTTGAATTTTTCAATTCAGCAATTTGCGGATTGCACTTCAATTTGAAAGGAATATGTGCAGACTCAATATCCTAAGGTTCAAGTGATATAACTAGAGTTTAGAAATGAGTATAAGAGTGATTAGTACTTATGATTGTTGTATTTCTTTTTTGGTTTAAAGTTTTAAATCTTTTACACTTTTAATTGTGTTTAGGTATCATATTCACTTAAATTAGACTAATTATTTATAGGGTGTTGATTTTGTTAGCTAGAGTTGACATAAGCTCTAGCACTGTTGGATCAAGAGAATAAAATTAATAATTGCACTTGCCTATTTGAGAGTATTAGAATATATATAATGGCTGTCAACTAGAGCTGACATAAGCTCTAACTGATAAAATCATCACCCTTATTTATAAAGGTAACTCAAGAATGTTGAAATTTTTTAATGCATTAATTGATGGGCTAACAAAATGGGATGGAGGGAGTAATCTAGGCTATAATATATGGAAAAAATTAAAAATAAAAATATAACCATCGTTAACTTGTTTCATGAATAGAGGTTTATTTGAGTCCATACTAAAACAGGGGTTAAGGTCTAAGAATTAAACACCCATTGGACATTATTTGTACCCGGCCTGCCCCTCAATAGCATGGGCTGGGTCGGCTTGACTCATGGGCTTTTTGGTTTCATCCGTTTGTTGGAAGCTAACCACAATGTTGTGTTTTTATAAAGGGGTGGGGATTTTGGTAGAGATCTTCAACAGCCATAGTGCTTTCCTCTATAGCTTGTACCCAAAAACAAGTATTGTAGTATCATCTCCTAAAATTGATTCCAATTAAATAAATTTACTTGATTTTAGTGTAATTAAATTGAAACCCAACATTATGATAGAATTAATATTGTATATCATTTGATTCAAGTTATCCAAGAGGTTAGTTTGTTTCAATTATTTGTTGCTATATTATGAGGTTCAATATGTTCTATGAAAGTGGGTGCCAACTAGCTTAGGGAGTAAAGTCACTTGTCGTCACACAAGAGACTTGAGATCAAATCATGCTCACACTAGGGATTAGGGGATAAGTGAATAGAGATGGCTACCTACATTGTGTAACTTATAGGTCCAATGGGCCTCAAATGAACCCAAAAAAAATTCTATGTAATGCTAAAATCAGAAGGGCACAATTTTTTAATTTTTTATCACACCTTCACTTCTTGCCATCCATGGTAGCTTCTGTTGACATCTAGTGTATATTTTCTACTTGTGACATTGATACTTCGGTTAAGGATCATAGGCTGCTTTTGGTGATTGGGAGAGGTTCTTTCGGAGGTGAATGGATTGAGGCATGATATTGCGAGTCCAACTGTATAAACAACCATGAGATTTAAGAGCATGCATAATGAATATGTGCTGTAAGATTTATTCAAAGTTGGGATTAATTAACTTATAATTCAGATGGTTAATATCTTTAGTTTATGAAGTAAAAATTAAGGTTTGCCTTCAAGTTTATTTGTGTTACAATTATCATGTCAAACCTTCTAATGTGTTCCTTGTTAATGAGTACATATGTACTATATGATTATTCTTAACTTGTTTCACTGGTTCTTGAATTGCAGAGGACAATGCCAGGGATTTCATATCCAGTGGAGGAGTGAAAGAGCTTATTCGAATATCAACTCAGTCCAGTAGAGAAGATATCCGCAACTTAGCAAATAAGATGTTGAAATCAAGTTCAGCATTGCAAGCTGAATTGCATGCAGTATGGCAGTAAAATGACAAGATTGGGCCCAATATTTTTGTCTCTGTAATATAATTTTGCAAAGTAGGATTCTTGTAGCAAACCTATTGTATTACTATGAGTGAACAAAACTAACAAGTGAGGCTGAACTGAAAAATTACCTTTACATTGTTAAACATGATTATGTCAAGTAATTCTCTTCCTTCTCTCACACGTTTTTTGATTGAATTCTCAAAAAACATGGTTATGTCTGAAAATTGAAACAGCCTATGATTTGGCTAGGCGGTTTCTATATAGCTTTCTATCAAGAGAAAATTTCATCTGATGTGTGAATTTTATGGCAAAATACTTCATTTTCAACGTAAAACGAAAAGATAAATGCCTCGTATGGTATAGGTCTTGAATTGGATTTTGATACATGTCCGTAGAACGGTTTGTACGTATCCAGTATGTTAGTCGAACCAAAGGTTTGAATATTTTCATCACCCGAAAAAAGTCTTCATTATTTTAGCATTTGACAGCTTTTAGGCACGTTTTAAACTCTTTTTAGGGTAGGAATTTTAAATTACTAGCAATATTATCAGTTATTTAACATTCCCCTGATCATGCTGATTCCATCAAATTTGAAATAATCTGGATACCCATCTGAAGGTGGGTATCATTAATTATCGTGATAGGGTAATCATAGACAATTTTTTATTTTAAAATTGGTTTTTTTCTTTTATAAAACCGGTGTTTTGAAATTTTATTTCCCTATTCTCATGTATTTTTTCCAATGTCATGCCAATCTAATCTAATTAAATAAATTGCATTTTAACAAAATATTAATTAGTAATATCTTTTGTCCCATAAGAGACGAGAGATCAAATCCACTTCACATCAAATATGGAAAGGATGAGGGATGGGATGTGCTGCATCCCATTATATATCAAATTTGTCAAACAATATGATTGATCTCTACCTTCCTAAAACCCATCTGTAATGCAAATAGAAGACCTTCTCATAGAACCAAAACTTCTGTGGAAAAAGAATCTGAAATGCCACCATTCTTGCCATAAACTCCTCTCATAAATTTTCCCGATCTGAGCATACATTGCAACAAGTCTCTTGCAACTACCAGGCAAAAGGATAGAGCTGATTTGTTGGTTTTGGGCCGTTCGAAGATGCGTTGTAATTTTCATGAGCATTGCCTGCAGTATGTCACAAGCAGAGACACCATGACGATAGATATCAATGCAGAGATTGTGACGGTTGGTAATGATAACTTCCATTCCAAAGCGGTCTTTATCAGCTCCTTTGGCAGTCTTGTTCTTAAGATTTAATTCTTCTCTCTACAGTGTAAAAAAGGTTAAAACGAATTTTCTCTAAGAAGCTTTATAGCTGTTCTGCACTTTTTATTACTATAAAACAACTCATAACAATTTTTTTAAGTTTTATAGATTAAGAGCAATTATGGTTGAATAATTCTACAGAATTTTCAATCACAAGAAGATCTGTATTTTGAGATAAAAGAGAGGAGGAAGATGATAAATCTATAAAAACTGACAGTTAACAAGCCCTTATATAGAGCAACTAAGTGTCTCTTGACAAGGGACACTTTGGTTCAGAGTATATTTATCAAAATTTTCTTTAAAGTTAAAAAAAATTGAACTTTACGTTCTCATAGTCGACTATGCCTTTTAAATTACTCAAAATATGCATTAGGTTGGGTATGTAGTCGACTACAAAAACATTTTGCTCAATTATAGACATGCCTGTAGTCAACTACACAAGTTTGTAGTTGACTACCAAAATCTTTTTCTAACCCTGTAGTTGACTACCACTTCTTGTAGTTACTACATAGTTATAATTTGAATTTATTCTTAATTTTCTTTTCCTTCGATTTTCCAAATCATTACAAATATAAAATCAAGTTTTATTTTGAAAATCATCAACAATCTCCCTTAATTTTCAAAATGTATTTGACTCTATAAAATTTTAAAAAATAAGATCTTTCATAATCCATTGAAGTCCACGCCTAAATGAAGATATCTTTGAGATATGAATTTTCACTTAGGCTCCGTTTGTTTTGCAAGAAAATCATAGGCGTAAAACACTTACAGTGTAAAATGTTACTTTTAATGTGTTTGATAGAATGTAAATTAATTTTATCGTAAAATTAGATTTTACAACACTAAAGGATAAAATATAAAAAACAATTTCCTCTCTTTTTGGTCATGAGTTGATTTACATTGGAAAAAGAAAATCAAGACTTTTATCTCTGGACGTCATTTCTTTCTTATCTTATAAAATAAACTTACTTTTATCAGCTTTTTTTATACTGCCGTAGGTTTTAGTTTTCTCTTCTTTCAAATTTATAATTTGTTCCATTAAGTTTTTAAGGTTACAAATTTTATTTTATTATTATTTGTGTATTTATTATATTCACATGCACATAATTTTTTATATGATATTATTGTTCATAAGTGTCATATTTAAATGTAGTTTATTTGTACAAATTATTTTTTTTTCAATCAAGTATTTTCTTTTGATTCCAAACAAGGGAATGTAAAATAGGGTCATTTTTCAATGTCATTTTAAGTTGTATAACCAAACAACAGAAAATCATAGGAAAATATTGATTTTCCATGTAAAAAGTTTTACGGTGTAAAATCAATTATGGCGTAAATCATTATACGAGGAAACAAACGGAGCCTTGGTGAAAACGAATCAAAGTTTAACATAATGTATTGCAGTATGAAGCGTTGAATCACGAATTATCACGCATGAAACTTCTCATAGAAAATACCAGAAAATATCGACATATTTATATGTCTTGTGTCATGTATCTTCTTTCATGAGTGCTCTAGAGTCAAACCTCGAACTTTCTTATAGTATTATCTATTATAAATGAGTTTTCTAACATTTGATTATGTAACACTAACGGTTTTAATCGCAAACTTGAAAGATAGCTCAAAAAGTTCTTCAGGTTGTCTCTTGCCAACCCATGGATTTAACAACGGTTTGAAAGGTTGACCCATTCGAGAATAGCCAGACTACTAGTCTCATTCAAATTTGAAATTTGAAATAGGTGTATTCTCTCTTCAAGTTTGACCTACTAATAGAAAAAAAATCTTTTAATTATGCAACTAAAGTACAAGGGAAAGGTTGGGTTCTTAAACTTTTCGATGTCCTTTTTTTTTGTATAAATAGAAACGTAGCATGACAAACATAGATTGTGATGGATGTAAACAGAAGAAAAAAATGTATTTTTTTCATCAACTTCATCCAACTTGACTTAAATTATATGACATATTGTCATCTAGAGATTTGAATGGGGATATAAAAGTACCAATAAATAAAAATTATTCTTTCTACCGAATATTGTAATGGAATAGAAATAAAAAAAAATGCTAGATCATATTACTTATGTAATATTTTATGTTATTTTTATTTCTTTTTTTAAGATACCATATATAATCTAAAGAAATGGTTGTTAATCAAGAACAAACAATAAACATCTTTATTATGGACGCTTTATTGTGGCTCCACTTATGAAAAGTCAAGCCGACACGATAAGCATTGTGAAATGATACATAAATAGATGATCGAATTCTCGAACGCCCTAAAAATGCCATAACGCAAGATGTTCAAAAATGGTTGAACGATCCCTATATGAGCAAACTTATGGGAATGATTTTATTTCGATGAACCAAGCAAGTGGAAGGGACCAATCTCACTCATGGTGATCTATTTGAATTGGGAGAAGCTGTTGGTATTCTTATGAGTCAATATAATGGAGAATAAAGGACTCACCTAACATTAATAATGTTGATCAAGTGTCTATTGACTCTGAATGATTTTGATAGTGACAAAAATTTTAACTAAACACTAATGAATATTAGTTATGTGATACAGATTGTTAATAGTGCTTATACATCAAAAGAGATCAAGATTTCAGAAATTGGTGAATCAAAGTGATGATATCAAAAGTCAAGAAACTCTCTAAAAGATCAAATTGAAGGAGAATAATTGAAATGCAACTTCAAAGACCTTCAAAGACAAAAGAGCTAAATTATAGGTTTGAATCCTAAGTTACACTTTGTAAGCATTTCAATTTTTTAGGAGCTAATTAAATTTACATTGCGTTTTATTACATAGCCTTAATTAATTGAAGATCTAAAATCTCTACGTGATTTTATTAAATGCAAATATTAAATTCTTTGGGCTCAATACTTAACATACTCTAATTGAACTTAAGAAGAATTTATTGACATAGAAAATTATTTGAGCATTTTTAATATATCATTCTTCATATTTCTTGCACACACATTATGCTTAAATTTGTAATATGTTTTGTCATCATAAAAAATGTCTCAATCAAGAAATTTGTTAGATTAATTTTGATGATAACAAAACACTTTTGAAGTGTTTAACTCATGTGTTTAATGTGCAAGAAAGTTTGATTCAATTCAAAGATTTTTTTGAAACTCAAAAATAATAAAAAAAAAAGAATGAAGAAATATGAACAAAATTGATGCTGAAAACACTGTTCATCCTGAAAACAGTGCAATGCTGCACAAAAATTGACCCAGTCGACTGGGTGCTCGAAAAATCAGTTTTTGCATCAGTTATAAAAGACAATCGACTGCCATAAGTGGACAGTTGACTGGGCAAGTTATAACAGCTATATTTTGAATTTAAAAGGCTATAAACTTGTCTCAAACGACTCTATTTTGTCTCCAACGGCTAGAAGACTTCAAGACCCCATAAATAGAGCCTCAAAGCTCATTTGGAAGACAAGAGAAACATTCTACAACAAAGGATTAAAACAAAATCTCTATTCTCTTATTTTTGGGCCAAAAACTCTACTGTCAAGCTATAAGCTTTCGAGAGAGAAAATATTGAGTTGTAATCTTCATTGAGAAATCTCTCTCGTGTTTGTTTATTTCAAACTTTCTTTCATTATCTTGTTAAAAGAGTTGGTGTAACTCTTGTGAGAGTTTGTAACTGAGCTAGCGAGTGTTGGGCATATACACTTGGGTAGCAAACTTAGGATTCTTGTGAAAAAGGTTGAAGCAACACCCTTAAAGTTACTTGTTTGTATTCGGTTTGAGCAACACCCATGAAGTTGCTTGTTTTAGTGAAAGGCTTCAAGGAGGATCCTTGAAGAGAGTGGACATAGGGTTGGAAGGATTCCAATATTGCCGAACCACTATAAATTGATTTTGCATCTCTCTAAATTTATCTCCTTAATTACTTGCACAATTACTTGCTTATAATTATTTATTATTCTAGTAAATGAGATTGATTACTTAATTATTTTATAATTCAATTATATTTTCTATATTAAGAAATAAACTCTCTCATCTTTGTGCTAGTAATTTAGAAAGATTGATTTGATTTAATTCCGCATATATTTTGATATTTAAGATTGCAAAAAGTATTTAAAATTTTTTAATTCCCAATTCATCTCCCCTCTTGGGTATTGCCATAGTATATTTTGGACCAACAAATAACTTTTCACATTGCTTGATCGAGTTTGATGGATTTGACCTCTAAAACAAAAAGGTCTGGTAGTGAAGAGATAATATTAACCACTTGACATCCATCCGATCACTCCTTACTCGAGTTCCCAATAAAGACCAAACAATATTTCATTGATTCAACTCATTCTTCTTTTTTATTTCGATTTTCTTAATTCTTTATTCAATTATAAATTATGGTAGAAATGAAATGTGAACTTTTTGAATAGTCTACTTTCCTTCGAATTCCGAATCCCCTCCCCTTAAATGAAAGGAGTGCCTTAGAATTCATACGAAACGTTTAAAAATCATCATATAATAATCCATAAATTAAAATAGTTATTGTTAAGTATAATTATAGTATTTTCGGTCGATCTATCCATTCAACAAATAATGAGAAGTTTCATCCATCTCTCTGTATGGTCTTGGACTATAAATAATGAATTTTCTTTCAAGTTCAACTTGAACTCAACAAAAGCGGCCACACTTCACAATCACTAGATAAGCTTATCAAGTATGTTCCATAACTTAACATACCAAATAACACACTTTTATAAGCCTTAAAATAGAATTCAAAGTTTACCCTTCACTTCATCATTATAGTTTCCAAACACCATTCATCTTGGGATTAAATTTCATTCTTTTTAATATAAGCAGTCACAACTAATGATATACTTTATCTCATTGAACTCAAGATTTAGGGTTCTTAAACGTTGAATTGAGGTTCCATCATGGGTAATTAATCGTAAGGGCTTGATCCCCATCTCTTGTAACCACTTGCTCTCTAGAGAGTCCCTTGATTAATGGTTCTACCAAATTTTCTATGGACCAGACAAAATTTATTATATTTATTTTATCAGTAATTAAATACTTTACACAACTATGTCTTAGTTCTCTTCTTCCATCACTTCTTTGTTCCTCTTTGTATGAACTCTATTTAAAATATGAAAATTTGTTAATAGGGTTTCATCCCAAAATTATGTCTTAGACATACAATCTTAACATTACATTGAAGTTCTCCTACATAATCTTAAATACAGAAAAATTGTATCATCTTAAGCATGTAACATACAACAATTTTTTGTACAATCATCAATAAAAGTTTCAAATTATTTTTTCTTACTCAATAAGGTGCTCATATTTCTTACATGTCATTATAAATTGAATCAGTTAAACATGAATTTCTTTGAACTTTTGAAATATTTACTGGTGATTTTAAAAAGCATACAAGTTATGCAATTTTCATACTTATATTGATTTTAGGAAATAGTTTTAACTTAACCATAACATGTATTCCTATAGTGTTTACATGTCTTAAACAATTATGCCAAATGAATAATCAGCAATACAAACATAAATAATACTCTTATTATTAATATTTGAGTTTAAACATTTTCTCATTCATTTAAATATACCCTTATATATTTAAGCATTACTAACAAACATTCCACCTTAGATATTACACGTTTTATCAACCTCAAGCCACAAACTCTTATGGTGCTTTGACCTTTTTTTTCTTCAACATTCGACAATCTCTACTGAAGTGTTCTAGTTTTCCGCAATGAAAGCAAACACCATTTTTCTTCTTCTTGTCCTTGTCAGAATTGGTGGAAGGATTATTTCTCTTGTGAGAATCTTTAAATATTTCATTTGAAGTCTTTTCTTTCTCTATCGAATTAATATTGAAGAGGGCTTATTCATTTCCTTCTTTTTGCAAGTCCTCCTTAATTTAGAGATAATTGCCTAACCCCTCATGAGTCATGCCTTTCTTTTTGTGCTTTAGACAATTCCTAAAATTCTTCTAAAGATGAGGCAATTTGTCTATAATGTTTTGTGACTGTTATGCTTTCATCTATTTTTCAGTTTGTGCTGAAAGAATTGATCAGGAATGTTTTTTTTTTTTTTTTTTTTTTTTTTTATCTCACTAAATTGATCTATAATAGAATGAGAATCAATCATTTTGTAAGAATTAAATTTTGTAATACTAAATCACTTACTTGCACCATCTTCCTTCATGTACCTTGTCCACAGCAAGCCCCACAACTCCTTTGCAGTTTTAATGTTGTGGTAGGCATCGAACAAAGTGTTGGACATGGCATTTTGAATATGTCCGTTTTAGACATCTTCATCTTGATCTCATTTTTGCTTATCACGAGTCTAGGCAATCACTTATTCTTTTGCAGGTTTCGGCCTCGGTGTAATACTTGCAACAATGTCAAGAGGAAGAACAACATCTTTTGCCAGTGATAGAAATCTTCACCATCGAACCGCTTCCATTTTTTGAAGTCAAGAGCTATCTCTCTCAGTGAACTTAGTGGGGTAGCCATTTTGATAAAGAAGAAGTAATTAAAGCTTAAGATTGTTAGAGAAAATTTATAGATGATTGTTTATCAATATGAACAAGAAACTAAGAGAGAATTGGCTTTAAGCTATGACCATGTCGTTGTCCTTAAGGTTTATTTCATTCATCTACGATGTAAGAAGGTTACAACGAGTTTCATTTAAGATACAATGAAGTTTTGTTATTGTTCTGCACTTTGTACTAGTGAAGAACAATCCACAACTTCTATGAGTTTTTTTTGATTAAGATCACTCGTGGTTAAAAAATTCTATAGAATTTTCAATTACAAAATGATTTGTATTTTGCGAGAAAAAAGATGAAGAATATGGGGAAATCTGTAGAAAAATGGTAGTTGATAAGCCCTTATATAGAGCTACTAAGTGTCTTTTCATAAGATACACTTTGGTTCAGATTTTAACTATCAAAACTATCTTTAACATTAAAAAATTTAAATTTTATATTCCTTTAGTTAACTATGGCCTCGTGATAGTCGACTATACCATTTAAATTACTCAAAATATATATCAGGTCGAGCATATTGTCGATTACATAGAGTTATAGTTGACTACCAAAATATTCTATCCAATTCTAGACATGTGAGTAGTCAACTATACAGGTTTGTTGTTGACTACCAAAACCTTCTATACAATCGTAGTCGACTATCACTTGTAGTCGACTAACCGTGCTAAAATTTGAATTTCTTCTTATTTCTCTTTTCTTTCGATTTTCTAAGTCATCAAAATACAAAATCAAGTTTTATTTTGAAAATCACCAATAATTTTTACAAGAGCGTGTTATTGTTTGTCTAATTTGAGACACCACGTCTACTTGGTGATGTCATGAAGAATCTTGTATATTCCCATCCTTCCTATGAAGAGAACCTTATCTTTGTAATATAAAAGATCGTCATATTTTTTTCCTCAGACAGTTGCATTTCTTGTTTTCAAATTGCCCAAAAACTACTGTATTTCTTGCGTTCGCGCAGCCCCTAGCAATTCACTATTAGATTTTTTTTTTAATTTTCAGCCAAAAAGTTTTGAGACAAATAAAATTGAGTCCACCAATCTCTTTTAATCTTACACCAAAACAAAAGGATAAGCAAAGTAATATATACACAATGTATACTCACTTATGAACGATTCGAGATATGTCAATCACACGAATTATAAATAAAAAGAAAAGAAAACAAGATTTACCCAGGTTCACTTTAGAATAGGGCGACATATTGGCAAAAGTTTTTTATTATCAACTTCACAAATCTCTCGTTACAATGTATGCTCAGTACATAAAGAGTATTTATAAGTAACTTAAGACGTCATAATTAGGGTCTAATTAGGATTTTTGCCCTGCTACAGAACTACGGCTATTCATGGGCCCAAGCCCAAACCGCTAAGAAAAAAACTAGACCCAACTCATGTACATGGCCTAAAAGTTTCGGGGGCACTGCCCTCTAACCCTCGCCTGCTCATCGGGGAGCGGGACTCTCGTATTCGTTCGGTGTTCTACATATTTGGTCCCGTGAAGTATGCACCAACTCTAACAATCTCCCACTTGGTAAATACTTCACACATATGGAAAACTTCCCAAGACTATGTTTCTTCAATCCCATCTCAGTAGCACACCGCTCAAACTTTGGTAGACTAACTGTCTTAGTCAAGAAATCTACGTTGTTTACTGTTGTATCGAATTTCTCCAAGATTATCACATTTTCTTCAATCTTTTCCCAGATGATGTGATATTGGATATCAATGTGCTTCATTCGTGAATGAAATGCATGATTCTTTTCTAAGAAGATAGCACTTTGATTGTCACTTTTCACTTTCACTGCTTCTTGTTTAAACCCAAGCTCAACATACAACCTTTGAAGCCAAACCGTTTCATTTCCAGCATGAGTTATTGTCATATACTCTGATTCTGTAGATGAAAGGGCAATAAAATTTTGCCTTTTGCTCATCCAACTCACTGCCCCACCAAACAGATTGAACACATATTCGCTTGTAGACTTTCTGTTATCAATGTCTCCTCCCCAGTTAGCATCAACTGATCCTACAATATCAAGATTCTTCTTACCTCCCATACCTCCATAACACATTGCAAACTCCGATGTGCCACAAATATATCTAAGAACTCTCTTGATTGCAGTCCAATGCTCTTTCCCAAGATTAGACATATATCTACTCAATACTCCCACTGCTTCTCGTACACACCATAGAGTACATTAAGCTTCCAATTGCACTAGCTTAAGGTACATGCGCCATCTCTTCAGCTTCTTCCTCTGTCTTCGGACATTGTTCCACAGATAACTTGGTTCTTAAAGGCATGGGAGTCCCTACCAGCTTGGTGTCAGACATGTTGAATTTCTTCAACACTTCTTCAATATACTTTTTCTGACTTAGCCACACTTTTCAATTTTCACAATCCCTCTTTATTTGCATGCCCAAGATAAAGTTTGTTGGCCCTAGGTCTTTCATGTCAAACTACCTTGCCATCAATGCCTTCATAGTGCTAATCATCTTCCTGTTATTTCCAATCAACAACATATCATCAACATACAAGGTTAAAATGACAAAATCAACCCTTAACCTTTTCACATAGACGCAGTGATCAGCATAGCTGCGAGTGAACCCAAGCTGAATGGCATATGTATCAAACTTCTGGTACCACATCCGTGGTGGCTGCTTTAGTTCGTACTAATACTTATTCAATTTACAAACCAGCTCTTCCTTACCTTTGCTCACAAAGTCTTTAGGCTGTTTCATGTAAATTTCCTCCTTTAAGTCCCCATGAAGGAAAGTTGTCTTCACATCCAGTTGTTCAACCTCTAAATCATAAGCAACTGCCATGGATGAGACATATCTGATAGATGTCAACTTTGCTACCGGGAAAAATATCTCACCATAGTCAATTTTCTCTATTTGCGAGTACCCCTTACAACCAGAAATGCCTTGTACTTTTCTACTATTCTATATGTATTTGTTTTCTTCTTGAAAATCCATTTGCACCCAATTTCCTTCCTATCTTTAGGCAATTTCACAAGGCTCCATGTTTCATTCTTATCTAGTGCTTACATCTTTTCTTTTATAGCATCCTCTCATAGATTTGCATTCTTCGAGGTCTTTGCCTCTTTCCCTGTGCAAGGATTATCACCAGTAATATTTAAAGTATATAATGCACTGCAAGCGCTAGGGGAATACCTGATGGGTGGTCTTATAACCTATGTCGATCTCCTTATGACAGGCGCGGTCTCTTCCTCTGAGCCAACATCTGAATCCTCATCCTCTACATCAGAAACATGAATATCTTGCTCAGACCCAACTGACTCAGTAGCTGAAGTATCTGGTGCAGACTGTGGGGTAGTCTCCCACTCTTTATCTCTTGGGCTAAGATCAATCTGAACCTGTTTTGGCTGTTCCGGTACATTTTGGACAACCGCCATATCTCTTTGTGTTTCCTTGAACACAACATCTCTGCTGTAAACTGTACTCTTGTTTTCTGGATTCCATAACTTGTACCCCTTGACCCTATCCTTATAACTAATGAAAATGCACTTCACTGATTTACTGTCAAGTTTTTTCCTCTTTTCTTTTGGCACATGCATATAAGCATCACACCCAAACACCCTAACATGAACCAAACTCAGATTTTTCCCAAATAATGCCTCAAACTGTGACTGATCCTGTAAAGCTGATATAGGTGACATGTTCTTTAGATAACATATTATAGCTATAGCCTCTGTCCAGAACTCCGGCTCTAAGCCTGCACAACTCAACATACTCCTCGATTTCTCCATGAGTGACCGATTGAGTCTCTCGGCCACGCCATTCTGTTGAGGTGTATATGGAGTTGTTTTCTGTCTTGCAATGTTGTTTGCCACACAGAATTGCTCTAACTTATCTAAGAAAAATTTCTCTCCATTATCTGTTATCAATACCTTTATCTTTCTTTCCATCTGATTTTCTACCAATGTTTTAAACTCATGGAACTTATCAAATGCTTCAACTTTACTTTTAATGAAATAAATCCATGCATACCTTGAAAAATCTTCTATGAAAGAGACATAATACCTTGATTTTCCAAGAGATTGGACCAAAACTGGCCCAAACACATCATTATGTATTAAATCCAGAATACACTTTGCCCTCATGCCAGTGGACTTAAAACTCACATGTTTTTTCTTGCTATGTAGACAATGCTCATAGAAACCGAATCCAATGGAGCAATTTGGGACTCCCTTCACCATCTACTTTGACAATAAATTAGATAGTCCATTTTTATCGACATGCCCAAGCCTCTAATAGTACAACATAGAGGACGTTGCCTTATTAGCAGTCGCCTTCTCAGAGATAAAACCTCCACTACACTGACTTTGTACAGTAATTCCCAGCAGCTTGTACAACGTACCATACTGAACACCTAGTACAATTACTAACGATCCACGATCCATCTTGCAAGAATTTTATCACAGCTGAAATTCAATCCCCCATTTGCCATCTTGCTGACTAACATTAGGTTTCTGCTGAGACTTGGAATATGCATCACGCCTGGAAGTGTTCTGAACGTCTCATCATTCATCCTCAACTTTACCTTCCCACAACCAATATTTTTTACCAGAGAGTTATCTCCCAATAAAACGTTTCCCCCATCAAAGGTTTCATACTCACGAAACCAGTCCCTGTGAGGTGTCATGTGAAAGATGCTCCTGTGTCAATTATCCAAACACTCTGATCTGATTGAGCCAAACAAGATACCATATTTAAGTCACCAGCATCATCATCATACTGGTCCTTGTTTCCTGAACCTGATCTCTCGTCTGTCCACTTTTCAGGGTTCACACTCTTACTTCTGTAATCCTTCTTTAGATGCCTAGGCTTCCTACATTTCCAACACTTCAACCCAGATTTATCCCTACTTTTCGATATTCCCCTGAACTTGGGTTTATCACCAGACCACTTGTAGTCTTTATCATGGGTTCGCTCTCTCACAGATAAGGCCTTATTTGACGAGTTTTTTGTATCGTGCCGCCTCATCTCCACAGACAATAAAGCTGCCACGGCATTCTCAAAAGACAGATCAGTCGTACCACTACCAATCGCAACAATCAAGTTATCCCATGAATTAGGAAGTGAACAGAGCAGCATAATAGCCTTATCATCATCCGTCACATCAACACTGATAGATAATAACTAACCTATCAAAGTGTTGAACTTATGTAGATGAACGGAGAAAGAATTGCCCTCAGCCATCCAAAGGTTGTACAACTTCTTCCACAGAAACAGTTTGTTTACCAGAGATTTACTCTGATAAAGGCTTTCCAACTTCTTCTAGAGATCTTTCGCTGTCTTTTCTCTAGAAACATTTTTCAGGACAGAATCGACCAAGCACAACCGAATTAGACTTTGTGCCTTCCGATCGAGCTTCTCCCACTCCGTAATGGTCGTTGAAGATGATGTCGAAACCACCACCGGCGACGCCTCTATTGTGGACGCCGTACTCTTTGGTATCTCATCGACTATCACCGTCCACAAATCCCTATCCATGAGTAGATCCTCCATCTTCAGTTTCTATAACTCGAAGCTCTTCCCTCCGAACTTCTCGATTTCATCCATGATCCAATCGACATCTCTGATCGTTAATCCTCGAACACAAGGCTCTCATATCAATTGAACGATTCGAGACCCATCAATCACACGAATTATAAACAAAAAGAAAAGAAAACAAGATTTACCCAGGTTCACCATAGAATAGGGCTACGTCTTGCCAAAAGTTTCTTATTATCAATCTTGCAAATCTCTCGTTACAATGTATGCTCAGTACATAAAAAGTATTTATCAGCAACTTAAAACATCCTAATGAGGGTCTAATTAAGATTTTTGCCCTGCTGCAGAACTATAGCTATTCATGGACCCCGTGTTTATCTGGGGTTCTACATATCTAGTCCCGTGAAGTATGCACAAACTCTAACAACTTTTATATTTTTTTAATAAAACAATACATTTGATGATAAAAAAGCTCTCATTCGATAGTAAATATATTTAATAATATTTTTCTTTTATTAAATGTAGATGTAAATTTTTTACCACTAAATATATTATTTTACCAAAAAAAGGCATAATGAAACCCCACTTTTAAATGAATCTCCAACAAAAAATTCATTTTAAATTATCCATTTTTGTTAAATATTATTACCATAGCATTTAAGAATGCATTTATGTCAAAATCTCAACAAACTTTAGTCTTTTACCACATAAAATGCCATATCATAATTTTTTTCTCTTTAATTCCACACAGATCCACTCTAAGTACAGAGAGTAGGTAGTCGGAGTTGCTGGAGGATGCTGGCATTGCTGGAGGTTGTCGCCAACGGGGTTCCACTGTGGCAAAGATCACAACTTCGGTTCTTTCTCCAAACCCAAAAATTCCTTTCTATCCTTCTCTTTTGACCCAAACAATCAAGAATCATAAAACTAGAATTAAATCCATCACAACTTATATTACAACAAAAAACCTCGTGTATATCAAATTCTCGGATCCTATAAATATACATTTAAAAAATGCATAAATATGTAAAAATTTGATTAATAAGGACATAAATTACCAAGTTTGAATTTGTGAGTAGATTATATGCTAACAGTGATCAAATAGTTGTCAGAATTTGTCGAATAATTTGAAATGCCCAAAATTATAGAGAAAGAAAACATGATAGGAGAGAGAAAATTTTTAATGGTGAGAAATTGGAAGAAAAATGGAAAGATAAAGGAGGAGAAGGCTTACCACCACTGTGACGTCTTGGTATCCCACATCGGCTAAAGAGGATGTTGCTGGGCTATTTATAAGTGATAGTCACCTTAACTTGCATAATGTGTCTTAAAGCCGTGAGGCACGGGGTGCCAAAGCAGACAATATTATGCAAGTGGATTAGGTTAGGAGACCGCTGCGCCACTCTGTATAACGCGTTTTAAAGCCGTGAAACACTGGGTGCCAAAGCGGACAATATTATGCAAGTGGGAGGTCAGGTCATTATAGTGGTATCAGAGTATTAGGTTTTAAGATTCTATAAAGTGCATTAGAACTTTAAAAAAAAATTTGTGGAAGATCTAAATAAACTATATTTTAAATGCAAAATTTGAGTATGACACGTGATCATGCTAGAGCTAAAGATAGTTCTGAATTAGATGGGACGTGATAGACCCCCAATTTTTAAGAGAACTGAAGCAGACGAGGAAATTGAGTCTGTGGTTCTTGCGAGGGAACATATTAATAATGCAACTAGTACTAGTAGAGCTTGGAGATAATCTGAGGTTAGGAAGGATAAATTGATAGAAACTCTTAATCGTGCTATAGAGAGGATGAATACAGCTGAAGAAAAAGTCTGATAATCTGCAGAGAAGATTAGAGGAAAAAAAAAGTAGAAGAAAACTTAATGTGGTGAGACAAGAGGTTCATTAGAATTGAGGAATAAAGTAAATATTTCTATTAGTAATATGTTTTATTGTTGCATATATGTGTTGTACTAAGATTCTAAAAATGTGATAACACCGTCTCGAGAGCGACCAACCCGGGATAGGTCATTACAACCACCTACCCAAAGTATGGGTTGCCGAAAAACATCATTGTTGGCCAAAATTTTTTGTGCTTAAAGGAGGGAGAAAGTAAATCACAAACTTAAAAAATCAATATTTTAAGAGAAAGAAACCACGAGAAAAGAGAGATGAGGGAATCAATGGAGAGGAAGAAGAAGGGAAAAGGAGAAAAAAGAGAAGAAAAAAGTTGTCAAACATATGAGGTGTGGTGACAAGTGGTGAAGGAGAGGGAGAAGATGCGTGAGAAAGAAAAAGAGGGGCAGCATGATGTGGAATTACTTAAAAAAATAATTTTGTGAAATTAATAAAAAAAATATGACATGGCATTCTGTGTGGCAAAAATACCATGTTTTGAAAAATAAGTTTAAATCTACCCTATTGTAAGAAATAAGATTTTAAAATACCCTTGTTTTGGGAAAAAAAAAAAAACTCTAGAAATCTCCATAGCACTACGAGAAGAAATTGCAATTCTTAAAAGAATCAATATGAACAATTTACAATCATATAACAAAAGCTTTTATACACCACAGCTGATTTGTTCCTCACCAATGCTAAACGATAGCAAGCACACAAAATTGCTATTACACAGCATAAATTAAAAAAAAAATGCAATAGAACGAACATTCATAGTCAATACAAAAAAAAGGACAATTTGCAACGTGGACACATGATATAAAATGACTTCCAAGGAGAAGGCCTCAGCATCTGACCATAGCATCTGCTGCCATAAGAGACGAATGGTCAAATCTATACAAACGCATGCACAACATCCAGAATGAAGAACCCTAACTATTTTCTTTCCGTACATCATCATCCACTTGGAAATGCTAATGGGATGAGATCTCTATTACTTGTTCTTGTGCATCAGGGGGAATCTCCCTTCCTGGGACGTTGATCTTTAAAAGATTAGCATACCTGTAAGAAATAATGCAATATGTTACTGAAAAATTACACAATGTATTTTATTCCAACTAAGGTACATAAAATGCTATAGGAACTAACTCTTCAGCCGTAAACAAGTGCTTGTGCTCTGTAATAAAGGCAAGCAATGCCTGCAAACATGTAGAAAACATTAGTCTCTAATAACAACAATACCAAGCTCTTTTCTTCTGAATGAACAATATCAAATTTTGCACTGTACAAAACTGGGAATTCAGATGGCTAACCTCAAATGGCATATTTAATAGTTCAAAATAGGTACGGACACGATCTAATCTCTGTTGTACAGCTTCACTGTCAATCGATGGGATAGCTGCCAGGGCCTGTAATGCCAATGCAAATGTAAAACTGAATTGATTTGAGGACTGAAAATTGCAATGAGCAAGCTGCATCAGAACTTTTGGCCTCGACTTTCTAGATCAGCATGCATGATACAATTCAGCAATGCTATATACACATTTCACACACAGATCACATAAATATTTTACTCTTCATCATTCCCAGTGCAAATTGCAGGGCCCACTCGCGTGGATACTTGAATGTACACATTGGGTGGGTTACGTGGGTATCCCTAATGAGCACAATCTTTTTTGAATGCAATTAGATTCAAATTTTTATCTACCTTGGCCTTATATTAACCGTCTAAAAATGATGCCAAATTCCAGAGAAGGCCAATTAATGACACGAGAGAGGTCTGCATGGAGACTTAGGCAGAAAGCAATTGTTAGGTAGGGACTCTCTTTGTTATTGCAGTTCAAACTCAGGCAAACAAGAAAAAGGACTGAACCTCTATTAACTTTTGTAGACTCCTATAGAGGATTTATGCAAAAAGCAACGCATGAGACAGAACTGTAAACATTTCCACATCTGGCCTCCTAAGACAGCCAAAACATGAACTAAACTTAGTAAATGGCATGATAAATGCACAGAAGAAAATGCAAACTATCTATTAATTCAATCATTTAGGGCTGCCTCCTTGCATTCAGCACAGCTTGACACTAAATAAATGAAATTGCATTTTAAGGGAAGATTTGAAAAGGAGAAAGAACATACATTTTGACAAAGATAAGGGTCAGCAACAGGGTTACAATCAAGCGGAAAAAAGTTAACAAGATCAAGAACGCTACTTTTTTTTTTTTTTAAACTCAACTGTCTTTAATCAAGTGAAGAAATAATCTATCAAGAAGAGGGATACTTCCTTATCTTCCTAACAGACATCATACTGCTTCATGAAACCAATACATTCCTTTAGAGAGGAAAGAAATTGAAAAGGAACATCTTCGTGTCATTTAAATGCTTACAGAGAATGTGAACATGACTGATAGACTAAAACTCACCTGTTCCAATGCTATTGAATTCCGACATATCTGCTGAACCCCAAACAGGTTGATGGATTTCATGTCAGCCAAAGCCTAATAAAACATAAAGTTTCCCATTACCAGTGAACAAGAGGAATAGCAATCATATAGTAAATTTTTATTTGAAACTACAATCTCAACGATAAGTAAAACAAAAATTCACGAAAATTTTATAATAATTTGAAGAGTAAAGAACACACACACACCTTGACAGATGCATTTGCTGCAATGCTACAAATTCCACCAAATATGTAATTGCGCTTCACTCCTGCAACAAAAGGTGCCATCTCCTCATCTCTACGTGTTATCTATTGACACAGAAATAGAATAGGGTAGACCTCAGGTTAGAATCATGATATCTATAAAAGAAGAAATCAAGCAGCTGATTATCTAGCACAGGAAACATAGACAAGAAGACTATTTCATGGTTTAAAACTTTCCTAGAAGTCTCATGAATATTTTACGAGGATGTCTTAGGTAGATAATGTCAAGGTCGTGTAAATCATCAATCCCACTCCTGCCCTTGGCCCTTCCTTTATAAAACAAAAAAGAAAATTTCTAAATGGACTTAATAATATGCTCAACATGACGTCACTCAGCATGAAATTATTATATACTCCCAGAATCTAAGTTCCATATGCATCCTCCATGGTCTAATAAAATGGACAAGATTTTGGTTATTCATCCAACTCAATTTCAATCGAAGATAAGGATAGAGACTTATATTGGAAGGTCAACATTAACATTGAGATAAACATACTTTGGGAAGAATCAACAGCGTGATTTCTACAACTACTCAAGAACATGAGCTGAAGATGAAGATACTAACCTGTGCAATGAGTGAAATAATAAAGTCATCAGGTTCCTCTGCATCTTGGTCCTCCAAGTATTCTCTATTTGTCATTACCTTTATGATCATGATGCTTAGTGAGTTGATATTTCCACTGCAAAGTTATTCTAAGATTCCAATTGCTGCATTAATAAATTGCATCATATACCTGCATATGAAAAATTGTCTCCAACTGCATCTCTACACGTAAAACCTTTAGGCAATTAGTTGCCAGCTTTCTATACTCATCCGCAAATGATGCCAGATCTCTAGTTGGTGCACTGCTTGTTTGCGTACAATGATGCTTGCCACTCTCTTCTACTTGTTTAACTGTTCTCAGGCTTGTTTGTCCAAGCCTATATATCGCATTAAAGTATGTTCCTTGTAAGTGATTTCAGATAGTTCACGAATCGCTACTGAAAAGTATCTGAAAGCATCAAGCTTTATCATCACAGTTGCATAAACGTTGGTTCCACTTATTAGATTACAAGGGGAGAGAGAGCCATTCTTGTAATTATTTCTTGTGTGTGATACTAAGAAATAAGCTAAAGAACGAATAGAAAAGAGACATATCAAGACAAATATTTATGGGTATCCTCTCATGTATGTTATTTGCTCTAAGCCACATACGGGTTTGAGGGCTGAATCATACGAAAAGTTGCTTTATCTACAATTCTAAGATGTCAAGGGCCATCAAAATCGACCCTATTTCTCTTGGCAAATCAAAAAAGCAATAGAAGCTGCTTGATTTGTGTTTATCATATAAGAAAGGCTAACATACAAGATGATTGCTCCTTGTATCATTTTTTTATTATTTTTTAAATGTGATATATTACTAAGACACAAAGGGGTGCCACCCATGTACAACTTATTTACAAGATGAACATTCGAGAAGTTCTAAAAGCTCGTTCTCATTTATCATAATATTAAGTTCTCTATATATATATATATAACTATTAACCGTTAGTTAGTAACTAGTTTATGGCTTACGGTCTCTCTATTTCCTATCCCTGTCTAAACTCTAAACACAAACATTAACATGGTATTAGAGCCCATGGTTTGGGACCTTGGTGGTAGTCTTAGATAAACAAAAAATAGAACAAAATATATATAGCTAGGTTTAGATTCTGCTTTTAGTTTTTCCAACGAATTTTTCGGCGTTCTTAAGGTGTTTTCCCTCTTATCTGGCAACTTTTGTTTCATCTCCGGCTAGTTTTGTTTTACTTCCTTTCAGGCAAGATCGCGACATCCTGCTGCCGGCCATGAGTCCCCTATTACTGTCCGACACGATCCAATCCAGTCCGGCGAGACTCCTGTCCAGCTTTCTTCTTTGAGAGTTCAGGTCTGCCGCACACCGTCGTCTCTTGGCTCCTCGGTGATCGGAGACCACTACAGGTTCGCACTGCTTCGATGACCAAAACCCTGCCAACGACGCTCTCTTTCGTCCACTGTCCGTCCGCCAATCTGCCACGACCTGTGTGCAGAGATTGCGACCCGCTTTGACATGGTTCCTTTTATGTTTGTTTGTGATTCATTATTGATGTTGGTGAAGAAGAAAAAAAGAAAAGAAAAAGAGAGAGAGTAGTGGAAGAAGGAAAAAGTAATAGTAGGGTGACTAATGATGATGTTGGAGTAGTGGAAGAATGACAAAAAATGTGTGGTGAAAAGACCCAAATCCAAGTTAGATTTGCCCTTGTGTTTGTTTAAGACAACTCAATCCAATCTGTTTTGTGGATTCAGCCCATGTGAAGCAGCTTATTCGAGTCTATCTTGTTGTCTTGTTGACCCCTAAGTTGAGGATCTTGTCTGTCCAGTGTCCTTGGACCTTGTTCATAGATCGTGTTGATCCATTGTCGTTAGGTGGTGCCGATGTTATGACCTAATTGTTTTCTTGGGCTTAGTGCCCCGAACTGTTATGAGTTTTGTTGTTATTTAGGTTTGAATTTATTTGTAACAAATTGGAGTATGCTCCAACTTGAGGGGTAGTGTTATTGTATTAAGAGTATTGATGTAATTTTATAATATTAATTTTAATCTGCTTACTGTCTCTCTACTTCCTCTCTTTGTCTAAACCCTAAACACAAACGTTAACAGAAACATTTCCTTCATAAAGAAAATAGACATTTCCTCTCCATCGTAAGCCCTCCTATTTCTCTCATTCCATACAATTTAAATGATAAAAGAGGAACTAAGGATACTTTCTTCATAACCTTCGGACCACCAATACTCCTCCAAGGCCACATAATAGTCACCCAAGAAATACCAAGAGCCAATAACGCCATTTCCCACAAATGTCTCGACCAAGAGCATATTTAAAGAACATGGCTAACCGATTCAGCATCATCTTTACAAAGATTGCACCTGTTAATGAAAACTTTCCCTTTCTTTAAGAAGTTATCAATAGTCAAAATCTTCCACAAACCCGCCTCCCATGCAAAATACGCCACATTTAAAGGTGCATGGGTTTTCCAAATAGGCATCCAAGGAGAGAATGTCCTTCCTTCCGAAGGAGTGTCCTCCCTAAGTGCCTTACATAAGAATTTAACATCATAACATCCCCTTGTCTTAAAATTCCATTTTACTTTATCTTCCTACCATAAATCTTTTCCTTATAAAAAAAAACCATAAAATGTCTGGAGTGGCTCTTTGAGAAGTTTTATGGTGCCTCACAACATGTCCTTACACCTTTCCAAAGAGAAACCTACGTAATTGATTCTTTAAAGGATTATCACCACACTATGTCATGTCAAAAGAAAGTAAAAGCCTCATGTCCAATGCCAAACCACATTTTAGAGTTAAAACCATCCCAACCCTTTCTCCTTCTTCTACACTCCCACCAAGTCCTCTACCATCCTTGTACATCCAACCATTATGCCCCGCTCCAAATTTAGCACTAATGACCCTCCTCAACAAATACTCTTTCCGAATAGTGAAACTTCATAACCATTTCCCTAAAAGAGTTTATTGAAACAAGTGATTTTAGGTTCCAAACCCTTCTCAATTGGTTATCTAAAAATACCCACTTCACAAAATGGTACTTGTACTCATCCCCCATATTTCCCCAAAAAAATCTTGTTTGGACGCGGTTTAATCTCTTAGCAAACCAAACCCGGGATAAGGAAGAGCGACATAAAGTAAATTGGATGACTATAATGGGTACTTTTTATAAGTGTCAATCTCCCTCCTTTGAACCTCTTCCACCTAACTAGCTTTTTCTCAAACTAGTCCTGTATCGGACCCCAAACTCCTCTTTGAAACTAGTTCCTAGAGGAAGCCCTAAATTATAGATGGGAAGAGAGCCCATTTTGCACCCTAGTATGCTTCCCAAAACAACCCCATTTCCCACCTCGAAAACAACTCACTTTTACCCAAGTTGACCTTAAGATCAGTTGCTTCAAAGCAAAAGAGAATACTAATAAGATTAAGAATTTGATCAACCTCCACTCCAGAAAATATAGTAGTATCATCAGCAAAAAGGAGAGAAATAGTTACCTTTTTTTCTTTAATAAAGTGAAATAATCACCTCACTACCTCCACTACCCACCTTGAAACCTCTAAGAAGGCCTTCCTCCACCACTTTACCCTATATCTTACTAAATACTTCCATCATCAAACTAAATAAAAGGGGGAAGAGAGGATCATAATGTCTAAATCCCCTAGAAACACGGAAAATACGAAGCCATTTCTAAGACAAAGAAAGAAATAGTAAATATGCACTTCTTAGTCCACTTGCGGCAATGACCCCGAAGCCCATCTTCTCCATAACATAAAGAAGAGTATTCCAACACACATAATAATAAGCTTTCTCTATGTCCAACATGCAAACACCTCCCCTCCCTCCTTTAAGATGAGAATACACCGCTTCACTAACTATCAATGCCGAATCCGAGATTTGTCTCTTTTTAAGAAAGTATTTTGGACCGATTGGTCCGGTCTAGCAACTTATTCAAACATCTTCTTTAACTTCAAGACGAACGCCTTGTAGACTAGTTTGTAGATGCTGCCCACTAGGCTAATTGGTCGAAAATGCATTATGAATGAAGTTCCACTCTTCTTAGGGATAATAAACACAAAATTAGAATTCAACCTATCCCCAAATTCACAAGTTTCTGGAAAAATCTTCAAAGAGCTTTTGAATATCCCTGACACTACCTCCCCATTAGCTTGTAGAAAAGCCATTGTGAACCCATCAGGGTTAGGGCTTGATCCCCATCACAACATACAAGGGCATACAAAATCCCATCTTCTGTGAAAGACCTTTCAAGCCAAAGGGCCAAATCCTCACCAATACCGACCAAGCTCATAATCCCACTTCCATGAAAGGCTTTTCAAGCCAAAGGGTCAAATCCTAACATATACCTTCAAAGCAAATAACATCTGTAGACGACCTTGTACTACAAGTGATGTAGAACAAGATAGAAAAGAAGAGATAGAATAGAGAAATAGAAACTAGGCTACCCTGAGGATTGGAAGAGAAGCTAATCTACAATGGGGATTGAAAGAGAAGTTAGGCTACCCTAGAGGTTTTTGAGGAAATTGATATCCAATATCAATCAAATTTTTATTTATTCAAAACTATTCGAAAAGTAACATAGGGATCCCTTATATAGAGATCTTTATAGATCCTAACCCTGAGCTAATACCGTAAATAAAGAAAATAAAAAAATGATCAAACACTATATTCTAAAATCCTATTCTAAGAAATTAATAAAATATACTTTTTTCATGATTACAAAATTACAACCTTGTTCCTATACCCTTCTGTACCCTATCATTCTCCACCACTTAGAAAAAACTCAACCTCGAGTTTTAAAGTGATGAAGCAATAATAACGGAGATGCTTGGAGAAATTAAGCATAGTCACACAAGTCTTGAAAAATGAAATCTTGACTAAACAGGTAAGACTCACTCATGCCTTCTAACTTTTCATGAACTTGCTCAACATTTTAAGGAGGAGTTGTGGCTAGTACTACTTCCTACTCTTGTATCAAGTATGGTTTGAGCTTAGTAGCACAGTTTTCAAGAACTCTCTATGCTAACTTCTGAGCGATAGATGTAGCTTCTGTATTGCCTTTCTTAGCACTAGCTAAGATTGTGGAGAGCAACTTGTGAAAAATTTCTTCACTTTCTTCTGATACAAGGGTCATAATAATCTCCAAAGATGAGAAAACATTCTCTTGATGATAATCCCTTATAGCCTTGAAGAATTGCTGAAACATCTCATTAATTAGAGCATCACATTCAAGATCCAATATCACTACACATGATCTGACCTTGACACTCTTGCTATATGACCGACTAGACTAATCAACTAGATTTTCAAACGAAGACATAGTCAACTGAAAGACCTCCTTCATTTGTTCCCCATCATAAGGATGTCTTGTGTAGGTATTCTTGTTATTTTACTAATGCAAGCAGTGATCGCAATTTTCACATCAATATGGGAATGTCTGGAAAGCTGGTCATCAACTAAAACATTCATTAACAAAACGAGTGAAATTTGCAGCGATGTGGGAGGTAATTACGTTACCTTTGAAAGACATAGTGTAGTGTGGTCAAGAAGACAAATGAGCTTATCAACCCACAAATAAGGATTTGTAAGTTTATATCGAACTTTTGTGAGTTGTTGGTCAAGCTAAAAAATAGACCACATTTCTAATTTAAATAAATTAGAAATAGAAATAAAGCATGGGAATGAACCTTTTTTCTCCTTTTTTTGCTCCTTTTTTTTCCGTTCCTTTTTTTCTTCAAAAAATGTAAATATAAGTAACTAGGAACTAGGCTTCCTTTGTCAAACAGAAGCAAAGAAAATTAGAACAGTTGTACCAGGCGTTGATGGTGGTTCACAGACGGCGGTCAAAACGACGATGACTGGGGCTGGTCTCCTTAGGCTATGATCGCTTGAGGTTGGCAACCAAGGTTGTGGTGGTGGCTTGGTGGAAGAGTGGCCGGATGTGGAGATCGGTGAAGGTGGTGCGTGGCGGCGTTGGTGGGATTTGGCCGGGATCCAACCAAGATAATGGCGTGTGGACACCAAGTGCGAGTAGATCAGCAGGTTCCGATACAGGCAAGGTGGTTCGTCCGGTGTTGAGGCAGATCCAGCGACGGTGCGTGGCGGAGGCATGTGGCGATTGGACCTAAAAACTTCAGGTTGTGATTGGTTCAGGGTGGCCAGCCTACTGGTGACGACGGTGTCGACGGATGGTGACAGGAAGTTGGTCAAATATGGTGTAGTGATTGCTTGGCTTAAAGATGTCTTTGGACGTGGTTACTGATGGTTGGGCAGATTTGTAGATTTTCCGTGTGAATTGGCTTTTAGATTCTGATACCAAAACTAATGTAGAACAGGATAGAAAATATGAGATAGAATAGACAAATAAAAACTAGGCTACCATGGAGAGTGGAAGAGAAACCAGGCTACTTGAAGGTTGTGAGAAAATTGATACCCAATATCAATCAAATTTTTATTTATTCAAAGCTATTCGAAAATCCCTTATATAGAGATCTTTAGGAATCCTACCTCTAAGCTAACACTGTAAATAAAGATATTAAAAAATGATCAAATGCTATACTCTAATCCTATTCTAAGAAATTTCAAGATTACAAAATTACAACCTTGTCCCTATACCTTTCTGTACCCTATCAACAAGTCTCACTACAGAGGTCCTTATAAAAACCACATGTAGCTTCTCTGATGCGGGTCATATCCTCATGAATCACCCATTTGCCTATACTTTTCTCATGTAACTAAACAATCAATGAGCTTTAGCCAACAAATGAATTACTTTGCCTAGACTTTTGGAATCATTAGAAAGACTAATCCTACTTCATCATTAAGGGCTAAGATTTCTTATAGTAAAGAATCTTTCTTCTTGTTGATATTCCTAAAAGCCTCCTTACCCAACCTCTTCACCTTGTTCTTAAAAGCATTCGAGGCCCCAACATAACTAGCAAAACCATCTACACTAAAGTGAGGTACCAAGTGTTGAAGAATCCTAAATGTGTCTACTAGGCTTAGATAATATTTATCTTATTTAATCGTTGTGTCCTAATCCTATTAGACTTAGGTATAAGAGCAATCCACTTCTTGTGAGGTTACATTAAAAAAAAAAGAAAGCCAAAGCCACTGTTGAACAGCCGCTGTCTGCGAGACGCTGATACTAGTCGCCAACTTCTCTAACCACATCTGTGTCAATGGATGGCAAAGTCCATATTCTTTTCTTTAATTAAGGTCACTAACTATTCCACTTCACCCACACTTGCCATATATTCATCCTTGTTTTAAGGCTTACTTTAGGTCATGTTTCCTTCCTTGTTTTAAGACTTACTTTAGGCCATGTTTCCTTCCTTGTTTTAAGGCTTACTTTAGGCCATGTTTCCTTCCTTGTTTTAAGGAATGTCTTTTTCCTTTAACAACCTATATATACTCTTAATTGTATTCTCAATAATATGAACTCAAGTAAGCATTTGTACAATCTCTTTACTCTCTTCAATTCTCACATCTCTTTACTCTCTTAAATTCTAACATGGTATCAGAGCCGGTTGCTTAGGTTCTTCTCTCGCTTGTAATTTTTCTCGGTTTCGTATTTCGGTGTGTTCTGTATTGTTCTCGGTGAACTCGACGTGAAAGTTTTTTTTTGTTGTTTTTCGGTCTTCTCTTTTTGGGTTGGTGTTGTCGGCACCTCTTATTTTTTTTGGTTTGAGCAGTTTCGGCATTCTCGACATCCTTTATTTTCAGAGAGGTGTTTTGTGGCTTTGGGTCTCAGATTTCTTGGTGTTTTTTTTTGTTCTCAGATCTCTTTGGCAGTTTGTTTTTTTTCTGCTTTGGGTGGTTTCGGCATTTTTTTTGGTCGGGCTATTTTTTTTGCACTTATTTGCAATGGATTCTGCACCTGTGTGTGTCAAATTTACGAGCAAAAATTACTCTACATGGGCCTTTCAGTTTGAAATTTTCCTCAAGGGAAAAGAACTTTGGGGCCATATCGATGGCACAGATGTTGCACAAACATCCAATACAGACCAATCGAAGGATGTCGGGTATTCTCCTTCTTGGACTGTGCTTGATGCTCGGATCATGTTTTGGCTTCTTGGTTCGATGGAGCCACATATTGTCACCAACTTGCGTACTCATCGCTCTGCTCAATCCATGTGGACTTATCTGAAGAAGGTTTATCATCAAGATAATGATGCTTATCGCTTTCAGTTAGAGCATGCAATTGCCACCTTTCAACATGGCAGTCTTTCCATCCAAGACTATTACTCGGCCTTTCTGATTCTTTGGACTGACTATACTGATCTTGTTACAGCTGCTGTTTCTGTTGCCACTCTTTCGACTATTCAGCAACTCCACGAGACTAGATGGCGTGATCAATTTCTTATGAAGCTACGCCCGGAATATGAATCTATTCGCTCCTCTCTGCTGAATAGATCTCCTGTTCCTTCTCTTGATGTTTGTTTTGGTGAGTTACTTCGTGAAGAACAACGTCTTAGTACTCAACCCACTCTGGAGCAATCTTATGGTAGTCCAATAACTGTTGCTTATGCTGCCCAAGGACGCGGGTCGCCTACGCATTCTAAAAACTTGAAGTGTTTTTGCTGTAAGGAATATGGGCATATTGCTGCCAATTGTCCCAAGAAATATTGCTCTTATTGTAAGAAGAAGGGTCACATCATCAAAGAATGTCGTCTCCGCCCACAGAATCGTCAGGCTCAAGCATTTCAGACTTCTGTTATTGTACCCTCCGCAGCTCCTAGCTCTTCTTCCAGTGCCTCCCTAGTTTCGGCACCTCCTGCAACGAATTACTGCACACCCGAAATGGTGCAACAGATGCTAATTTCAGCATTATCTGCAATGGGGTTTCAAGATAAAAATTCTACCAAACTCTGGTACGTAGACTCGGGGGCCTCTAATCACATGACGAATACTCCCACCGCTCTGTGTCATGTTCGACCCTATGTTGGTCCATCTGTCATTCAGACTGCCAATGGCAGTTCTTTACCAATCGTTGCTGTCGGAGATGCCTCTTCTAAATTCACTGATGTGTTTCTTGCTCCTAAACTTTCCACGAATCTTATTTCTGTTGGTCAATTAGTTGATAACAATTGTGTTAACTTTTCTGGTGATGGTTGTGTTGTACTGGACCAGGTAACGAGAGAGCTGATCGCGAAGGGACCTAAAGTGGGGCGCTTGTTTCCACTATTTTTATCTGTCCCAGCAATTTCTCCAGTTTCGTCTATTAAGTCTCTTGCTTGCAATAATGTTCCAAATCTGAGTATGGTGTGGCACCGTCGTTTAGGCCATCCCAATACTCAGATCTTATCTCATGTATTGCACTCTGGTTTTCTTGATAAAGAAGAACGTTCTTTTTTATCTCTTAAGTGTGATTCTTGCAAACTTGGTAAAAGCAAAATTCTTCCCTTTCCTTTACATGCTAGTAGAGCTTCTCACTGCTTTGATCTTATCCATAGTGATGTTTGGGGACCTTCCCCCGTTAGTTCACATGAAAAATTTAAATATTATGTGACTTTCATTGATGATTATAGCAGATTCACTTGGGTTTATTTTCTTCGCTCTAAATCTGAGGTTTTTCGTACTTTCACTAATTTTTTAGCGTATGTTGACAATCAATTTTCTGCGACTATTAAGATATTACGCACAGATTCTGGTGGTGAATATTTGTCTACTGAGTTTCAAGAATTCTTGGCTTCTAAAGGTATTATTCATCAACGTTCATGTCCTGCTACTCCCCAACAGAGTGGAGTAGCCGAACGCAAAAATCGTCATCTTCTTGATGTGGTACGTACTCTCTTGTTAGAATCATCTGTTCCATCAATGTTCTGGGTCGAGGCTTTGAAAACTGCTACTCACTTGATTAATCGTTTACCTTCCCAAATCTTACACATGGAGTCTCCCTATTTTCGCTTGTTTGCTAAACAACCTAGTTATGATAATCTCCGTATCTTTGGTTGTGTATGTTTTGTCCATTTACCTCCCCATGAGCGACATAAATTATCTGCTCAATCTGTTAGATGTGCATTCTTGGGATATAATGTGTGTCAAAAGGGATTTGTTTGCTATGATCCTACCTTACATCGTACACGTATTTCTAGAAATGTTATTTTCTTTGAAAATCAACATTTCTTTCCAATGTCCTCTGAGCCCTCTTCTTCTACGGTGGTCCTCCCCTCCTTTGAGCAACAATTTTCAGATCTTCATCAAATCAGCTCTCGCTTTAAACCAGGTGTTGTATATACGAGACGCTCCCGCCCACAGTCTCTTCCGATGGCTCAATTGATATCTGATCCTACCATGCTCCAGTCTGTTGCAGCACCTTCAGAACACTTGGTACGTCGCTCTTCTCGAATATCTTTACCTCCGGATAGGTATGGGTTTGCTTCTGCTCTTACTGCTGCATTGTCTAATTTTGATATTCCCACATGCTACTCACATGCTGTCAAGCATGATTGTTGGCGACAAGCTATGCAGGAAGAAATTGCTGCTTTAGAGGCCAATCACACCTGGGACATTGCACCTTGTCCTTCCACTATAGTCCCCCTTGGTTGCAAATGGGTTTACTCCGTCAAGGTTCGATCTGATGGAAGTTTAGATCGTTATAAAGCTCGGCTTGTTGCACTTGAAAATAAACAGGAATATGGTGTTAATTATGAAGAAACCTTTGCTCCTGTGGCTAAGATGACCACTGTTCGTACGATTCTAGCTCTTGCTGCTTCCAATGATTGGCCACTACATCAGATGGATGTCAAGAATGCTTTTCTTCATGGGGATCTTAAAGAGTATTTTTATGAAGCCACCCCCGGGATTGTTTCCTTCTCCAAACTCACATGTGTGTAAGCTTCGTCGCTCCCTTTATGGTCTCAAACAAGCTCCAAGGGCTTGGTTTGATAAATTTCGAACTAATTTATTACAATTCTCATTCAAGCAGAGCAAGTATAACACTTCCTTGTTTCTTCGAAAATCAGACATGGGTATTGTTGTTCTTTTAGTTTATGTTGATGATATTGTGATTGCTGGTTCCGATTCTGTTTTACTTGGCCAGCTCAAGACCCATCTCTCCGAGTCCTTTTATATGAAAGATCTTGGGTCTCTTACATATTTTCTCGGTCTTGAGGTGCATCGTAGTCCGTCGGGTATTTCACTCAATCAACATAAGTATGCTAGTGACCTGGTCACTACAGCTGGCCTACAAGAGGCCACTTCTGTTGATACTCCCATGGAATTGAATGTCAAGCTTCGCAAAGAGGAGGGTGATTTACTTGCTGATCCTAGTTTATACTGAAAGTTGGTGGGCAGTCTTGTCTACCTCACCATTACTAGACCGGACATTTCCTTTGCAGTACAACAAGTCAGCCAGTTTCTTCAGACCCCTCGTCACCTTTATTTGGTTGCTGTCCGTAGGATCATACGCTATGTTCAGGGCACTTCTGCCCGTTGCTTATTCTTTCTTGTAGGCAATTCTCCTCGACTTACTGCTTATAGCGACGCTGATTGGGCTGGTTGTGCTGATACACGTCGCTCCATTACTGGTTGGTGTGTGTTCTTAGGTGATGCATTGATCTCATGGAAGAGTAAGAAGCAAGACAGAGTTTCTAAGTCATCTACAGAATCTGAGTATCGGGCGATGTCTCTTGCTTGTTCCGAAATTATTTGGCTTCGAGGTTTGCTTACTGAGCTAGATTTTTCTGCAACTGATCCTACACCTCTACATGCTGATAATACAAGTACTATTCAGATCACGGCCAATCATGTCTATCATGAGCGCACGAAGCATATTGAAGCCGACTGTCACTCTATCCGCGAAGCATTTGAAGCTTGTGTTATCACTCTTCCACATGTTTCCACTGACCTACAAATTGCTGATATCTTCACCAAAGCGCTCACTCGCCATCGACATTGCTTCTTAAGCAGCAAATTGATGCTTATTGATCAACCTGCATCAATTTGAGGGGGGCTGTCAATGGATGGCAAAGTCCATATTCTTTTCTTTAATTAAGGTCACTAACTATTCCACTTCACCCACACTTGCCATATATTCATCCTTGTTTTAAGGCTTACTTTAGGCCATGTTTCCTTCCTTGTTTTAAGACTTACTTTAGGCCATGTTTCCTTCCTTGTTTTAAGGCTTACTTTAGGCCATGTTTCCTTCCTTGTTTTAAGGAATGTCTTTTTCCTTTAACAACCTATATATACTCTTAATTGTATTCTCAATAATATGAACTCAAGTAAGCATTTGTACAATCTCTTTACTCTCTTCAATTCTCACATCTCTTTACTCTCTTAAATTCTAACAATCTGAGCATACCACCATGCTCGGAATTGCCTGATCTACTCCGATCTGACCACCACGCCCCGTAACTCCACTGGAAAACCGACCAAAAATTTCATCCACCACCGTAACCTCCAAACTTTGATCTGCCTAGTTTTGGCCACCTAACATCGGATCGGGCACCACCATCAGCACTAGACAACGCCAGCGACCAAAACCCCGATGTGTTCCGATGCCGTCCGTCGCCCACCGCCGCTACCATGTGTCGCTGCCAAAAGTTTTTTCCGACCGAGTCTGGACCCACTATCCGAATAGGAATTGACCGATCTATCTATCCCTGCTGATCACACGCCAAGGTGACGTGACTGGAAGTCAGTTCCGACCAAGATCAGATAAAAAAAACACAATTCACTATGGAATCCAAGCCTATCTTTGGTATGTCTCCCCATTCGAGTCCTCATATCATTACTACTCGAAAGTTGAATAGTAGTAATTACATTCAATGGTCCAAGGCAGTATATAAGTATGCCACTGGTCAGGGAAAACGAAGACTTCTTACAGATGATCTACCTACCGATCCGAAATTGTTTGATACATGAGAACAAGAAGATTCCTTATTCACCACTTTATTGTGGAATTCAATGGAATCCCAAATTTCCGACTTATGTATACATCTTGAAACGTGTAATTAAGTTTGGAAGTATGTTCGTCTGTTGTATTCTAATAATCTTAATTGAATGTATGATATGAACGCCATGTTATTCCATGCTAGCAAAGTGACCGGGATGTTATTGAATACTTTGCTGATATAAAGATGATATCTTTACAATTGCGTACTTTGATGTCTATTTCAGGAGCAAGTCGAGGTACTCAAATTCCTAACAAGTCCTGAGTATGAACCGGTTTGATCTCAAATCCTTGGAGAGGCAGAACTTCCAACATGGTCTAGTGACAACGAATCTATAGTTGATAAATCTGCCTTGGTTGGTACTAATGCTGGTAGAGGTCGTGGTTCTGATAATATTAGTCGTGGTGGTAAAGGAGGTCGTGGTAGTGGTCATAATAGCACTTTATTTGGTCGTGGTGGTAATTATGGTGGTCGAGGTTCACTTCGTCAATGTACCTACTTCCATCGTTAAAGGCATACCCGGGAGACGTGTTGGAAATTAGTTGGTTGTCCCATAGTTGCTAATGTTATGACTTCTGATTCTGTTGAGTGTGGATCTATCTCAAATTTCACGCCCTCAACTTCTATTAGGATTTCCAAATATGAGTATGATGCGTTCTTACAGTATAAGACAGCCGCCCAAGAAGGTACACCAAAAACTTGTCTCTCTTCTAGTAACTCTTCATCTAGACCTTGAGTCCTTGACTCTGCAGCTACTAATCATTTGTGAGATACTACTGATGTTTTCTCTAGTTTTTATTACTCTTCGTCTTTGCAAATGTTACTCATGCAGATGAATCTAAAACCACTGCTAGTGGCATTGGCACTGTGCACCCTAATTCTTCTATGTCTTTATCATCTGTCTTTTTATACTACCTTTTCTCAGTATATTTTGATATCTGTTAGTCAGTTTACAAAACGTCTTAATTGTTCTGTTACCTTTCTTCCTGATTCTGTTCTTATCTAGAATTTGAAAACAAGGAAGACAATTGGTGGAAGGTATGAATCGGATGGCCTATATTACTTTGATCATATCCCATCATCCATTCCTTTCTCAATTGACGTGTCCCCGCTTTAGATACATTATCGTTTTGGTCATCCATCCTTAAAGAAGCTAAAAAAGTTAGTTCCTACTTTGAGTCAAATTTCAACCTTAGAATGTGAGTCATGTCAATTAGGTAAGCATCATCGTGTGTCATTTGCTTCCCGAATTAATAAACGTGTGTCTAGTCCTTTTATGTTAGTATATTATGATATTTGGGGTCCAAGTCGTGTGACTTCCAAACTTGGATTTCGGTATTTCGTTACGTTTGTGAATGATTATTCCCGGCTTAACTGACTTTATTCAATAAAAGACCGTTCTGAATTGTTTTCTATTTTTTGTGCCGAGATAAAAACCCAATTGGACTAATCTGTCAAAATTCTTCGTAGTGACAATGCTCGTGAGTATTTTTCTAATCCTTTTACAATTTTAATGACTAAGTTTAGCATTATTCGTCAGTCTTCTTGCTTTAAGCATCCCAAAAAAATGGAGTTGTGGAGCTGAAAAATCGTAATCTTATAACTCATACCCTCTTATTTCATATGCATGTCCCCAAATTGTTTTTGAGTGAGGCTATTATGACTGCATATTACTTAATTAACTGCATGTCCTCTATTCTTGATGGCCAATCCCTCCACTCCGTGCTCTTTCTTAAAGATGTTACGTTCCACTTACCTTCTCGTATTTGTGGATCTGTTGTTTTGTTCATCAGTTCTGTCCAGGAGTTGATAAACTTTACCCACACTCTATCAAACGTATTTTCTTAAGATATTCTCATACACAAGAAAGGTTATCGGTGTTACCTTATGAGTCTACCCCATATTACTCCGAGTCTCATTCTATCTCTCATCCACTGATTCATTTCCTTGTCAATTACCTGTTCCAATGCCCCTTACACAATCACAATCAGATCCACCTCCTCCGTTGCAAGTTTATTCCCGTCGTCCGCGACCTTCTAACTTTGCTGCTCCACCTTTGTTGACAGATCCTAATTCTTCTTTCCCTTCATCTTCTGAAAATGATCGTCCACTGTTTATAAAAGTAAACGTTTATGTACTGCTCATTCGATTGTTAATTTTGCGTCTTATGATTATTTATCTCCTTCATATGCTTCGTTTGTTTCTTTGATCTCTTCTATCTCTATTCCTAAGTCCATTACAAAAGTTTTATCTCATCCTAGGTGGAAAGCAGCTATGGATGAAGAGATACATGCCTTGAGTACTAATGATACATGGGACTTGGTTCCTCTTCTGTTGTTAGTTATCGCTGAGTCTATACTATAAAGGTTCATCCTGACTAATTAAAAACTCGCTTAGTAGCAAAAAAGTATACACAAGTATATGGTATTGGCTAAGATTACGTCCGTTCGTAGATTTATCTCTCTAGCAGCTACTTTTAATTGACCCCTACATTAGTTGGATGTAATAAAAACGTTTCTAAATGGTGATTTGCATGAAGAAATATACATGGAGCAACCCCTAGGATTTGTTGCTCGAGGGGGTATTGGTTAGTATGTTGATTAAAGATGTTCTATATGGATTGAAACAATCTCCTCGAGAACGGTTTGGTCGGTTAAGTGAAGTAGTGATTGATTTTCGCCTCAACAAATGTGTAGATCATTCCGTATTTTATAAACACAGTAAGACAAATAGGATATTGTTGATTCTATATGTGGATGATATTGTGATCACAAAGAAGGAATTATAACATTGAAACAATTCTTGAGTTCTAAATTTCAAACAAAGGATTTAAAGCAATTGAGATACTTCTTGGGTATCAAGGTTGCTAGATCTCGCCATGGTATTTTTTTGTCTCAGCATAAATATGTTCTTAACTTGTTGACTAATACTGGAATGTTAAGGTGTAGTCTTATAGATAGTCTTATAGATCCCAATATAAAACTTGTAGTTGATCAATGTGACTTATTATTTGATCAAGGGCAATATCGGCGTTTGGTTGGAAAATTGAATTATTTGACTATCACTAAGCCACATATTTCATTTGCAACAAGTGTGGTTAGTCAATTTCTCGATGCTCCACGAACTAGTCATTAAGATGCTGTTATTCAAATTTTGAGATATGTGCTCCGGGTCGTGGTTTACCCTATCAAAGTCATGGTCATGCTCAAATTGAAGGTTATACTGATGCAAATTGAGCTGACTCTCCATATGATAGAAGGTCCACTACAAGATATTGTGCATTTTTTGGAGGTAATTCAGTATCATGGAAAAGTAAGAAGCAAACTATGGTTGCTAGATCGAGTGCTGAGTCCGAATATAGAGCACATACTACCTGTGAGATGGTTTGACTAAAACAATTGTTAGCGGAACTTGGGGTTAACCAGTGCCTATGAGCTTGGTGTGTGACAATCAAGACGATATTCATATTGCAAATAATCTAGTGTTTCATGAGATAACTAAACATATTAAAGTTAATTGTCATGTTGTTCGAGAAAAACTTCTACAAAATGTGATTAGTACCAGACATGTGAAGTCGATAGATCACTTAGCATATTTATTTACTAAATCATTAGATGGTTCTTGAGTTAGATTTATTTGTAACAACTTGGGTGCACATGATATCTATACTCCAACTTAAGGGGGAGTGTTGAAGAATCCTAATAGGATTCTTAATGTGTCTTAGTAGGCTTAGATCATATATATCTTATCTAATCGTTGTGTCCTAGTCCTATTAGACTTAGTATTCATAAGTCTACATATTGAGTCAATTGTATTCTTTTCATTCATTCAATAAGACAAAGAAATTTTTTCAGTTATTATTTTCAAAACCAACCTTTCACCAACTCCCCAAAACCATCCAATTTGAGCCATGGGCCTTAAAAAAAAACCATTAGTTGGAACCAACTAGCACATCCGAACCAATTACGAGAAAATCGTCACAATTTTAGGCAAAGGAATACACCCTCTATTGAAGAACTTAGAACTTGTGGCCTGGCCAGCAAGCTTTACATTAACATCACACATTGCTCGCTTATCTGACGCGCCCCAATGCATTTCTCCACCCTCCAACCTCCAAGTTGAAGATCCAATCCCATAACCACCAACAACCGATTGCAACCATGGGACCACGTGGCTAAACAGGATCTCCGTCATCCACAGGTCGAAGCCACATTGAGTACATAATTCAGACAACCCGTTTGATTTGCAGATAGGATTATGGCATGATTGAATTAGGATTTCAATAAGATTGGATTAGGGCAGGATTGAGGTAGACTTGTTGTGTCCTTTGTTTGGTTCAAGGGTTGGATCAAACAATCCAATCTTATTCCAATGTTTGATTCATGGAATTACAAGGCATGTTTGAATTAGGATTTCAATAGGATTGGATTAGGGAAGGATAGAGGTAGAATTGTTGTGTCCATGGGTTGGATCAAACAATCCTATCTTATTCCAATGTTTGATTCATGGAATTACATGCCAGATACGGGTTTGATTACCTTGCAAATGAAATTCCCTTAAATATAAATAAAGAATTGATAGAAATAAATTTTTATAGAAAATAATAAAGTATAAAGCAACATAACTCAATAGAAATGATCTAACAATAATGTAATCAACAAATAAATTATATAATTTATAATATCATAAAATAAAATAGTACTAAATATAATATGAAATACACAATAATATAATAATATAAAATTAGTATTTTAATAATATTATTAAAAAATAAAATAATACAGTAATAATAATTAGTAAATCATAAATTATAATAAAATGATATACTAACATAAAATAAATAAATATATAAAATAATCTAATAACATAATGTAGAATATCATAAAGTGATGATAGTAATAATTATAATATAAAAATATAATAAAAAATATTCATATAATAAAAAATATAAAAAATAAATATAATAATAATATAATTCATAATATCTAAAATAATACCAGTAAATATAATATGAAATTTAGAGTTATATAACAAAATAAAAAAGTATAATAATAAATTTTTTTAAAGATTTAACACTATGCTAATGTTTTGATTATATAGTATTATAATAAAAACATTAACAATAAAAATAATAAGAAATAATATATTATTATATATCTATAGTATAAATGTAGTGTACAAAGGATAATCTAATAACAAAATAATATTACTATTATTATATAATATAATATAAAATCAAAGATAATCTAATAGAGATAAATACATTATATATAATGAATATAATGATAATATATAAATATATAATTATCATACAATAGTTTATTTATAAGAATTATCATACAACAATAAGCATAATAGTAGTTGTAGTAGTAACTAATCCAATTGTTTTTTTGTTTGTTTTTTACTTTTGACCTTTAAGAATAAGCTTTATTATTGGTGGGATTTCACATGGCAAAGCCCAAATTAATTTTTAATAGGATCATATAGATTCAATTTTTTGGATATATAATTTAATTTAGTTTACACTACCTAAATTGTTTGTATGCATTACTTTTCAGACGTATTTAAATTGTGTTTTTCTATTTATAAATTTATAGTGTTTACAAAATAATGGCTTTATATAGCCTACAAGATACCATCCATATGTTGGATTGAAGAAAACCTTTCCATGTAAATTCAATTTTTATAAAAAAAATAAATTAAATTTTTGATAAGTATTTTTTTATAATTTCTAATTAAAAATAATATTATAATTTAATTTGTTGATGATCTAATTTAAGTTAATTTATTACTTAGCTTGATTAGATTCTTTACTTTGAACCTTTTTATTTTATTTTTGATAAGTTTACTTTGAACCTTTTATTAATTTAGAACCAAAACCACATCATTTTGGTTGAGAAAAAGAAAAGAGGACACATGGCAGAAACCGAAGCTTATGTAACAAAACTTAATAAAAGAGAATGGGCAAATATGTCTTAATAGAAAATAGGAATGACCAACCACAAGGGATAAAATGTGGACTCCTTTGGTGGATAGTTTAGATAGCATAGAGGTGATATGGAACTAGCTCATTTTCCAACTTCTCAAATCAAACAAAAGGATTGGGACATAAGCGGGATTAAGTTAGTCCAATCCCACCTGAATCCCGTGAATGAAAAGGGTCATGATGGTTTGGATCTAGGGTTTTGGAAGGCCCGCTACTATTACACCAACAGTGTTTAGTTTGTGTAGCATTCGCATGAGTCACCACCAAGAAGCTTACCCTAACCAACTTTGAGATGAATTCCAAAACCTTCCACCACCACCCAGCCTTAGAACCCTCAAGAATACAATCGATTTGGTTCTCCCTCCATTTAACTTCATCAACTCGACATAACAATTAACGAACAAATCGATTCCATCAAAGAATCAAAAACAAAGATCTCTCTGTTGTTCTCAAAAGACATACCCACAAAATCTCTTTCTCCACTCCTCAAGCAACCACAAAAACTCTTTCTTACCCAAGTAAATCGAAAATCTTCCTCCTCCAATGTCCCTGGTAAAATCTAACATCAACTTCCTCACCTTCAAGCATGAAGCAGAAGGACTTCCTCTTAGTGTTAAGGAATTTGCGAAAACCCAGCCCTAGCATCTGATTTTTCCTCAGTACCTTTCTATTTAGTTGTGTCCAAATACCCTAGAAAACAGGGTCATGTACTTGGTCTCTTCTCGGGAGCAATCTCTTGGTGTAGCAAAAGATAACAAATGGTTTCATTGTGTGCAATTCGGAAAGGAAACAAGAAGACAGTTTATCCATGAAAGAAGAAAGGGGTGGAGCACATGCTTAGTAACATCAATTAAATTTGTTGACAAGGACCGGAGAACCAATCCAATTGTTTTGGAACAGCTCAAGCTCAGTTCTTTATATGCTCATTCAAGTGGAGCTTGAGATCAGTCTCAACCTCAATTGTTCTCAAATTAATTACTTCATTTCTTTGTAAAGAAACTGAATGCTCAAACCAATAGGATTCACACTAAAGGAATTACACCATACTAATAACTTCAGTTGGGTCATGCCATGATTGTTCTAATCACTAATGCCATTCAGATCTCCAGAAAATGTAAATGATTATTGGAGAGTACAGTATATGCTATGCATAATTCTAATCCACAAGTAAACGCCACTATAACTCACTGGTAAACATGGTTAAACAATCTGACACATCCCTTTTTAATATAACTACCCCTTTTTCTTTTACATATGTTTTTTTAAAGCCCAGTGAGGCTTCACAAAACCGAAAAAGAAAAGCATGCACACACATTCATTCCAGAATAAAACTATCACTGCAAAACTTACCTTTCGATCGAGTCTGCAACATACTCTAATGAATCACTCAGTGATGCTAGCAAAATAAGTTTGTTATCATCACGAATTAGATTCTCCTGAAAAGGAAACACAGTAAAAAAGAAAAACAAAAAAACTAGGCTTAGATAACACCTGACGAAAAAAAGATAAATTCATCAGCAAGACACCACATAGTACACATATTGCTGACAAGCCAATGTCTAAGAGCCTTTAATGGAAAAATAATTAAATATATCAACAGTTTGATTCAACAATAAAACATAATATATAGCTAGTAATTTCAGACCTTTATGTCACCAAAAAAGGGACCATTTCATTTTAAATATAAATAGATGGATGCATACCTGCTTGATAGGCCTCAAACTCAAGAATAGTTCACTGAGTCCTAATTCAACATCAACAGTTTCAGGATCAGTGGCGTCATTTCTCATGTCTGACTGACTAATCAGACTTGGTAGAGATGCGCTTGCTGGATCAATACATATCAATTTCTCAATATCATGCCTCCCAATGAGCATATAACTCTGCTTCTCAAGAACTGCCTGAAACAATACCAATAAAGTTTATGAATGGAAGAAGGTGACTGCAAAACTTGTTTTCAGTGTTAGAATACAACATGCACAGGCTAGGAACCGCTTCTTCAATCTGATTTGTTGGTTATAGTAATGACAAGTCCAGGCATGCTTCCTAGTATATTATGCCCTGCTGTAGTATTATCACTTTAGCACTATTCTTTCCTAAAAGCTCTCTTAGCTGTGTCTGCAACTGTCTCCATAAGAATTTCATCCTTCCAAATTCTTAAGTAATTTGGTAAAATATTATCTCTCGTGGATTTATTAAGTAAAACCAAATGTTCACTAATGATATGTTATGTCTATAGTCAGAGAACAGAGTCAATGTCAATTGTTTGTCAGGGATAGTCCCCACAGAAGTTAAGTCAAATCATTTAAATGAGCGAAGGTGACATCCAAAATATCTTAACCACAGTTTAAGCTCACTTGTGCGACAAATAGACCTAATTCCACCATTGCTCTATATTACTTTGGATAAAACGAGTACCACAAGCAAGTAGACTAGACTCACCTCCCAGAAGTTTGATTTATTACTCATCCATTGTCTTACTTGTCTATAAGAAGATGCTTAAAAAGTCAAATAATAGATAAGTATTCTGTTAAATTCAGTTATTGTCAATATCCTCGAGACCTTGATAAAAAGCTATGGTCACGGTAGTACTGATAAAAAAAGGAAATGTCATTTAAAGATGTTTCAGTCATGTGTGATGAATTTTATTTACTGCATTAAAGGGAGTGTATTAATTCAACTAAAAGGTTCTTTACGTACAAAATGAAACCCATAAGGAAAACAGGTCAATGTTTTGATAACAACTTCTACTTAAAGAATATGACTCTCAAATAACTTAAAGATCGACTACCCAACCCCACGAATAAAAAAAGAAAGAAAAACAAAATGAGTAACAACAACAACATCAATGTGTTGATAACGACTTAATACAAGAATATGGCTCTCAAGCAACTTAAAGATCAACTCCTCAAGACCCCAAATTAAAAAAATAAAAATAAAAAATGGCTGACTCCATGGCTCATGCAATCAACAACTTTAGCTGACCCCATGCTATCAGGGGCTTTGTGAAGTTGAAATTGAAAGACTTAAGCATCATTGAGTATAGTGATTGAGTACACGATGACAATTAGAATTAAGGATTTTAATCTAAGAATTGGAGGGTCTTTTAATTATGAGGATAATTATGTAAATGGAAATATTATGGGTAGTTAGAGTGTAGGAAATTTTAATACATTTAAGTTGAAGTTTCCTTATCCAAGACTAGGGTTCTAAGATCTCTATATAAGAAACATCCCTATGTTATTTTAATTTAGCTTCTTATTGAAATCAAACAACTATGTGATTGAGTTTGTTCTTCGTGCCATGCGAATGGGTTGCGATTACCATGTGATTTGGATCGTTTTATCTTTATTTTCTGTTTAATCTCCTCAAAAGCCCTAGTAGTTGCATTAGTCCATCGAAACCCCCTTCTTCAAACTATCGATGCTGGGAGCCGAACTGGTACTAAATCCTAAAATGACTCCCCAATAGAAAGTGGCTAAACTATGAAAACAATGAACCTCATAAATGGTTTTAGGTGTGGGCCAATCTCTAATTGCTCTAATATTTTCAGGGCTAGTTGCTATTCCTTGCATAGAAACAATAAATCCTAAAAAGAACACATGGGGTTGTATAAAAGTACACTTCTTAAGGTGGCATAGAACTTAGCCTCCGTAAGGGCAATGACACCCGACGAAGATGATCTAAATGCTCCTTTTTTTACTTACTATAAACCAAATGTCATCAAAATATACCACCAAATTTTGCTTACGAAAGGACGAAATGCATGATTCATAACTCACATAAAAGTGCTAGGAGCATTTGACAGTCCAAAACGCATGGCAAACCATTCAAATAACCCATCCTGGGTTCTAAAGGCAGTTTTCCACTAATCTCCTGGTCTAATCCGAATCATGAGATACCCACTAAGCAAGTCTATCTTGAAGAACCAACTAGAGCTAGCAAACATATCCAACTATCCTCAAGCTTGGAAACCTATACTTTAATTGCTCAACTATCTATGCACATCCATGTCAACAGAGCGGGTACGACACAAGGACTAAGACTATGCCTAATCAGACTTTTTCCTAAAAGTTCTTCCACTTGCCTATTTAACTCGGCACGCTCTTTAGGATGTAACCTATAATGGGCAAGATTGGGTAACTAAGATCCGAGAACTAGATCAATAGCATGTTGCATATCCCGCATAGGAGGTAATTCACTAGGTACCTCATCGGGTACAATGTCAAAAAATTCTCCTAATAGCTCATCTACCTCAGGAGGGGTGTCAATCTTAGTCTCAACTTGCTTAGAAAGAACCTCCCTAGCTAACACAGCTACCTAAAAGTCTCTCATCATTCTGGGGCATGGGGAAGAGGCTTATCCTTGATCCTATGGACTCTATCTAAGGGCTTCACATGAGTGATACGGACTGTCTTACCATTATACTGAAAGACATAGGTATTCTTGCGACAATGACTAGTTACATCAAGGTCATAGAGCCAAGGGACGTGGGCAACATTTATAGGCAGCACATCACAATAGATTTTCTCCTTATAATGCCCAAATTGGATGGGAACAAGACACCTCTCACTAGCAGGTAAAATGGTCTTATCTGACCAAACCGAAGTTACATGGTATGGTACGCGGTACGAAATTTTTCTCGGTACGCGGTATGGGAAGATAGGCTTAATTGGATTGCTATTTGGGGTCGCGGTACGTAAAATATATTAATTTGGGTTGATATATATATTAACAGTGCATTTAAAAATAGAAAAAATAAATCAACTGTTACTAGATCCCATTTACACACGATTTTGTATTCCACTAATAATTCTTCTACTACAATGAGTACTTCTGAATTCTATTATCAATCAAAAGATTCAAAGTTTCACTTGCTAATAAAAAGTAGTAATCAAATATTAATATTTTATTATAAAGTTCTTGTACCATAAGCTAATTTCAGTGATTCGGTAATGGTTTTGAATTTTTAATTCTAAAATCTAAACCCACTACAGAGTACTAAAGTACTGAACAAAACTTCATAATAAAATATTAATATTTGTTTTTACAAACTGAGCACTAAAAGTCAAAAGTTCAAAACCCACGATACCAACCCACCTCACCCACATACTCTGTCTTTCTCTCCCCTACAGAGCCTTATCTCCACCGACTCCAACAACGCAGCATATCTCCTCCACCCACTCTGACGGCGGAAGGCAGCCATCTCTCCTCCACCCACTCCAATGGCCTTTCTCCCTCCTCCATCCGTCTACGATTCATATTTCGTCCCTCCTACTTTGCGACGGTGGGAACTTGCTCAAATCATAACTGTGACGGCAGCGCGACGCGGCGACTACTTGCTCACAACAATTTTCTCATGCGTTGGCAACGGCTTCTTCTTCGTCCTATTGCAACAGCAGTCGTTTCTCAGATTTCTCCCCTATCTGTATGTTTCTAAACTTTATCTCTGTAAATATATGTAATTATTTAGATTTGTGTTTATAGGGTTAATTGGGATTTGGGATCGATCATAAATATGATCCAGATCACGAACGCGTTGTGATCTAGGTCGTGCGATCCGGATCTTGGATCGTAGGGGGGTTCTGCGTTTCCGGCAACCTTGGACCAAATGACCTTGAAAGGCTGAGGATGTGGTTCTACTATAAGGTTCAAGCGAGCAATAAAAGCTTTGGAAACCATATTCATCGTGCTACCCCATCGATAACAAACTTAATCATAGGAGATTCAGCCCAATCATGCCTCGAGTGAACTTCAGAATATTCAAGCTGCTTATCGCCTCAATGGAAAAAATTATCTCAAATGGTCACAGCTGGTACGAACCCGTTTAAAGGGAAAAGGAAAGCTGAGCCACTTGTTGGGAACAGGTTCTAAAAAGGGTCAATCAGGTTTTGAAGCATGGGATGAAGAGGACTCTTTAATCATGTCGTGGCTGTGGAATTCCATGACACCTGAAATTAGTGACATTTGTATGTTTTTACCGACTGCACATGGAATTTGGGAGGCTATTCATCAGACGTACTCCAAGGTCCGAGACGCTGCCCAAGTGTATGAGATCAAAGTCAAAACCGGGTCCACAAAACATGGAGGTAGATCTGTAACTGAATATGCCAACTTTTTAAAAAACTAGTGGCAAGAATTAGATTATTACCGGACTATTGAACTAAAGTGTAGCAACTGTGCTGCGGAGATGAAGGAGCTTATTGAGAAAGACAAGGTGTATGATTTTCTTGCTGGTTTGAACCCTGAATTTGATCTAGGGTTCAAATTTTTCAAATTTTAGGAAAAGAAGAAGTCCCTTCTTTGAATGAAACAATAGCAATGATCGGAGCCGAAGAAAGTAGGAGTGTGAAACAGACACAAAATTACAAGATTATTTATGGAGAGTGAATCCATAGGACTTTTTGACTCTAAGACATGAGATGACAATCTATTTATCATGTATGCGGATATGATAACGACTTCCCCCCAATAGGTTTTTGGTACATTTTGATAAAAAAGAAGTGCTCGGATAGTGTTTAAGAGATGTCCAATTTTCTTTTTTGCTGTGGAGAATTAATGCAAGAGGACTCATGAATGATTCCTTCCCTTTGAAAATATGGAGATAAAATTTGATTAAAATAATCCCTTGCATTATCTGACCTAAACCTTTTAATTTTTGTACCAAACTGATTTTGAACAATAGAATGGAAGTTAGGTAGAACATGACTCACATCTGATTTATTTTTTAACAAAAATATCCAAGTGACTCTTGTGCAATCATTTATAAATGAAACAAACCACCGAGAACCAGATATGTTGGGAGTTGGAGAAGGACCCCAAATATCATTTGTGAATCAAATAAAACGGGGTAAAAGTTCTTTTGTTAATAATAGGAAAAGATACACGAGTATGTTTTGCAAATTCACACACATCACAATGAAAGCTTTCCCTATCTAATCCTTTAAACAATGATGGAAACATGACCTTAAGAGTTGTAAACGATGGATGACCCAAACGAAAATGATGACGCCAGATGTCATCTTTATTAGAAGATGACAAAAATGACAAAGATAAATTGTTATTGATAATAGTTGACTTGTTCGGTGTCTCTAGGTAGTAAAGCTCGTATTTTCTTTAGCAAGTTCGATCCTCCTCCCCGAACCCTGGTCCTGAAATTCACAGTAAGATGGATAATATATTACGTGACACTTCATATCTTTTGTCAATTTTTGGATGGACACCAGGTTGGTGGATAATTTTGGAACATGGAGAACATTTTTTAGAATAAATAATGAGGTAATTTGTATGTCTCCTAAACCTGCTACAGTTGTGAGTGAACCATCAGCAACAGTGATCTTTTTATTGCTTGGACAAGGTGTATAAGTACTAAACTGACTTGAACAATGAGTCATGTGGCTAGTGGCCCCGGAGTCAATGACCCACGAGTCCAGAAAAGGGTTTTTCGAGACATTAAATCCAATGGAAGAATAAGGATTACCTGAGAGTGCCAATAAACATGCACCAGAGGATTTTTCAAGTGTACCCAACAATCCTCTTAGCTTCTCTATCTCCTCGCTGTTGAGACCGCCAAATTCTTGTGTCTTTTCCTGACTACCTTGGGTTGTCATATGGGCTTGTCCTTGGTTCTTTTGCTGTCCTCCCTTGTAACCCCATTCTCGGTTTGAAGTTGATGGTTTTCCATGCAATTTCCAAATTCGATCTCTGGTATGTCGTGATTTTTAGCAATATGTACACCAGAGATTGTCTTTGTTGTCTCGGTTCTACCCTCCTTTCGTCAGCTCTGCCTTCCCATGGTCTGGGACATGCGGTGGCTGTTCAGTTGCAGGATTCTGTGCAGCTTCTGCAGTAGAAACCAAGGCTAAAGCATCTACAGTTTGTGGTTCAAGCATCACACTTCGGCTCGGATCATTGCTATTGTTTCATTCAAAGAAGGGACTTCATCTTTTCCTAAAATTTGAACCCTAACTTGATCAAATTCAGTGTTCAAACCAGCAAGAAAATCATACACCCAGTCTTTCTCATTAAACACCATCATCACCGCAGCACAGTTGCACACTTTAGTTCAATAATCCGATAATAATCTAATTCTTGCCACTGGTGTTTCAAAAAGTTCGCATATTCAATTACCGGCCTACCTCCCTGTTTTGTGGACTCGGTTTTGACTTTGATCTCGTACACTTGGTCAGAGTCTCGGACCTTGGAGTATGTCTGATGAACAGCCTCCTAAATTCCTTGTGCAGTCAGTAAAAACATACAGGTGTCACTAATTTCAGGTGTCATGGAATTCCATAGCCACGACATGATTAAAGAGTCCTCTTCATCCCATGCTTCAAAACCTGATTCACCCTTTTTAGGACTTGTTCCCAACAAGTGGCTCAGCTTTCCTTTTCCCTTTAGAAGGGTTCGTACTAGCTGTGACCACTTGAGATAATTTTTTCCATTGAGGCAATAAGCAGCTTGAATATTCTGGAGTTCACTTGAGGCATGATTGGGCTGAATCTCCTCTAATTGAGTTTTTGGGGTTGTTTCTGGAGTTTTAGACATCTCTATCACTTGGTTATTAAGGCTAGTGGCTAGGGCTTGATATTCGACTATGAATGCTGGTTCTTTTTTTCTTCAGAGAAGCGGCTATAAAGGCCAAGGCAATGAAGGCCAAAATCGAGCCTTACAGCTCTGATACCATTTGAAAAATGATAAGAGAAAAGAATCATATATATTTTTAATTACAAGGGCCACAGCTGGTTTTATACAGCATATACAGAGAGAAAAAATATGTAACTACCTAAAGTCAGCTCCTAAATAAAAGAAAAGATCATTCCTGTGATTTTCTCTTACTAAAATACCATAACTTAGGATTTACATATTCACAACCTGTCTAACAAAATCAGCACTCTAATTTAGGAAGTTACACACGTTTTTTTTTTTTTTTTTTTTTTTTGCACAGTTAGATGAATAGCTTCTTGATTGTCACATACTAGGCTCATGGAACTTGCCTAGTTAATCCCAAGTTCTGCTAGCAACTACTTTAGCCAAATTATCTCACAAGTAGTATGCGCCATTGCTCTAAATTTGGACTCAGCACTTGACCTAGAAACCATAGTTTACTTTTTGCTTTTCCATGATACTAAATTACCTCCAACAAATACACAATACCCAGTAATGGACAATCTATCAGATGGAGAATTGGCCCAATCTGCATCAGTACAACCCTCAAGTTGAACATGACCATGATTTTGATAAAGTAAACCACGACTAGGAGCACGTTTAAGATATTTAAAAATTTGAATAACAACATCCCAATGACTAGTTCGTGGAGCAGCGAGAAATTGACTAACCGTACTGGTTGCAAATGAAATATAAGGTCTAGTAACAGTCAAATAATTCAATTTTCCAACCAAACACTGATATCGCCCTAGATCAGATAACAAGTCACCTTGATCAACTGCAAGTTTTGTGTTAAGATCCATAAGACTATCTATAGACTTACACCCTAACATTCATGTATCAAACAACAAATCAAGAACATATTTACGCTGAGATAAAGAAATACTATGACGATATCTAGCAATCTCAATACCCAAGAAATATTTCAATTCCACTAAATCTTTTGTTTGAATTTTAGCACTCAAGAACTGTTTCAGTGCTAGAATGCCTTCATTGTCATCTCCTGTGATCATAATATCATCCACATATACAATCAACAATATCCTACCTGCCTCACTGTGTTTATATCATACAGAATGATTTACACCACATCTGCTGATACTAAAATTAATTACTTCACTAAACCGACCAAACCATTCTCGAGGAGATTGTTTCAAGCCATATAGTGATTTCTTTAATCAACATACTAACCCAGACTCCCCCTAGCAAAAAATCTGAGTGGTTGCTCCATGTATACTTCTTGTTGCAAATGCCCATTGAAAAACAGAATTTTCACATTCAATTGATGTAAGAGCCAATTAAAAGTAGCGGCTAGAGAGAAACACATGAACAGATGTAATCTTCGCCACTGGAGAAAATATCCTCGCATAGTCAATACCATATACCTATGTATACCTTTTTGTAACTAGGCGAGCTTTTAATCTGTCAATAGTACCATCAGGATGAACTTTTACAGTATAGACCTAGCGACAACGAACAACAGATTTCCCAAATGGGAGAGGAACCAAATCTCATGTATTATTAGTACTCAAGGCATGTATTTCTTCATCCATAGCGGCTTTCCACCCAGAATGAGGCAATGCTTCTGTAATAGACTTAGGAATAGAAATAGAAGAGACCAAAGCAACAAATGAAGCATATGAAGGAGATAAATGGTCATAAGACACAAAATTAGCAATCGGATAAGCAGTACATAAACGTTTACCTTTACGAAGAGCAACAGGACGACATCCTCAGATGATGGAGGATCGGGATCTGTCAACAAGGGAGCAATTGGTGGAGTTGTAAAGGCAGAAGGTCGCGGACGACGGGCGTGAACTTGCAACGGAGGGGGATCTGATTGTGTAAGGGGCATGGAAACAGGTAATGGACAAGGAAATGAATCAGCCAGATCGAAGATTGAACGAGACTTTGAGTAATACGGAGTAAACCCAAAGAATGTAACATCGGGACAAACAAAATGCCTTTGTAAGGAGGGACAATAACACCGATAACCTTTCTGTGTACGAGAATAACCTAAGAAAATATATTTTATAGAGCGAGGATGAAGTTTGTCAACTCCTAGACGAAGCTGATGAACAAAACAAATGGATCCAAATACACAAAAGATGTAAGTGGAAGGTAACGTTTTCAGGAAAGAGCACGGAGTGAGGGGTTTTGTCATTAAGAATAGAGGATGGCATACGGTTTATTAAGTAACATGAAGTCATAACGGCCTCACTCCAAAACAATTTGGGGACATGCATATGAAATAAGAGAGTACGAGTAGAATCCATAAGATGACGATTTTTTTTGCTCCGCAACCCCATTTTGTTGGGATGTATGAGAGCAAGATAACGGATAAATAATGCTTGACTTAGTCATAAAAGTTATAAAAGGCTCAAAAAAATATTCACGAGCATTGTCACTACGAAGAATCATCATAGATAAGTCAAATTAAGTTTTCATCTCAGCACAAAAAGCAAAAAAAATAGAAAACAACTCAGAACGATCTTTCATTAAATAAACCCAAGTAAGCCTAGAACAATCATCCACAAATGTAACGAAATACCGAAATCCAAGTTTAGAAATCACATGACTTAGACCCCAATTATCAGAATGTACTAACATAAAAGGACTAGACACAAGTTTATTAATTCGAGAAGCAAATGACACCCGATGATGCTTACCTACTTGACACGACTCATACTCTAAAGTTGAAACGTGACTCAAAGTAGGAACTAACTTTTTCAGTTTTTCTAAGGATGGATGACCAAAACGACAACGGATCTGGAGCGAAGATACGTCAATTGAACAAGCAATGGGTGATGAGATAGGATCAAAGTAATACAGGTCGTTCGATTCATGCCCACCACCAATCCTCTTCCTTGTTTTCAAATCCTGGTTAAGAACAGAATCAAGAAGAAAGGTAACAGAACAATTAAGACATTTTGTAAGCTGACTAACAGATATCAAATTATACTGAGAAAAATGAGCATAGAGAACAAATGATAAAGACATAGAAGAACTAGGACTCACAATACCAATACCAGTAGCAGTGGTTTTAGATCCATCTTCAAGGATAATATCAAGCAAAGACGAAGAGTGATAAAAACTAGAGAAAACATCAATGGTACCTGACAAATGATTAGTGGTTGCAGAGTCAAGAACCCAAGGTCTAGATGAAGAGTTACTGGATGATAGACAAGCTTTTGGTGTACCTTTCTAGGTGGAAAGAACAGTCGAGGAAGATGTCTGGCTCGCTGTCTTATACCGTAAGAGTTAATCACTCATTTGGAAATCACCATAGAAGTTGAGGACACGGAATGTGAGGAGATAGATCCACACTCAACAGAACCAGAAGTCATAACACTAACAACCATGGGATGACCAACTAATTTCCAACACATCTCCCAGGTATACCCAGAACGATGGCTATAGGTACATTGACGAAGTGAACCTCTACCTTTACAACCACGACTACTTATATTATTATTATTACCATTTGTTCGACCTCCTTGCCAAGCTTGAGTAACAAGGTAGATTTGTCAATCAAAGATCTGTTGTCACTAGTTTGGGAAACAACTTGTAGCACACGAGCATAAGTCTCAGACCATGTAGGAAGCTCTACCTCTCCTAGTATTTGGGATCGATCTGGTTTATACTCAGGTTTTCGGCCAGCAAAGAATGTGAGTACCTCGACTTGTTCTTCGCCTTTTTGCATGGCCTTTACGACGACTGAAATAGGCATCAAAGTTCGCAATTCTAAAGACATTCTATTCATATCAGCAAAATATTCAGTGACATCTCAATCACCTTGTTGGCCATGAAAGAACTTGGCATTCACGTCATACATTCGATTAAGATTGCTAGAATATAACAGATGAACATAGTCCCAAACTTCCTTACAAGTTTCAAAATGTGTACATAAGTAGGCAATTTGGGGTTCCATGGAATTCTATAATAAAGTGATGAGTAAAAAATCATCTTATTCCCATATATCGAACAATTTCGGATCGGTAGGTGGATCATCAATAAGAAATTTTCGCTTGCCTTGACCAATGACATATTTATAAACTGCTTTGGACCATTGAACGTAATTACTACTATTCAACTTTTGAGTAGTAATAATATGAGGACTTGGTTGGTGTGAGGTACCGGAGATAATCTTGGACTCCATAGGGACATATTATAATCCGGTAAACAAAATAATCTAGTAACCAAACAAGTTATTAAGTATTAACTAAGAAACCAAACGAATACTAATCAAGGAACCAAACAGGTGCTGGTGCTAACCAAATAACAAAACAGGAGCCGATGCTAACCAAGTAACCAAACAGGAGCTGGTGCTAACCAAGTAACCAAACAGGAGAACAGGACTAACCAAGTAACCAAACAGATCTGTCCAAGTAACCAAACATGACTAATCAAGTAACCAAACAGGACTAATCAAGTAACCAAACAGATCTGTCTTAGTAACCAAACAGATCTTTCCTTGTAACCAAATAGGAGATCGGAGCCTGAGCCTGAGTCGAAGCTGGGTCTGGGTCGGAGAAGATGCCGAAGACGAGTCGGAGCTGGAGACGTGCGACAGTCGTATTCGTGACAGGCAGCAGACAGCGTTGATGGCGTCGGACCAAACTAGAACATTGTGGGTTTTGGTTGCCGGCGATGTCTGGTATTAATGGTGGTGGCCGATCCGGCGTTGGGTGGTCGGATCGAGGCAAACTGGAGAGATCTGATGAGGATCGATAGTCTAGTAGAGTTTCGAGGTTTTTGCTACTTTTCCAGTGTGGAGGCGGTGCATGGTGGGTAGATCGGAATAGATTAGAAAAATCCGGTCGAGATGGTGTGCTTAGGTGAGAGGCAGCAGCGCGTGGCTAACGGCGACTGGAGGGTGAATTTTTTTTTTTTTAATGTAGGCTTCCAGTGAACAGATTGCTCTGATACCATATTAAACAAAATAACTAAAGAAACTCTCTGTCTTATTGAATGCTTAAAACGAATACAATTGATCCAATATATAGACTAATGAATACAAGCCTAATAGGACTAGGACATAACAATTTAGATAAGATACACATAATCCAAGTCTACCAAGACACTTGTTAAGAATCCTAATAGGATTCTCAACAGAAATGATATAGAACTACAACTTTTTTATCATTAGATAAAGCAATTACTTCTATAAAAATCAGGCAACTACCAGAAAACAAACTAACAGATTGTCAACTAACTAAAATGAGTAACACAGAAGGAACACAATATAATTAGAAATTGATACAAAAAACAAGCAACAGCGATGATGCTCCCAGTAAATAGGAAAGAAAATATAGAAACATCCATACCTCCATGTATGACGTTCGACATCTTTCATATGTTCTCTCGAGGAAAGTTTGCACATACTTCACAAGATCAGCAGAAAATTTAGGCATTGCTTGAGCCCAACCAAGAACCTGAAGCAAATAAATAACTGTAAATTAGATGGTGAAAACCTCCCTATCATCATACTTATAATTAAATGACAATTTAAAAAAAAAAAGATTCAAAACAGAGCAAAAAGGAAAAAGCTTCCATGGCCAATGTTTGTCAATCCTGCACTAAGATGAGCACCATGCATGCAAAAAAGAAAAGAAAAGAAGGTTTCCTCTGAAATTGGAAAACATATGGTAATCTTGCCTCTTTTGCTAAGAAATCAATTGCCAAAAGCCCATGTAAGACAGGTCGACCCTTCTCAACCGATGGAGTATATGAAGTGCCAGTATGAGCCCGTGGTCGAAATGCAGCTGGGCCTGTCAGAACACATCAAGAAATCAGTGTTTTATAACCACTATAATATCTCCTAAAAATAGACAAGTTTTCTTTCGATATTGTTAAAATGTGTAAAAGTCTTCAATTTTTACATAATTATTGTATTCTCATTCCATAAGATTCGAATTCCCCAAAAGATATTAGCATGCAATACTTCTTTCTCACTAGAGAAAGGTCAATTTATATTGCATACATAAGCAAATGCCGAAAAGCACACCATGTCAAGCCTTGCTGTTTACATACACTTTTATCTATGTACAGAATAAAGTCAACATAACTTCTAATTTTCAGAATCATTGCCAGGTATCTTTACAACTTTTTGGGCACTACCACTTAGGTGTTAAATCCAGACCGCCTCAAGTGCAAATGGGCTTCTAGACCTCTTACAATAGCAACTTTAATACATTCAAAGCTAACTGAATGACTGCCCATACACATACCCAAATTACCAATGAATTAACTTACTTAATGAATGATGTTTCTTGCAACACAAGTTTATAAATAAAAATTTAATCTGATGATTGGTATTAAATATTTGAGTTTCTATAAACTTGCTTGATATAGCTTGTTGTACGCCTTTTCGGTAGTCTACGAACATAGTTGGTAAAAAATGGTCCTTCACAAAGTTCTCCACAAAGGATAGCAATCCATCGTTCCTGCAGTTGCATAAATCAAGAACAAAAGCTATGTTATCATCAAATCAACAGCACTGATGCAGAGGCATTGCAGAATACATTTATAAAACTCCAGTCAGATCTGATGAAGTGAGAAAAGAGTTCCTCATAAATTTAACGATACTACAGCAGAGTAGCAATCCAGGGAAGAAAATTCCACAGGAAAAAAAGTGTGTGTGTGGGTGTGGGGGGGGGGGGGGGGGTAATGATCCCAAATTCTCCACGTGTACGAAGGAAAAAGTGAGACCTATCTCAAATGCCAGAGATATCGCGCCCAAGGCATGACCAGCCTCAGACAAGAAGGAATTAAAGGAAACATCCAATATCAAATTGGTGGAAGTAAATCAATATCTGAAAATGCTAACAGTAACATCTTATCAACAAAAGAACAGAACACTGGGAAGTAATGCACCTCCCATCAAGGATGGTTTGTTCCAAAAATCACACAATGGTTCACTATCTAAACAAGCCATTGCAACGTAAATAAAAAGCTAAACAAGACAGAAAAACAAAGGTCAGTTATAAGCATAGCATGTTTTGGACAAAGCCAAACACTCACCAGTAGAAGGAAAAAAAATAAAGAAAAGGGTCCTCACCAAATCATGTTTAGTAAATGCATTATAACCATTATCCTACTGTCATTTGACCTCCAATGAACATACTTGTAGTCCAGCTCCACCCAATACCCAAACAACCATATCTGTTTAAGCAACAACCTTTTCAACTCCATCAAACAAATGGTCACACTAACATTCCAGCCAATAAGAAATTTTTACACGTAATAACCAATAACCAAGCTTGCGTGAGTTCTTTCCTCTGTGATAAGTAATAATTATCTGAAATAATGCCAAGGAAAAAGGTGGCATCATCCTAGTATGCAAGAAATATAGAAGAGAGCACCAAAAACAAAAAGGAAGAAAACAGAACACGAGATGAAAGAAACTGAAGCCCAAAGTTAAGAACATGAAAACTCTAACATAGAACAGGAAAAAGCATGCTACCACCATTTATAGGGCAAAAGCTTTCAGTTTCACCCAACAACCATAAATGCACAAGGTCCTCCACTGATTATGTGTTTATAGGAGATACAAGGTGCTCAAGGATGAACCTTGTGCTACCTTCCTTACATGGTTAAATCCGACCACAAGATGCAGACCACCATGAGAAACAAATAAACGCACTCTCCTTCAACTAATTTAAGTTTCATGACTATTGCTATTAAGCTTTCAACCGTTTTCCACGAAGTATCTGTTGTACACATCCACAATGTCGCGGAAGAAAATTCACAATAACTTCGATTAGTTCATTGGGTAAAGTTACACAGCACTGAACCCTTCTTGCTTGAGTTAGAACTACACTCGCTTTTGGGGAAATAAGAGAATCTTCCATAAACGTGTCTTCACAAGTCAGACAGAATTAGAGATTCAAAGGCTATGTTCGGTAGGCTGTTTTAAAGAGTAACTTTCTATTTCCAAACAAAAAACTGTTCTGAGTCAAGAAAATTGTTTATTTTGCAATTTTCATTAAAAAAATAATAATTTGAAAAATAATTTTCAAAAATAATATTTTCAAAGAAGAGAATCTTCTATAAACGTGCCTTCACAAGTCAGACAGAATTAGAGATTCAAAGGCTATGTTCGGTAGGCTGTTTTCAAGAGTAACTTTCTATTTCCAAACAAAAAACTGTTCCGAGTCAAGAAAATGATTTATTTTGCAATTTTTTTGATACACAATTTTCATAATTTTTTCAAAGCAATTCCTATTTTGTATAACCTTTAATAATATTCACATGTTCTCTACTGTTTTTGCTCTTTAAATACTGTTTTGTAGTAATAGTTATTCCAGCATATTTTGAATCAAAAAATAACAAGAAACAGTTTTTACTCACTTCTGGACCATTTGTTTAAGAACAGAACAGACAGAGCATCCAAGCATGCCCAAACTTCATGTGTAGATGCCGGCACAACATAATAGCATTTAAAGTAGGCCAATCAGCAGATCCAATTGCAGAATAGACTCACCCCCCTCCCTTTTCCTCTTTTTATATTTCTGCATTAACCTATAATGCAAACAAGAAGGGGCAGACAAAGAAGAGGGTGGGGATGGTAGGGCCATGCCTGCCACCCCCCTCCCAAAAAAAAAGTAGAAGAAAGTTCCAAATTTAATTTTATATATGTTAACCATGTCCAAAATAATCATACTTAATTGAATAGTTGAATAGTGTCCACCCAAGCAATTTTGACATTAAGTTAATCTCTCAAAGGCAGTACAAAAATAATTTAAGAGAAACAAAACGCCGAAATTATCACAAACTTTCTCTTGTTAGTGAATGTGACTTAGAAAAACGAAAAAACTACCAGCCAAAGATTTTTAGAAGTCTATCAAGTTTTCTTTTTCTTTAATGGATTAAAATGCTATTATTCAGAAAAATAATTTTTATTTGTTGGTTTTAAGAATTGTGTATAGTAAAACAAATTAGAGAACTTCTAGTTTCTTTCTTCCTCTTTCTCACCTTCACTAATAAAACAACTATTAAAAGTTTAGGGTGCGTTTAGTTGTGAAAAATATTTTTCATATTCCATCTCCATTTTTTTTAACACTTTCTTTAACAATTTGGACATTCTTAACATAATTTGGAAAACAACACTCCTCTTTTTAGCATAATATTGGAAACCACTTTTTTTTTCCTTCTTAACTTTTTCAATATTATGTTGGAAAGAGGAGTGTTGTTATCCAGATTATGTTAAGAATGTCCAAATTGTTAAGGAAAATGTTAAGAAAAATGGTCTGGATTTTTCTCTACTTGTTTTAGTAGGCTGAATTTGGATGGTTTGGATTTTTCTCTACTTGACATTAGCGAGGCAACTTAGATCGAACGCCCTTTTGATGAGATGGAGATTGTTTGTGCTCTTAGGAATGTAATAGGGACAAAGCCCCAGGTCCCGATGGTTTTTCTATGACTTTCCTTAAACACAATTGGGATGTCTTTAAAAGGGGATATCCTTCGGCTCTTTGAGGAGTTCCATTTTTCGGGTAACTTTGTGGATAGCCTCAACTCCACCTTCATTGTCCTTATTTCGAAGAAAGTGGGTGCTTTCAATATCAAAGATTTTCGGCCTATTAGCCTTGTGAGTTGCATTTATAAACTTCTCTGGAAGGTCCTCACTCGTAGATTAAAAAAAGTGATCTCTTCTGTGCTGAGTCCTTTCCAAAATGTCTTTGTGGATGGAAAGCAAATTTCGGATGCTGCCTTGATTGCTAATGAAGTGGTGGATTCCCATCTTAAGATGGAGGGGAAGGGGTGAGTTGCATGCTCGACATAGAGAAAGCCTTTGATCATGTGAGTTTGAGCTTTGTGATTTACCTTTTGAAGAATTGGGTTTTGGGGACAAGTGGTGCAAGTGGATGTATAAATGTATCTCTTCGACATCCTCTTCGGTCCTTGTTAATGGATGTCCTTTCGGTTATTTTAAAGCCTCGCGGGGTTTGAGACAAGAGGACCCGCTTTATCCTTCTTTGTTCACTTTGGTTATGAAAGCTTTGAGCAAAATGTTGTTGAAGAAGGTTAAGAGAGGACTCTTAAGTGACTTTAAGATGCGGAGAGAAGGAAGAAGTATGAGTGTCTCATCTCCTCTTTGTCGATGATACTATTATTTTTTGTGGGTCAGAAGCTCATCAAAACTTACATCTTCGATGTGTTCTTCTATGTTTTGAGGCGGTCTGAGGGCCCAAAGTCAATCTTAATAAGAGTGATCTGATCCATTTTGGTGAGAACATTAATGGTTGTTTTCTTGCTAGTTTGTTGGGGTGCAAGGTAGAGACTCTTCCTTTTACTTATCTTCGTCAACCTCTTAGCGCCAAATTTAAAGATTCAGGTGTGTGGAATCTCATTGTGGAGAGACTTGAAAAACGGTTAGCTAGTTGAAAGAATCTTCTACTCTCTAAAGGAGGAAGACTCACTCATTAAAAGCACTCTTTCTAGCCTCCCTATCTATTTTATGTCCTTATTTCCTATCCCTAGTGTTGTGGCTAAGAGGTTAAAGATATTCAAAGAAGATTCCTTTAGGGAAATATAGGGGAAGGGCACAAATATCACTTAGTGAGATGAGGAGTGGTTAAGCAGCCGTTAGATAGAGGTAGATTTGGTATAAAATCCCTTTCCTTATTCAATAAAGCTTTGTTGGGGAATTGGTTATGGAGATTTATTGCGGAAAGGGATCATCTTTGGAGGAAATGGCGGAAGCTAAGTTTGGATTGGACTCTTGGGGGTGGTTGTCTAAGATAAAAAGCGGGGCTTACGGTGTTGGAGTGGGATTCGGAATGGTTGGGAAGCCTTTAGTCCTCATCTTTCGGTGAAGGTTGGTGATTGGAGGAGAACACGGCTTTGGCATGATACGTGGTTCGGGAACATCCATTTTAAAGACTGATTCGCGGAGATCTTTGATATTGTGAGGGGTAAAGAAGCTCTTATCTCTTCTTGGATCTTTGTGGCCAATGATGCTATCTCATGGGAAGTGCCTTTTATCTGCAATGTTAATGATTGGGAGGTTGGGAGGGTGAGTAGTTTCTTGGAGACTTTATATAGCTTTAAATTTGATTTATCTAATGAGGATGCGATGAGATTGAGGAACAACTCGGGCAAAGGTTTTAAGGTAAAATCTTACTATAAGATTCTTCTAGCCGGATCTCGTGAATGGCTCCAACAGCTTCCTGTGGAAAGCAATTTGGTGCTCCGGAGTTCCAAAAAAAGTGAGTTTTTTTTTGTTGGGAAGCCTCTTTGGAAAAGATTCTAGCGCTTGATAATTTGCAAAGGAGAGGGAGAATGTTGGTGAACCGGTGTTTCATTTGCAAAGGATGTAGTGAGTCTGTGTTTCACCTCTTTTTGGAGTGCTCTTTAGCTAGAGCCTTATGGGAAATGGCTTATAAGGTATTGGAGGTATCTTTGGTGTGCGCCGGTTCGGTGTTTGATGAAGTGTGGGCTTGGAGTGGGTTTCGAACCTCCAAGAATCTCAAGAAAACTTACTCTATGATCCCCCTCTATCTTTAGGTTAGTTTGGAGTGAATTGTAAAGCTTTTGATGGCATTGAGAGACCTATTGATGTAATTAGGGATAGGTGGTTCAATGGCCTTTTTGTTTGGGTCAAAGGGAATACTTTTGTAAATGATATTGATATAGTTGATTTTGTGGAGTTTCTCTCCTATAGATAGCTTTTGTACATGGGTTCCACCCCCTTAGTGCGGCTTTTATTTCATACATTTCATTTATAAAAAAAAAGATCATTTTCACAGTACAATTTGAACAATTTTTTCATCATATTTCTAAGAGATTTTATTTTCATTCTATTCAATCATGTGACATTGCATATCATTATTATTTTATAGGAAACCTTGCACATCATTATGAAAATTGAACTTATTATATGCCTTTTATCTCAGCCCCTAGCTTCGTCCCTGCAAACAAGGAGTGAGGGAGAACTCACACTGAAAAGCTAGTTGTCAAGGAGAAAGAGGTCACAACCTTACAAGCCCCGGAATATAGTAGTACGTACTTGAAGGCGGACAATGTCATTCACCTCTCCTTGAAAGCTTTGTGTCTCTACAAGGAAGAACCAACCCTTCAGGCATATCTCCTCATGCATGCTAGCTGTATTGGTATGGATACAATCCGTGTGTGACACAAGACCCAAAAGGTTGGGCACATGGATCATGGGCAGCTCCGATACCATTTAATGCAAAAAAGGCACCACGGAAGAACTCACAATGAAGAGGATGCCCCAATAATGGTGCAAGTTTTAATTCACCATTGCTTCTATAAATAAATACTTCTTAGCTCTTCCTCTATTCATCAGGCAACTTTAATTCTTCAAAATCTTTTGAGCAAATTAGTCAACCAAGCCACCCCAACATCTCCTAAATTTTCACACCTCAACAGGATTATATTAGACCCTACAGCCTTTCCCTATTTTCATTTTTTAGAACATTTCTTTTACCCCGCGGAGATAAAAATGTAGGTAGCGGCTATAAGTTCGCAAAAGGTTTAGATTGTTGCACAATATAGTCACCATGCATTCTTACATGCTCTTTTCCTTCACATAGGTTGAAAGTAAAAGGTCAAAATGCATATTTCTTTCCCTTCACATCTCATTTCTCACACCAAGAAACATTCCAATTTCAGCGACACAGAAGAAGAGAAAAAATCTAGGTCCACTAGCCAGTCTCAAAGGATTCACGTACATAAATTTCTATGTACACACGCTTCACCAAACTTGAAATGAAAAACATGCTTTTAGGCTTACCCGAGCTCTGAATACTTTTTTGGCAACATCGAAGCAACTTTATCTGTAAACTGCGGAGCATTAAGATCAATATAGGCCAACTAGGAAACAATTTTTGACTGGTAATTTATTTTATGTCTAAATTAGCAAGTATCTATTTAGTCCCAAACCTGAAGCACAGGCCGGTAAATAGATGCGGCCAAATATATGCCTTGCTCAGGCAAGAGAGTTGCAGACCCGTAACCTTCTTGCAACACATTTGTACCCCTTCTACTCCAACCTTGACGAATGAGATCAACTCCTGGATAAGGCAGGATGCAGGTAACCGTAGTTAATGATCAATCAGAAAGTAGTTTATGTCGAACAAAAATTCACTAAGTAGAATAAAATTGCAAGGAGGTACACCTAAAAGGCATAATGCCTTGCTGAAACTATTGGAGTCAAATTTGTATCCTTATAAATGGAGCTTGAATCAGGAATGAGCATCACCAATAAGGAGAGATAAAAATAGAGCATATTTTCTAGATTATTGCAACCAAAAAATCCTATAAAAATTCTTAGGGCAAAGCATGCTTTCATGCAAATTTAGAATTCAAACAGTGACACCTAGCCAGTGTGCTTATTATTTCATTTCAAACACTTTTTTTATCAATTAAACTATTTTAGAACAATGGGAACCATTTGTAAATTTTACTGAAGAAAAGGGTAGAAAAATAAGGCAGTGCTCTCTATAGCACAATTTTACGGTTGCCAGCTAGTCTAAACCAGAATTATGCTTCCACCTGGTAAATTAAAACCTAAAAAGCCTCAATTATACCAGGATACGGACCATTTCCTATAATGTTATATTCCAAGTCTAAAAGTCAGCATCAACTCCGGAAAAGATTTTGTTCACACATCTAGTTCAATGGGACCACAACTGGGTATTGACCCTCAAGTAAGCCTAGGAAGCAAATATGCATTAAGAAGCACCAAGGTACCACCCGTGTACAAAAGCAAGCACGAAGGGGGTGCAACCCATGTACATAAAAGGACAAAAATCTTCAAGTTCTATTGAGTTTTTCCTCACTTAAAAAAAGTGACCATTAAACCCAAAGTTTAGCGTGAAGCCCCCTATCTTTAAGAAAGCAAGTGACATCTCCCCCTCGCCCCCCCCCCCCCCCATTGAACACCCTCAAGTTCCTTTCATTGCACACTAACCAAAGTAAAATAGTGGAATCAAGGCTATAACTTTCTCCAATTCTCTATGGCCTTGAATGACTCTCCAAGCCCTTAGCTCTTTTGCTTTAGTGTTGGCCCCAACCCAACAAACTCCTAGAAAAGAAAGTGTCATCTCCCAAAGATGTCTGGTCCAAGGACACTGCAATAGGAGGTGAGTAAGGGGCTCGGTATCCTCCTTGCAAATATAGCACTGGTTAACAAGAACTTTAGCCCTCTTTTGTAAATTATCAATAGCCAAAATTCATTCCCACGTTGCTTCCCAAGCCAAAAAAAAAAAAAGTAAGCAACTCTTAAAGGTGCATAAGTTTTCCTAATGCCTTTACAAGGGAAGTCGCTACCTCCCCTCCAATGCGATGTTCTTGACAAAGACTTTGTGAAAAGACTTAACATTAAAGATACTAGCTTCCAGGTCACCTTATCGTCTCAGCTCAAAACCACCCTACAACCATAGTTCTTCTCAAAAGAGCATCCAAATCTTTTTCTATTTCTCCCACTCTTGGGCATTCTGGATAAAAGGGAACTCCCACACCACCTCTCCACTGATCAAAGAGATACGAGCTTATCATAACCTCCTTTTCCTAGCCAAGGAGAAGAGGTCCGCAATTTGCTCCTTCAAAGTTGTATCCCCACACCGCAAATCATACTACAAGAACACATGAGTATCATTACCAACCTGAATACTAAACAAGGGATAGAAGTCCTCCCAACCTCTTCTAATCCATCTCCACACACCCACCGTATAAGAACCTCTAACTTCCTTTGGCATTAACCCATTATAGTTCAAACTGAACTTGGCGACATTAACCTTCCTCAACAAGTTTCTTTCAGTCATAAATCTCCATAACCATATCCTAACTAGAGCTTTGTGGAAGAGTGCGAGGGATTTTAGTCCTAGCCCCCACACCATAAGCCCCTCCAACCGGTTATGCTCCAAGCGGATCTTAGCCCTAATAACCTTCTGCCAAACATGGTCCTTTTTATTCATGAATCTCCGTAACCATTTTCCAAGTAAAGCCTGGTTGAATATAGACACGGATTTAAGACCTACTTATCAAAAAAAAAGAGAGAGGGATATAAGACCTAAACCTCTTTTTCAATTGGTTGTTTGACAACTCCCCATTTGACCCAGTGGTACTTTATTCCTCCCACATAGTTCCCTAAATAAATCTCCTTTATATACCCTCCGACATCCTAACAACCACGTCGATAATAGGGAAGAGAGATAAAATAGATACGGATACTTGTCAGACTACTCTCAATAAGTGTTAATCTAGCCCATTTGAAGAGTTAATGCTTCTTCCAACTAGCTAACGTTTTCCCAAATCTCTCAAAAACAAGGCCCCAAATACTTTCTTTTGAAATTTTAGCTCCCAAAGGAAGCCCTAAATATATGATAGGGAGAGACCCACACCCCAACACTTTTCCAAATCATTCCCCATCGACCTCTTCACCAAGAGGGATCAATTTACTCTTACCCAAGTTAATTTTCAGCCTAGAAATCGCTTCAAAATAAAGGGGACGCATCTAAGGTTAAGCATTTGATCCACCTCCCCTACAAAAAACAATTGTTTCATCGATAAAAAAGAAAATATGGCACAATAATCTCCTTACCGCTCCCTCCCAAAATAATCCAACTTTTTGCTAAAAACTTCCACCACCAAAAGTGAGAGAAAGGATCCCTTCGGCAAAGCCCTCTAAAGGCTTGAAAAAACCCCGAAGGGCAACCAAGATGGAGAAAGAAGCAGAATCAGTGCATTTCGATGTCCATTTATACCACTTCTCACATAAACTCATCCTTTTAAACAAGTAAATGACAAAATCCCAACAAACATGATCACACTTACAAATCACTCCACCCCCTCCCTCTTTTAAATGGGTATCTGCCACCTTGTTGGCAATCAAGGCCACTTCCAAAATTTATTTACCTTTTATGAATGTGTTTTGATGTAGACCCACCACATTTCCAATCCCTTCCTTCAATCTAAAAGTAAGCACCTTGGAGATGAGTTTGTAGATGCTCCCCATAAGACTTAAGAGGCCTGAAGTCTTTGATATTAGCTCCATCCTTCTTCGGGAATAAAGACAATAAAGGTGGAATTAAGGTTAGGCCACCTCTCACAAGATTTTTGATAAAGGTTCTTGTGAAAACCACAAACAGCTTCCTTCATATCTCTAGCTTCTTCAAACGAAGTCCTCATCAACCTTGATCTTGCTCATAAAGTTATGCAGCCTTCACTGAGCATTAGTCATTCTATAAAAAATAAAAAAAAAATTGTGTTTATATCTCCCTCCCTAACCATAGGACTTTAGTAAGCCAAGTTAAGGAAAATTTATAAAATCGCGAATTCAAATCATCCACACATAATCTAAGCTAATGACAATTCATGATCAACAATGTATCATATGGGTGTGCATAATTATAAATATTATATTATGAATACCACAATGATAATTATATTACCAACATTAAATCATCGTGTTATTGATAATTATAAACATTATATTATCAATACCACGATGACCGGTGTTAAGAAGAGGATTAGCTGTGCAAGCGCCTTCCATAATGATGACCACCAAATCACTTAATTTTCTATATTAAAAAAAGTAAACATTTTAAATAAATGACAAACAAAAGAGTGGTTTTCACACCAAACACTACACTTTCCAACTTTGCACTACAAGAAGCACATTTCCATTTTCTGTGACATACTTTGATTATGAGAAACACATAATTCTCTTCCAAAAGATAAAAAAGGAGGGGGGAGATACTAGTAAAACAATTAATTCAGCGGCTTAGATGCCTACCAAATAACTAATTATCAATAAGAACTATACTATTCTACTCTGCATAAAATCAAAAAGACAGGTTCTATCAGAAATTATTCAAACACAATTAACCATATTATCCATCTTCCTTCATATTTGTATTAAAAAAAAGCGCTATCACCCCATGTCAGGCCTGTGAGAGGTGATATACTGAACGTCCTAACCTTCAGAAAATTTTCCAGATATGGATTGATAGAATTATTCTTGTCAGCCCAAGACAATTACCATAGACAAAAGTCCATAGAGTAGACCCTTCTTGTATGCTTCACATAAAATAACAGGTTTACAAAACTACATAACAGAATTCTTTTCTTGGGAAAATCATGATATATTCATCCCATTCATATGCCAACCGGGTGTAGATAATGTAGTGAAAACAGTAGTTTTTAGACAAATTAAAGGCTAAAATTCTGATGTAGGTTGAAGGACTATTGATAACCTCTAAATTCTGAATTTCAATAACGAAAGCCCTTGCAATAAGTCTGAAAAAATTTATTCATACTACGGTTATGACAGCCCTTAAATCCCTACCGTTAATTAAAAACAGCTCCCAGCTAATCCTAACAACCAATGCTCATTAAAAGTCACATGCTAGTCACATGACTATTAATAGAAGTTACCTGTCCATAAACTATATAATACAAGATAACAATAAAACATATTAAAAATTAATTAAGCCAGCTTCTTAGATTCTCCTGCATCACAACCACCAAATGCGAAGAGCCCCATACAAATTCATAACAATTTTAACCAAGAAGATGTTGCAAAACATGTACATCTTCTACAGTAAGAATCATAGTTGTCAAATTGTGAATCGAATCATGAATCGAAATCCTATTTTTGTGAATTGTGAATCGTAAATCGAATCAAAACGTAAGACTCGTTTAATTTATTTTTTTTTAAATGTAGTAAATAATGTTAAACATGTAAACATAAAATATTTTGAAAAATAAAGCATTCTAGTGTTACATATATCAAAATATAAACCTTTATGTAGTTTAGAATTTTTTTGTGCACTGATGTGTTTAAAACTTAAGTCTTGGACCATAAGCATGTAAAAAAAACAGCATATCTTAAAAAAAAAACAGTAGATAAGTAAATTACTCTTTCAAAACCGGCAGGGACAGGGAAAGGGACCATAAGCATTAAAAAAAACAGCAGATCTTAAAAAAAACACAGCAGATCTTAAAAAAAAATATATATATATGTATATATATATAAGTATTAGTCTTTCAAAACAGCAGAACAGGGACCATAAGCATTAGAAAAAAGAGAGCATATCTTCAAAAAAAATAGCAGATACATAAGAAAGCTCTCGAGGGGGAAAGAAAGAAGGCTCCAGAGAGCTAGACAGAAATCGACAGAGAGGGACACTGAGAGTCTGCGACAGCGCTATAAGAGACTAGAGAGGTAGAGAAAGAGATTGCCTTCAAACCAGAGAGAAGTCTGCAATCGGCGCTGCTAGAGACGACACTGAGACTCTGCTTGTCTGGGTGCTTATGGGTTTTTTACAGAAAACTTAATCGATCTCCTCAGGTAAGGAATTGTCCAAAAATTTTTCTTTAAAAAGTCATTTATTTAGGTTTTTTTCTCAACTGGGTTCGATAGACCCGACCCGGGTATTTTTTTGTTCTTGAATCGACGATTCAGTGCGATTCTACAATTCACTTCACCGAATCATCGATTCGTCTACAATTCAAGCTAGTTTTCGATTCATCCTTGCGATTCGAATATATTAGGGTTCATTTTGATTCGAATCGTACAATTATGACAACTAAAAAACTAATACAGAAGAAAAATATAATGCAAAGTACAATGTTTATCATACCCTGGTTCGGAATTGATATCGATGCATCAGTGAAGCGAAAAGCAAAGGTAAGACTATCTTCTGACGCATCCCTAAAATCCATCACAATCAAATCATCAATATGTCGTGAAGGGCATAGAAATTCAATGCAAAGAGATAATCCAATTGAACAGTTGTAATCATGTCTAACAAAAGATAGCTTAGCAAATGATATCACACATAGTCCATATGAAGAAAAAAGCATATGAAACTTTTTGGCATTTATGGAGATATCTAAGTTACAGGGAACGTGGTATCATTTTGGTTCATGGAATGGCAACCTGAACACAGTACACCTTCATAACGTGGCACAAGGGGGGTAGTCTTCTTTAGATCACTTTATATGATAAATTCATTTAAAACACGAAACACATTTTTAAGTTATATAGGTAATATTAGACATGTTTTTTGTACTGTTTAACATTTTACCTAAGTAATATCAATTCACTACTGGCCACTAAAAATATAGTCGATTCCCAAAAGATTACTAGCAAACACTAGCCCACTTCAATTAGTATATTTGCATTCAACTTTCAAGAATGATATCTTTTTTTCCATTGTTTAATTTCATAGTTCAATTGGAACGCTTATATACCCATTTTGGATCGCAAAGTTTTGATCAAGCTTTCCAATTCAAAAGTCTAGGGTATGGATGAATTGTGGTAACTCTAGTAGGCATATGCCCATATTATTTTTATGCAATTCTAGGTAACTCATGTTCCTGATTTTTTTATACGTATATACTCCTGTTCCTGACTTAAAATTCCTAATCTTTGTTTTTGAACGTTTTCCCATTACTAAAAAATGGAACTAAATAATTTTTGTTGGATAAAAAAAGAAAATCTTTTAATAAGAAGAAACAGAGCATAAGGTACGGAGGGCAAAACTATAGAGTTACACAAGAATGGCTCTCCAATCCCTTTGCATATCAGTCAGATGTATACCCTGGAAGAAATCTAAAGCTAATGCCAAAAGAGAGGAGAGAAACACAACTCTATCCTAAAGTAGTTGTACAGACATGAAACAGTCTTGGAAATACCTTCCGTTCCTTTCCTTCCAAAGCATCCATAAAAATACAAGGGTAAATTGCACCAACATCCCCAAGTTTGGTTATAATTACTTCATCCCAAGTTATCAAAATGTATAATCCCCCCCCCCCCCCAAAAAAAAGAAAAAGAAAAAAAAAAAAACACCATCATCTGAATGTTGCAATTGCATCCCAAGTGGTAAAGGGACGTGAAAGAAGTTAACAGAACAATGATTTTGACCTAGCTGGCATCATTTGACAAGCACGTAATGCCCAAAATTCCCTAAGAGCATCTGTTTTTGCTCATGTACAGAACCTCTTTTTACCCATTTAAATCATAAAAAATGAAGAAACAACACAACAGAGTATTTCAACATATTAATACTGAAATAAGAAGAGATTTACTTAACAATCTGTGAGATAAATTACTAGATTGACACTACCTTGAGCAAGAATCTTCAACAAACCAATGTTATCAAACAAAAGTCCCTTCCACACAAAGATAAACACACATACAGAGCACATACGCATATTCCACACAGACAGAACAGTAATAAATATTAACACACATTACACAATGCTTTCAGGCTAAGTCAACTTCAACAGTTATTTCATTTGAAAATGCTGATATAACAAAAATCCCAAATTGTTCTTCAATATTTGATCATGCGAATTGAGCTTCAAAAATGATTATAAAAATATTGGTATAAAGGACATTTGACTAAAATTACCAATGAAGCCCTTGAGTTCTATTTCCATTTTCACTAAGTGAACTGGACTCCTCATTTTCTTGTTTCCCTCATATTGCTCTATTCCAAGAAAGAGATACAGAGCCAATAGATAGAGGTATAAAAGGAGCTTCTAGAAAGAGAATACAGTGCAAATGGCACATGCAAACTAGTGGGAGATTTCCAGTGGTGCAGTTTGGCAGGAGACGGTACACAACCGGTTAATGTAATTAAAAAGAAATGAAATCAGATAGAGATGAAATTGTGAAGAATTGCAGAGACAAAAAGTTAGAGACAGTTGAGGAGACGGAGTTTTTTTTTTCTTTTGAGACTTTTCTCTTGTCAATGGAGACGTGAAAGGAGCGATTCAGCTTTTTAATTGTTGAAATGATTCAATGCAATTCCATGAGACATTTGTTGGACCCAGGAACTATTGAGAATAGGGTATCTAGTTAATTAACTACTACCACTTAATTTTCTATACTCTTTGTTTTGGCCCTTTGATAATGGTTTTCTTTTTGAAGATTTAAAGACTGGCCTATATATTGTAACATCTCCATGTCTTCCATAATAGTTATATTTAATCTGACAGATCAATAGACCAGTTGTCATTCTTGTGCAATGCACGAGGTTAGTTTAATTTATTTATTTAATAAAAAAAATTGAGAGATATTATTTTATTCTTTAATAGATATTGGAAGGGTAATATGATGAAAATCTACATAATTTGTAAGACATCAAAATATTAATTATGTTAACTATTTTATTAGTAATATTTATATACTCATAATACAGGTGCACACAAATAGAAGAAATGAATTTTAAATTAGATAGACAGCCAACACTTTAATCAATACATCACTAAACAGCCATCACATCCACCAACATGTCACACCCCAAAAGAATAAAGGAAATCATAGAGAAGCATTGAACATAAAACTACAGTTACTTGCCTTTTCTCTTTTGAAGGGACCTTGTTTGCAAGTCTAGCTGTTTGTACAGCAGCATCTGCGGAAGCAGCTTCAGGAGTTGCTCGCAGAATCTCACATATGAGTTGTTGGCATTCACTCTTTGGCACAAAATTTGGGAAAAAAAATCGTGTCAGCTCAAAAGTTTGAGAAGAAATCTACAGGATGAATGTAGGTTCATATATACTTTTATTCATCATTTAAAAAGTTGGTACTTAGATTATCATTAAAGCAGGTAGACCTGTAAGACTGTCAAGGAAAAGCCGATACTGTAGCCTCCAGTAACTTGGGATGCTTCAGAATCAGGGCTCCAATTTATATCTGTTCGCATTGACTTCGGTATCTTAATGTCATGTTGTACAGACTTCGATTCCAAAAGCTCCCCAACAACAACATGGTTCTCTGAACAATCACAGGTGAGAAATTTAGTTTCAACAGTTAATGAAGTAATATAAACATAGCACCTCAATATCTCACCAAATATCCTAACAACAGTGCTCAAAATTGAATCAAGAAGCTCTTTCGCAGCAGCCTGTGCTTTCCCTTCAGGAGCCATCACATGTGAGACAGGGCTTACTGCCAAGAGAGTCCCTGCAAGTGATATCCCATTCTGACGCTTCTGTTTCGGCAACTGGTAGCTTTCTAACTGTCCCTTCATAAAATGGAGACCAGCTGCAGAAGTTCGATCAGCCTGACCAATGCCAGACCTTGAAGAATTAACAACCTCCGCATGAGCTTTGATCTTGGATGTGATGATCTCATGAATTGTGGGTCGTAATCTTTGGCTGTTATATAACAAATCAACAAATAGATATCTCATCTTGAAATAAAAATCACTGGAAAAATCAATAAAAATACAGAGAGTTTGAATGTACAAATTCACAGAGAATCTAAATTACTTTTCATTGATTTGTTAAATGAACAGTAGTTTCATAAATGTGAAGGTTGTTTAGCAACAGTGGTGGGCTGTCGCTATGTGTCGGAACAAAATGACTTTCAATCCATTGAAAAAACCAAAAGGATCACACAAGAACTCATTCAGCAACTAGGTTTATACAACCCACTTAAACTAGGTCAAAGTAGTAGCGTAATGTGTCACGATGAAGTGGAAGTGATAAACAACTTTTCACAATTAGAAGCATGAAAAGGAAAAAAAACAGAAGGGACATGTGTCGCAGGAGGAAGCAATTGGATTCAGTTTCAATATAGATATAGATTTATTCCATTCACCTCGCTGCTAGAGTACCATCAGTTTTGCTAGTCTCATCAAACAATATTTCCTAGCATTAAACATTTGCCTGACTGTAAAAATAGCACATTGTACCTGTCTCAATTCATGGAACATGTTTAGCTTTGGTTATGTGAATGAAGCACATTATCATAACAAGAAAATGAATAAAGAACTATATATATGTGTGTGTTGCAATTTATACAGTCCAAAAATGTCAACTTAAGTGAGAAAAAATAATATCACTAATTAATTAGAATTTCTAAATCCCTCCTCTAGATATCACTAATTAGTTCTAAATCAAAATGTAATGCAACACTCCCACCTCAATCTTGCCTTAATACAATCCTGCTGTAATCCTAATCCAATCCACCTAATTTCAATCTGCAAACCAAACGGCCATTCATGAATTGTCAGAGACTGCGCATTGATCATGATAACAGATTGATTGCTTGGAAGTCAAACCCAGTTTTTGCTCAATGTGGACTACATGGAAGGGCTTTTGAAAGGAGAGAGTCTCCAGCATTCTCTAGATGTGATTATTTTCAGATTTTTGAGATTCGATTATATAATGCTTATCCGCCTCTCCAGCATTCACCAGCTGTGACTCTTTTTTAGACTTTTAAGATTTGCTTTCTGGTTTCTTAGGTTTTTAGCGCTTAGTTGTTTTCCTTCTCTTTTGGGCATTTCTCTCCTATGCCTCCATGTACTATGGCCGCACACCCACAGAGCTTTTTCTTAATGATTTGTCACATTGAAGATAAGAAATAAAGACCCCATAAATTAAACTGCAGGAAGCCTCCAATTCAAGTATTCACTAAGAGCAGTTGTAGTAGTTGCATATATAAATAAATAATGCTGAATTAATATCCAGTATCCTCATATTTGTTAAAAAAATAACCAACTAACAAGTCAAGCTAAAAATATGTGATAAGCATAGACTCAGCAAATAATGAAATTTCAAAAAGAAAAATGTTATGATCAGTCAGGAATTTTATTCTTTTTTTGCCATATTTAATCATTAAATAAGGGACCCTACCTCACCTAAGTGCCATCAGTCTTGCCACTAAGCCAAGACATCATTGGCGATCCATTAGCAATCCAAAGGATAAAAGAACACTGAAAGGGGAAGAAAAAAAAAAGGTGTCCTACATGTAGTGTGAAATATGATAATATTTGGCATGAAACTCTGAGAAATCATGATTGCATCAGAAAACACCTATTTAAAAATATTTGTTTTTCAAAATTAACATATGAGCCAGAAAACCAACCATATAATAGCACCCGCAGCCGCAACTTTTTCAAGCATGCAGAGGCACTGAACCATGGTTTGCAAATACTTCACATGAAGTGGAGCATCACTCTTTCTTATTGTTTCCTAGAATAATATAGAACCAAGCATTTCAGCCAATAAGGCATGAGAAACCACGATAGAGTCAATGTGAAACATGATAATTCTAACTACTAAGTCCAGTGTTCATACAATAAATTCATCAGGGGTGGAATCCGAAAGCCACGGTGGAAGGTGACGAGGAACAACTTTTCCATCACCACCATTAAGCCTTACTGTATGTCCGTCTGGGGTAGCTTCATCATGTGGTTCCAAAGAAACCTCCTCATCATGGCCATCAAATGATGAACTAAAAAACATAATCAGTTACGAATTAATGGACAATAAATGTGTAAAAAAATATTAAAAAAAGCTTATTCAGTCTTCCACCATACTAGTCAAGTCAGCAAATCTGGATTTAAATATATAAGTTCAGCACTTAACTAAAAAACAAGATAATTTCATCAAATCTTAACACTAATTTAAGAATCCATATAAGAACAACAAAGTGTAACTGAAAGGAGCCACAGAGAATTTTGCAAAAAGCTCAAAGTTCAGAACGAACTACTGATAAATGGGGAAAAAATGAAAATAAATAACTTAATTACCATGATGAAATCAGAAAGACTCTAGTTCTCGCATAACTCCTCTCCAAAATGTAGAAGATAATAACCTTACAACCACACTAATTACCTTATTTAGACAAAAGGTACTTATGTCCTAATCAGTAAATAAATGCATTACAATTTAAGTGAGGCTCTTAGTCTTGATATAGGAAAAACACTTTACGGAAAGAAATTTCTGAAGTTAATGATCCCCAATAATACAATGGCAGAAGGATATTAATGCTACCATATGGCATTGGGAAGCTATATGATGCTTCAAGAGAAAACTCAAGACAAATAATTGATTCCAGACCCAACACCTCAATTTCATTTATTAAAAGAAAAAGAAAAAGTGATATTTAGAGAACATAAAAGTAGATAAAAAGAAAAATGAGCAGGTTACGAGAAAATAGGAAGTCTACTAGCAGAAACTGCAATAACAAAGAACTCTCAATCTTACCTTCCATCAAACTGATTGTCACCTTTCAGTAACCTTGTTCTTCGAGACAGCGGTTGTGAACTACTTGTTGAAAATGCAACAGCTGTGGTGGTTGGCACTTCATCATCCCTTTCAAGCGTGCTTGATGCAACTAAGCTGCAGAAAAAAATCGGCTTAAAGGACAAAAAGCTCCATAATGGAAACAGCTCCTATAAACTAGCTTGCACAGTGATTGAAAAGCTCTGTTGTTATAGAGCTTTCTTAAAATTTCATGACTCTTCCTTAAAGTTATAACAGCATTATTTAGATGGTAAACCGCCTAGTAATGCTGTAGAAAAATGGTATGTCAAGACAACAATTTGAATTGTATGGCCAGAATGAGGCATAAATCAGACTCGCATTAAAATACCATCACATGTACACTAGAAAACAACCAATTTAATAAAACTATGACAAGTACATAACGTTTGTCAAATTTTAAGTCAAATACAAAATAAGAAGAAATACCAGTATTCACCCTTATTGTAAAGATGTGCCTGCAAATCCTCCAAAACTTTATAAAAAATAACTCCTTGCAGCTTTGTCAGCTCAGATCGGACATCTTGAAGAGCACCAACCTAAAGGATATTAGTTAGAATAATTATAAACGCTAGAATACCATCATATCTTCAAATATTAGGTTTTAACTAACACAAACAAAGAATATATCAAGTAACTATAAGCATAAATCTCCATGTAGCTCCTATGCCGACATGCTGTATCAATGAGTAGAAAGGAAAGAGAATGAGGTGAGGCTTGCCACAAAATGAAAAACCAATCCACGCTTAGGATACTGTTCTTCATCTCACAAATTTATAAGAAGTTTACGACTAAAAAATCGCTCACAAAGTTCAGAGTGTAATAAGATTGAGAACTATGATATCATTATATAAAATGTTTCCTTTTGTGATACTAACAGTGGGATTATTACAAAAGAAAAGAGAAACTACCGTTTGAAGGCCCTCTCGCTCAAGCATCAGAGACGACTGAACATGCACTTGAACTGCAGCATAAAACTGCTTTTCAGCAATAAGCTTCTCAATACGAGCTGGAACCTGGTCCACATTTCAATGATAAAAAAGACAGGATAACAATTCCTCAAAAAAGCCAAATCTTTAAACAAACTCAATTTAGCCTGAACAACTATAGTGTCAGCAATTAAGTGACAAATTTGCAGCACAAAATTTATTCCTATAAGGTACATAAATGTGAAGTACGAATAAAAAGGTACTAAAACTCAGGAGCAACAGTACAGAGCAAAGTGAATCAGTTTTGCTTCAAAGGGTGGCAGGGAAGAAGGCAGTCCATGTTAGAATTTAAGAGAGTAAAGAGATGTGAGAATTGAAGAGAGTAAAGAGATTGTACAAATGCTTACTTGAGTTCATATTATTGAGAATACAATTAAGAGTATATATAGGTTGTTAAAGGAAAAAGACATTCCTTAAAACAAGGAAGGAAACATGGTCTAAAGTAAGCCTTAAAACAAGGATGAATATATGACAAGTGTGGGTGAAGTGGAATAGTTAGTGACCCTAATTAAAGAAAAGAATATGGACTTTGCCATCCATTGACAGCCCCCCTCAAATTGACGCAAGTTGATCAATAAGCATCAATTTGCTGCTTAAGAAGCAATGTCGATGGCAAGTGAGCGCTTTGGTGAAGATATCAGCAATTTGTAGGTCAGTGGAAACATGTGGAAGAGTGATAACACAAGCTTCAAATGCTTCGCGGATAAAGTGACAGTCGACTTCAATATGCTTCGTGCGCTCATGATAGACAGGATTGGCCGTGATCTGAATAGCACTTGTATTATCAGCATGTAGAGGTGTAGGATCAGTTGCAGAAAAATCTAGCTCAGCAAGCAAACCTCGAAGCCAAATAATTTCGGAACAAGCAAGAGACATCGCCTGATACTCAGATTCTGTAGATGACTTAGAAACTCTGTCTTGCTTCTTACTCTTCCATGAGATCAATGCATCACCTAAGAACACACACCAACCAGTAATGGAGCGACGTGTATCAACACAACCAGCCCAATCAACGTCGCTATAAGCAGTAAGTCGAGGAGAATTGCCTGCAGGAAAGAATAAGCCACGGGCAAAAGTTCCCTGAACATAGCGTATGATCCTACGGACAGCAACCAAATAAAGGTGACGAGGGGTCTGAAGAAACTGGCTGACTTGTTGTACTGCAAAGGAAATGTCCGGTCTAGTAATGGTGAGGTAGACAAGACTGCCCACCAACTTTCGGTATAAACTAGGATCAGCAAGTAAATCACCCTCCTCTTTGCGAAGCTTGACATTCAATTCCATGGGAGTATCAACAGAAGTGGCCTCCTGTAGGCCTGCTGTAGCCACCAGATCACTAGCATACTTATGTTGATTGAGTGAAATACCCGACGGACTACGATGCACCTCAAGACCGAGAAAATATGTAAAAGACCCAAGATCTTTCATATGAAAGGACTCGGAGAGATGGGTCTTGAGCCGGCCAAGTAAAACAGAATCGGAACCAGTAATCACAATATCATCAACATAAACTAAAAGAACAACAATACCCATGTCTAATTTTTGAAGAAACAAGGAAGTGTCATACTTGCTCTGCTTGAATGAGAATTGTAATAAATTAGTTCGAAATTTATCAAACCAAGCCCTTGGAGCTTGTTTGAGACCATAAAGGGAGCGACGAAGCTTACACACATGTGAGTTTGGAGAAGGAAACAATCCTAGGGGTGACTTCATATAAATACACTCTTTAAGATCCCCATGAAGAAAAGCATTCTTGACATCCATCTGATGTAGTGGCCAATCATTGGAAGCAGCAAGAGCTAGAATCATACGAACAGTGGTCATCTTAGCCACAGGAGCAAAGGTTTCTTCATAATTAACACCATATTCCTGTTTATTTCCAAGTGCGACAAGCCGAGCTTTATAACGATCCAAGCTTCCATCAGATCGAACCTTGACAGAGTAAACCCATTTGCAACCCAGGGAGACTATAGTGGAAGGACAAGGTGCAATGTCCCAGGTGTGATTGGCCTCTAAAGCAGCAATTTCTTCCTGCATAGCTTGTCGCCAACAATCATGCTTGACAGCATGTGAGTAGCATGTGGGAATATCAAAATTAGACAATGCAGCAGTAAGAGCAGAAGCAAACCACCCATACCTATCCGGAGGTAAAGATATTCGAGAAGAGCGACGTACTAAGTGTTCTGAAGGTGCTGCAACTGACTGGAGCATGGTAGGATCAGATATCGGTTGAGTCATTGGAAGAGACTGTGGGCGGGAGCGTCTCGTATATACAATACCTGGTTTAAAGCGAGAGCTGACTTGATGAAGATTTAAAAATTGCTGCTCAAAGGAGGGGAGGACCATCGTAGAAGAAGAGGGCTCAGAGGACATAGGAAAGAAATGTTGATTTTCAAAGAAAATAACATTCCTAGAAATACGTGTACGATGTAAGGTAGGATCATAGCAAACAAATCCCTTTTGACACACATTATATCCCAAGAATGCACATCTAACAGATTGAGCAGATAATTTATGTCGCTCATGGGGAGGTAAATGGACAAAACATACACAACCAAAGATACGGAGATTATCATAACTAGGTTGTTTAGCAAACAAGCGGAAATAGGGAGACTCCATGTGTAAGATTTGGGAAGGTAAACGATTAATCAAGTGAGTAGCAGTTTTCAAAGCCTCGACCCAGAACATTGATGGAACAGATGATTCTAACAAGAGAGTACGTACCACATCAAGAAGATGACGATTTTTGCGTTCGGCTACTCCATTCTGTTGGGGAGTAGCAGAACATGAACGTTGATGAATAATACCTTTAGAAGCCAAGAATTCCTGAAACTCAGTAGACAAATATTCACCACCAGAATCTGTGCGTAATGTGTTAATAGTCGCAGAAAATTGATTGTCAACATACGCTAAAAATTTAGTGAAAGTACGAAAAAATTTAGTGAAAGTACGAAAAACCTCAGATTTAGAGCGAAGAAAATAAACCCAAGTGAATCTGCTATAATCATCAATGAAAGTCACATAATATTTAAATTTTTCATGTGAACTAACGGGAGAAGGTCCCCAAACATCACTATGGATAAGATCAAAGCAGTGAGAAGCTCTGCTAGCATGTAAAGGAAAGGGAAGAATTTTGCTTTTAACAAGTTTGCAAGAATCACACTTAAGAGATAAAGAAGAACGTTCTTCATTATCAAGAAAACCAGAGTGCAATACATGAGATAAGATCTGAGTATTGGAATAGCCTAAACGACGATGCCACACCATACTCAGATTTGGAACATTATTGCAAGCAAAAGACTTAATAGACGAAACTGGAGAAATTACTGGGACAGATAAAAAATAGTGGAAACAAGCGCCCCACTTTAGGTCCCTTCGCGATCAGCTCTCCCATTACCTGGTCCTGTACAACACAACCATCACCAGAAAAGTTAACAGCACAATTGTTATCAACTAATTTACCAACAGAAATAAGATTCGTGGAAAGTTGAGGAGCAAGAAACACATCAGTGAATTTAGAAGAGGCATCTCCGACAGCAGCAATTGGTAAAGAACTGCCATTGGCAGTCTGAATGGCAGATGGACCAACATAGGGTCGAACATGACACAGAGCGGTGGGAGTATTCGTCATGTGATTAGAGGCCCCCGAGTCTACGTACCAGAGTTTGGTAGAATTTTTACCTTGAAACCCCATTGCAGATAATGTTGAAATTAGCATCTGTTGCACCATTTCGGGTGTGCAGTAATTCGCTGCAGGAGGTCCCGGAACTTGAGAGGCACTGGAAGAAGAGCCAGGAGCTGCGGAGGGTACAATAACAGAAGTCTGAAATGCTTGAGCCTGACGATTCTGTGGGCGGAGACGACATTCTTTGATGATGTGACCCTTCTTCTTACAATAAGAGCAGTATTTCTTGGGACAATTGACAGCAATATGCCCATATTCCTTACAGCAAAAAAACTGCAAGTTTTTAGAATGCATAGGCAGTCTGCATCCTTGGGCAGCATAAGCAACAGTTCCTGGACTACCATAAGATTGCTCCAGAGTGGCTTGAGTACTAAGACGTTCTTCACGAAGTAACTCACCAAAACAAACATCAAGAGAAAGAACAGGAGATCTATTTAGCAGAGAGGAGCGAATAGATTCATATTCCGAGCGTAGTTTCATAAGAAATTGATCACGCCATCTAGTCTCGTGGAGTTGCTGAATAGTCGAAAGAGTGGCAACAGGAACAGCTACTGTAACAAGATCAGTATAGTCAGTCCAAAGAATCAGAAAGGCCGAGTAATAGTCTTGGATGGAAAGACTGCCATGTTGAAAGGTGGCAATTGCATGCTCTAACTGAAAGCGATAAGCATCATTATTTTGATGATAAACCTTCTTCAGATAAGTCCACATGGATTAAGCAAAGCGATGAGTACGCAAGTTGGTGACAATATGTGGCTCCACCGAACCAAGAAGCCAAGACATAATCCGAGCATCAAGCACAATCCAAGAAGGAGAAGACCTAACATCCTTCGATTGGTCTGTATTGGATGTTTGTGCGACATCCGTGCCATCGATATGGCCCCAAAGTTCTTTTCCCTTGAGGAAAATTTCAAACTGAAAAGCCCATGTAGAGTAATTTTTGCCCATAAATTTTACACACACAGGTGCAGAGTCCATTGCAAATAAGTGCAAAAAAAATAGCCCGACCAAAAAAAAATGCCGAAACCACCCAAAGCAGAAAAAAAACAAACTGCCAAAGAGATTTGAGAACAAAAAAAAAACACCGAGAAATCTGAGACCCAAAGCCACAAAACACCTCTCTGAAAATAGAGGATGTTGTGAATGCCGAAACTGCTCAAACCAAAAAAATAGGAGGTGCCAACAACACCAACCCAGAAAGAGAATACCGAAAAACAACAAAAATAACTTTCACGTTGGGTTCACCGAAAACAACACAGAACACGCCGAAACACAAAACCGAGAAAAATTACAAACGAGAGGAGAACCTAAGCAACTGGCTCTGATACCATGTTAGAATTTAAGAGAGTAAAGAGATGTGAGAATTGAAGAGAGTAAAGAGATTGTACAAATGCTTACTTGAGTTCATATTATTGAGAATACAATTAAGAGTATATATAGGTTGTTAAAGGAAAAAGACATTCCTTAAAACAAGGAAGGAAACATGGCCTAAAGTAAGCCTTAAAACAAGGATGAATATATGACAAGTGTGGGTGAAGTGGAATAGTTAGTGACCCTAATTAAAGAAAAGAATATGGACTTTGCCATCCATTGACAGTCCACAGTTGAGTACTCAAATCTTAATCAACCCATACAATATACATGTATAAATTAATGAATTCAATTGTCTGAAGGCTGGATATAATTATTAACCAACCTTAGCTATACCCTCAATTTGCTCTAAAAGTGAGATGATGTGCCGCAATGTAACAGATCGATACCACAACTGATGCAATTGTTTACTGCGTGCACCAAGACACTTCTTTGCCTCAGCCAAATCAACCTTTAAGCCAGCAATACTTTCAGTAGACTCGCTAAATAACCGCAAGATCTGATGGAAAGAAACCAAATGTAACAAATTAGAATATAAATCCTACTCTGATATGCTCAATACTCCTTAAGAAAGGAGGAAAGAGAGGAAACCGACATAAAAGAGCTCCATTACAAGTAAGCAGATACGACACTTGTAAAATTTAGGTATTATCCAAATGACGATTAATTTTGATAGTAAATTATGAAAGAACAAAACCAAGCTAAACATAAGTGGATCATCTATGTACATTAGGTAGACGACAGTAAATAATTCTTATCTGTCAATAATGCATCATATGACCCATTACCAAGAGCATCCAAATCAAGATTCCAGACGGAATGTAGGAGGCTCTTTATTTTTTTCATCAAGTATGTAGGCAGCTCTTTATAACTTAATTGGTATTCAAAAATAGAAATATTGAAATAGCAATCTAAATAGTTAAGAAAATATAAAGGAGAAACTTCATAACAATAGTTTAAAAAAGTAACATGTAAAAGTAAATTTCTTGTGAAGGAGACAGGACAAGGAAATTTTTTGTACATGCATGTCTATAAATATATAAGAAAAATAGATCAAATTACACAAGATAGTTTTATTTTAACATTTCTCAATAACTTTTGGAGGATCTTTTTTTATAAGTAAAAAGTATATTAACAATGGAAAAAAGAACCTAGGGGGATCTATAGTTCCCCAAGTGCAATACCCGATTTCATATCCTCCCCATGTTCATCATTTGCCAATCACCTAGTTGTTTGAAAATACAGAACTATCCATTTGGTACTGTACTCAAAATTAACAGTTCAATTGTATGAGAAAGTGAGAGTTGCAAATATCTACAAGCACCATATTAAGTATGCATGATGGGTAAGATCTATTTTGATATCATTTAACTGAGATATTAAGCATTTAATTAAGAGTGAAGAAAAGATGGTCAATGATTTTATTTTAGTACTATGTAACCTCATTATTGGGATAAATTGTAGTCTTGAAATTATTTTGTAAGTGCTAAACATTTGTTTATGTTGATTTAGATACTAGAGCAACAATCAATTAGATAAACAATAAAATTTGATTGCATCCAAGATTATTATGATACCTTCTATCATTGCTATCTAAGTCTAGGTACAACATGTTTGCACTATAAAGTAGAGAAAATAATTTGTAACACATGTGAATGTTTGTACATATGTACATATATACACACATAAAGAAATCAAAATTATATGCTATCAAATGAAGCCAATTGAGAGCGTTACTGCATTGAGAAAATAAGCAAAAAGAGTAAAAAGAAACACAATTTGCTATTGGAAATATAAACATGCAAGGTAAATCAAGAAAAGACATGGAATCAAAGAAGCAAGACACTATAGTCATCTAACGCAAGATGATGTAGCCATCTAGCTAACAGTGGTCTCAATATCAGAAGCTTAAACCCGTGCATCAAAGGCTCAACACTTCAAGTTGTTCAGCAACTCTTCTCACATGAGCACCAATGGGGAGCTCTCAACAGGGTACCACTAGTAAACATCGCAAACACAAAGCTTGCACAACCTAGGCAGGGTCAGAGGGAGTGGGGAACAAAACAAAGCTCGATCTCCCCCAAACCTTTATTAAATCCTAGTAGCATACATGTTAGATTGCAAAGTGAATACTCATATTAACCTTGTGGGCTCACTCAAGCTTTTTTCTATATACTAGTCTCAAAAAACTTGTCCACTTGCAATAGAGAAATGCCGCATTTGTACCGAAAGAAACAGCATAGGCTGCAAAGTACGCTAGCTTTTAGGCTTCATTTCTAATAAAAAAACATTTTAGGTAGTTTCATTATTTAAAAAAACATTTTAGGTAGTTTCATTATTTAGTTCACCACTTATAGTTGGTGTTTATAGTTAGAACTTGGTTATTTTTTAAAATAGAAAATGTTTATTAATTGTGGGACCTACATTTTGTAAGGATATAAATAGGCAAAATGTGTCTTCTCGACCAGTGAATTGTGAACATCTTTTCTACTTAAATTTGCATTGCGAAGTGGTCCAGATGAGATGGGAAATTACCCAATAACCAATTCCTCAAGTATTTTTTTAACTTAACAATACTTATTGTTTCTTTTTTTCTGTTTTTTATGACTAATTATTAAGATAAATTTACAAATTAATGATTTTATTTTATTCTTTTAGATTTTCAAGTGCCAACTACTATTCTTTTTTTGATAAATAAAATTTTATTATAAAAACACCAAGACGGTGCACCAAAAAGCCAACGACTAATTACAATGAAGGAAATCCACAAAATCTATAAGGTCCTCACTATTTACAAAAACGTTCCCTCTAATCCAAAATTTGAGAGAGTTAAACCATCCATCTCTAATGATCTCAAAAGAACTCTCCACATCATCAAAAGCTCTCAGATTCCTTTATTTCCACACCATCCAAAAAATAAAATGTGGAATTAAACTCAAAGCTTTCTTAACCTCCTTGGGAGCTTTTAAACCATTCCAAGCCCAAATCTCATTCATTCGCTAAAGAGCACTCTACCAAGAGATGAAATACGGACTCAACATAATGTTTGCAAATGAAGCACCTATTTACAATCACTTTCCCTCTCTTTTATAAATTGTCAAGAGTTAGAATCTCCTCCCACAACGCTTCCCAAACAAAGAAGTTAACTTTCTTCGGAGATCTTGAGCACCAAATTGCTTTTGAAGGGTAGTTATGGATACCGATTGAAGAAGCTTTATCACAAAGAATTTTATAAAAATCTTTCACCTTAAACCCATTAGATGGACAAGACCTCCATCTCATCACATCCTCTCTATCTCTCACCATTCTAGAATTATATAAAGAATCTAGAAATATAGCCATCTCTTCAACTTCCCAATCATAAACACTGCGGTTAAAAGGAATATACCAAGAGACTCCATCATTAGACACGAAGCAGCAAGACAGAACATTTACTTCTTTATCCCTCGCAATGTTGAAAATACTAGGAAATTTATTTTTGACAGGAGTATTCCAGCACCAAATATCGTACCAAAGACGAGTTCTAGCTCCATTGCCAACAGAAATCTTCAAATCATCCCATCATTTCCCAATCCATTTCCAAACTCCCACATCATAGGCTCCCCGACCTTCCTTAGACATCCACCCATCATGCCCCATCCTAAACTTAGCCTCCACCACTTTCCGCCACAAATGGTCTCTCTTAATAAGAAACCTCCAAAACCATTTACCAAGAAGGACCTTATTTACTAAAGCTAGCAAGCTAACACCAAGACCCCCTCTTTTCAACAATTGCTTGACCACAACCCAATTAACCAAATGGAACTTGAAATCCTCCGCCGTACTGCTCCAAAGGAATCTTCTTTGAATACCCTCCAATCTATTAACCACCGAGCTAGGCATAGGGAAAAGAGACATGTAGCCAACTACTATTCTAAATATAGTTGGGAGGAGAGTTATTGTTCATTAGAGTGCTGCTTTCTATCCAATAAGAAAAATAGTTTATTAAAATGTTTCTGTCCTTTTTCATTCTTGTTATGTTATTAGTTCATTATAGTATACACTAATGGCGAATGTATACTCTAACTGAGTAATATATTATCCCTTTCAGTATTTAACCGTAGTCCAATGTTAGAATTTTTATTATAATAGTTAAAAACGATATTTTATTTTATTGTAACTATATAAGCTTTGGTTCCCAAGGAAAAAATCCTTGCTTCGCCCCTTGAACCTAGGAAACACCAAAATAGTGACAATCAATAACCATATTTCCCTAAAAACTTGACATCATAGCAAAGTGTAATCCTATCGTCTCGCCCATGCTTAGACATGCAACACCAATCAACAATAATACGTTATTTCCTCAACAAGGCTTTCTGATACAAGAATCTTCACCAAATAAATTTTTCACACAAAGGCTCTCCAACACAATCACGCAACACACTCATGAACCTCGGGCATCAATATGCCACCAACAAAATTCACACTATTATGAGCCATTGTTGCATCTTGATCCTCAACTACAAAGAGTATTATCTTTTTTATGTAAAAATCAACTTCATTAAGAGAGAAAAAAGGTATTAAAAAAAAAAGAAAAGGACAAGGAGTCCTCATAAAACACAAAAAGAGACTACATCAAAATAGCCCTCCAATCTCTTTGCGTATCACTTAACGAAATACACCTAAAAACTCTTGTAGCTGAAGCCCGAAGGGATGAAAGGAAAACAACACTATCCCAAAGCAAATGCACCATCGTGGAACGATCTCTAAAAATCCTCTCATTCCTTTCCTTCCAAATCACCCAAAGAACAGCAAACCAAGCACATTGCCATAAAATCTTTTTCGCTTACTCCTTCCAAAACCCCAAAACTTGATTTGCATAAGACCCTCAATAGTAGACGAACAAACCCAAATCTCACCAAAAATGTCAAACAAATTATTCCAAAGCAGCTTAGCTACTTTACAATGGAGAAAAAGATTGCTATTGATCTCATTTGAGGACCTAAGCATTAGACAAATATTTGGACTTGAGTGCCTTGTTAAGCCTCCACACCTGCAATAAGTCATTAGTATTGATCCTATTAAGTACCAAAGTGCATCTTAGAGGGAACACGTGCCTTCCAGATAGCCTTGCCCAAAGGGAAGAAGAGAGAAGAACATATTTCAAAAGATTTGACATGAATGATTTACAAGAGAATATGTCAGTACCATCCCCTTCCCAAACTCTAATATCATGTCTAGAATGGGGAGCAAAGGAATCAAGGATATTTACTAAACGCATAGACTCTTCTATTTCCCTCTCATTAAGATTCTTAAAAAAATGTAAATCCCAAGATAAGGAAACCCCATCCATATAGAAAAAAGAGGATATTGGGGCGTTGTGAAGAAAGGAGAGTCTATGGAGTCGAGGAAATGATATAGATAGAGGATCATCTCCAACCCAGATAACCTTCCAAAATGGATGGAGGAGCCATCACCAACTTTATAACAAGTAAGTGGAAAGAAGAGATTTGATACCTGTGAAATGAACTTCCAAGGACTCGTATGTGTAGCATAGATTCCTTCCCTAGCATCCCACCCATTCAGTTGTAGACCATACTTACTCCTTATTACCTTATGTCATGGGGAGTTTGGTTCTAAAGGAAACCTCCACAGCCATTTTCCCACCAAAGAAATGTTTTTAAAAACCAGATTTCCAAAACCCAACCCCCCTCTGACTTAGACAGGAACTCACCAAATGATCTCTTTTACCAACTCCGTTATCTGACCACAAGAATTCTGTCATCATCCGTTCTATTCTCTTAGTAATAATTGAACAATTTGGTTCATAGGAAAAAAAAAAAAAAAAGCAGATCTATTCTATATCTGATAAGTACCAATACGCAATGAGGGCTAATCCTATTTTCTATGAACGAATGTATCAATATTTGTTCATCAATCAAAGGACCTATTAGTAAAAAAAACTCCTTTATTTTTATTCATTCTGTCTTCTCTTGAAAAACAACTCTTAAATCTGCCTCCAACACAATAGCCTAAGTCAAAGCAAACTCTCCTCCTATCCTTAGTACAGAGCACAAGAATACAAAACACATCCAATCTACACCCAACCTTTTTGAGGAAACCAAAACCATGGTAAGTTGGTCACCCTCCAATCAAGGCCTTCATTTGAGAATCCTTCCAGTTTGGAAAACATGAGCAAGCAATAATCCTAAATCTCTTTCCCGGTTGACATATGATAATCCACCAAACAGAGAGATAGGTTATGTCTCAAAATTCCATAATCAATGTCTAAATCTAAAACCCTAGTAGAGTGCTCTTATATAGGCACCGAACATAATTTAAATAAGAAAGTAAATCAAATCCTAATAAATGTCTAATTGCCTAAATCTAAGTTTCCTAAAATACAACTACTTGATCTCCAAAAATATTGTAATTACAAGATAATCCCAAAATATCAAAATAATATATATTTTCTTTCCATTTTTGCATCATTCTCTCCAACTAAGAAAAAACTTGACCTCAAGTTTTAAAGGGGTGAAGTGTCAAAACTTGTGATTCTTGAAGTTGCATGGCAAATACTTGCAATTCTCAAGATGTAGCAGTCTCAATCGAACACAAGAAGGATATCAAGGAGTTATTGAGGAGCTTCAAGGAGGAAAATCAATATAAAGAAGGTCACATGCACAAATCATGTCCTCATCTTGGTTTTGGCCTTGTTTATGTTCGTTTTGAAATGGTTCAATAGGTACATCCTCACCTTGAATGTTAGAACCTTCTTCAATGGTGTGTTCTTGCTCTTCAATATGTGTGGATTGGAGAAACAGCTTCATACTTGTTCTCGTCTTGAATAGAATCTTGATAGATAGAAGTTTTAGTGAAAGTTACTTCCATTAGTTGTTTCGTCTGTTCAATAAGTTGTTGCATCTTAAGTAACCGACGTTCAAAGTTGGAATCACATCTTAAATAATTATCATGATAATATGCGATCTCCAACTGGCAATAATTGTCATAAATACAACAACCATGCAAATCAATAGCCCAAATAACATCTTGTCGCAAACGATATTGCACAAGAACTTGAAAATTAACAGAAGTTTGAGAGATAACAATTTGCTCCACAAACTCATACTGATCAAAAACCTGATGCAACACATCCTTTGTGACCAGATAGATAGCATGATGAATGGTCACACAAAGGATTCAGCTTGGCTCACCTGAACCCATTTCTCATAAACAAGTGGTTGCAATTTTTTTCTATTTCTTTTCCTTCTTTTTTTGCGAAAACCATAAACTTTTTTATAGATAAATTTTTTTAAAAAAAAAAACCTCAGATACTGTTCACATGAACTTCCATAATTAATGTTTAAATCTAAAACCTTAATAGAGTGCTCTTATATAGGCATCAAACATTACTTAAATAATAAAGTAAATCAAATCCTAATAAATATCTAATTACGTAAATCTAAATTTCCAAAAATACTACTTGATCTCTAAAAATATTGTAATTACAAGATAATCCCAAAATAATAGATATTTTCTTTCTTATTCTGCATCAGCTTCTCTTCTTTATTTAGCTTTTTGGTTTTGGGTTGCAACCCCTCAGTGCTTTTTAATACAGCTTTACTTTTAAAAAACACTAACAATGCTATAGGTTTCTTTATAGGTAGCATTTACACATTAAGGAAAACACAACCCAAAAGACAAGAACTATAAGAGCAACATTGAAAACAAATATAGTTAAGACATGAAACCTTAAGTTTTATTACTTGGTCCACATCAAGCAAGAAGGAGTCACTCCAATTTTGGTCCCCCTCTCTTCTTTACAATTTTCAAATTCGTTCTCTCTGTGCGGAGTGCACCAGTTCTGTTTTCTATCCATCTATTTGTTCTGGTTTTGCATGCACATTGAAGATGATTCACAGAAGATATTTGGTTTTTAAAGTTTATTTAGCTTTCCATTTTTAGGAAAACTGCATTTACCGGTAAAGCCTATGAGCTCATCAATCAATTTGCATAACCCAAAAGCTAGTGATTTGATTTACATCTTCCAGTTTTGTGTAATCAAGCATAAATTCAGTAAATTCATAATTTGCATACTTTATTAATGAAGAACCAAAATAAAAATGCAATTATTACTGTTGCACCAAACATTGTTGCAATTGTTGCACCAAAGGCTGTATGGAAACAATAGAACATCTCTTTGTTAAGATCCATCTTGCTACCTCAGTTTGGAATTATTTCAGCTCTCGGCTTGATGTAAAGTCGGCAAACTCCATGCAATTTTTGTCTGAGAATTGGCTCCATAAGTCTAGTCTATCCTCTCAATTGGGATTAATGAAAGTATGCACTCTCTTCTTGGGCCGTTGGCACATTTGGAAAGCACTAAATACTGTTTGACAAGCTGGGCATAATGTGTGCGCTTCAATGATAATAAGTAGAATCAACAATGATTTGATCGACATAAACAATATGTTTATGCGGAAATCAACCATGTCCTTCCATGCAATGCTATGTGTTAAAACTTTAGTTGTTAGTATTAAATCTCCTCTATTAAAAGAGGAATTTGGGTGAAATGGAACCCACTAGAGGGGAATCAAGTTAAGTTAAATTCAGATGGATCGGTTTCTCGTCTGGGCAGTGCGGGTGGTGGTATTTTTAGAGCTGGACCTGATCTTCTGTTAGCCTACTCGGTTTCCTTTGAAGAGTGCTCCAACACTCGAGCTGAAACAAAAGCCCTCTTGGCCGGTCTTCACCTTATGCGTACAAACAACATCAACTTATCCACTACTGAATGTGACTCAAACTTGTTGGTGCAAGTTATTTTGGGAAAATGCAATTGTCCTTGGGAGATAGAATACTTTATTAGGGAGATTTTATTCTTATTCCTACAGGAGTTGTCGTCTCTCATGTGTATAGAGAAGCTAATAAGGTTGCGGACAGCCTTGCTAAATTTGGTCCTCTTCATGGCAACACGAGCCTTCAAAAATATGTCCGAATTACCTTTCCCTAGTCAACATGTATATAAATTAGATAGGAAGAACTTGTATTCGTATAGGAAATTGTAAATGTTTTTTTCTAGGGTAGGGCTTAGGGCCATATGAGCTTGTACAGGTATGGGCCCTTTTGTCCCCCCATTTGTTTGTATATTTGTTTTTCCTATTAATAACATTTTTTGGAGGTCTTTCTAAAAAAAATTTCTCCTGTTTATAGGCTTTGATAATTTGAACAAGAACACTATCCTTGAACAAAGTTTTCAGAAGCTACTGATTTTTGGCTTCAAGGAAAACATGATATTTTTTTTCTTTTTTTATAAGTAGAAGTATATTAAAAAAACACCAAGGAAGGGCAACCCATTTACAAGTTGTTCTTTATAGAAGGACTTAACATCAAACTTTCCACCCAAAGCCAACCTTCATAGGGCCCTATCCTCCCCAACCGTGTTAACCTTTGCATTATTCCAAAAACGTCCTAATAACAGCAACTTCCCAATCTTGTGCAAAGGAACTATTAAGGGTATTAAGTTTAAGTGTAAGGCATTATTGTACTTTCATATTTCCTTATATATATCTAAGGCATTATTGTACTTTCATATTTCCTTGTATATATCTTTGTACCAGCCATAGGCTGGTTATCTCTTCTCTCTCACTTTCATCTAAACCCTAAATATACTCTACAACACGAACATCCCACACCAACTCTTCATTATGAAAATTCACACGAGATAATTAAAGCATCCTTGTCTCTACCAGAAGCAAAAACCTCCAGAATTTGGACTTTTAAGAGAACGATCACCATACCACACATCATGCCAAAACAAAATATTTAAGTCCCTCCTCCTTATTTGTACTCTTTTATTTTTTTATAAGTAAAAATATTTATTAAAAGACGCCAAGAGAGTGCAACTCAAAGCCAAAAGGTAATTACAAGACAGCAAATCCACAAGATCTAGTAACTCGTCAATATTTACACAGAAATTCCCTCTAAAACAAAAATTGAAGGTATTGAGCCAACTATCTATAATAATTCCAATAGGTTTTTCTATAACATCAAAAGCTCTCCGATTCCTTTCTCTCCATACTAGCAAAAGTATAGAATGCGGGACCAACAAATAAACCTTCTTGACCTCCTTGGAAGTCCTCAATCCACTCCAACCCAAATCTCATCCTTTACAAATCCTGCCACCACCTAAGAAATTCCCAAAATTTTGTAAGCTAACTCACTCCAACAATCTCCTAGCTAACAAGCACTCCACCAAAAGATGACATACGGACTCGGCACCCTCCTTACAAATAAAGCATCTATTGACAATCACTTTCCCCCTCGTGTAAATTGGCAAGTAAGAATTTTCTCCACAAAGCCTCCCATGCAAAAAAACTTGTTTTCTGGGCCGCATGAGAACACCAAATTGTTTCCAAGGAAAATTAGTATGGCCATTCGAGGGGACTCTATCAAAAAGAATATTATAAAAATCTTTCACCTTAAACCCTTTTTTCGGGACATGGACCACATCTCATCATATCCTCTCTATTCATCTCGATCCTAGCATTATATAAGGTCTCCAAAAACCTTGCTATCTCTCCAACTTCCCAATCATGAACATTACGAATAAAAAGCACATCTCAAAAAATTATTTCATTAGTCAAAGAGAAACAAGAGCTAATCCTCGCTCCTTTATCACTCACAACATTAAAGATGCCTGAAAAATTATCCTTTAAAGGAGTAGTCCCACACCAAGAGTCATACCAAATCCTAGTTCTTACTCCATTACCCATCATCAACACCTCCACAAAAGGTCGAAAGTCCTCCCACCCTTTCTGAATCCAACTCCACACCCCCACACCATAGGTCCCCATAGACTCCTTAGACATCCACCCATCAATATCGACCCCAAACTTCCTCCAAAACTTGTCTCCAAAGATGATCCTTCTCAACAAGAAACCTCCATAGCCATTTACTAAGGAGAGCCTTATTGAACAAGGATATAGATTTGATGCCAAGCCCCCCTTTTTTTCCAAAAGTTGTTTAACCACACCCCATTTAACCAAATGATACCTATATTGCCCCATAAAAATCTTCTTTGAATACTTTCCAATCTCTTGGCCACCGAACTAGGAACTTGAAAAAAAGACATAGTAGATGGGGAGGTTAGAGAAAGTAATCTTAATAAGAGTGAGTCTACTCCCTTTAGATAGATAATGATTTTTCCACCCGGCCAAACGTTTCTCAAACTTCTCCACTATTGTGTTCCAAATACTTTGATCTTTAAACTTAGCTCCAAGAGGAAGACCAAGATAGGAAATAGAGAGCTTACCCATCTTAAACCCAATAATCTAGCAAGGAATAGCCCATTAGTAACCTCGCCAAGTGGGATTAAGTCACTTTTGCCAAGGTTAACCTTAAGCCCCAAAACAGCCTCAAAGCAAAGAAGAATACATCGAAGATGCAAAATATGAGAGGCTTCTGCCCAAAAAAAACAATCGTATTGTCTACAAATAGGAGATGAGAGATGTTCACACTACCTTCGTTACTCCCAACTTCAATGTCACTTAACAATCCCCTCTACACCGTTTTCGCTAGTATCTTACTAAAAGTCTCCATCATCAAACAAGAAAGGAGACAAGGGATCACCTTGCTCAAGGCCCCTAGAAGCTTTAAAGAACCCAGAGGGGCATCCATTTACAAGGATGGAGAAGGAAGTTAAAGAATTACACTTGGGAATCCACTTACGCCATTTGTCCCCGAATCCAATTCTTTTAACAGATAAAGAACAAATTCCCAATTAATATGATCGTACGCCTTCTCCATATCCAGTTTACATACCACCCCTCTCCCTCCATTCTTAAATGAGTATCTACAACTTCATTGGCTATCAAAACAACATCCTGGATCAGTCTACCTTCTAAAAAGGCATTCTGACGAGGGCTCACCACTTTTCCAATAACCTCCTTCAATCTTAAGGTTACCACTTTTGATAAAAAGCTTGTAAATGCATCCCACAAGGCTAATGAGCCGAAAATCTTTAATATTTAACGCCCCAACCTTCTTTGGAACGACGAAGACAAAAGTGGTATTTAGGCCACTAACAAACTCCCCATTCGAATCGAATTCCTCAAAAAGACGAATAACATCCCCTTTAATCACCTCCCAATTATGAAACAGAAAAGCCATAAAAAATAGTGGCTCGGAGCTTTATCATCATCACAATTCCGTAGAGCATTGAAAATTTCTTCATCAGTAAAAGGACGCTCAAGAAAAGTTGCTTCTATCTCATCAATTCTAGAGAACTCTAAACCATCCAACTTAAAACGACTGACACACATTCCCTTGTAAAGATTCTCATAGAAATCGCTAATAGCCCCTTTAATATCCTCTTCCTCATCAAAAACAAGACCATCAACCTCAATAGAACTAATAAAATTATGTCTTCTATGAGTGTTGGCCATACGATGGAAAATAGTTTTTTCTCACCCTCCCAAAGCCACAATTCCTTAAATTTTTGTCTCCAAGTGAATGAGCTTAGCCATTTCCTTCTTAGCTTCCATCCTCCTATCAATGTCCCCTCTCGATAGGCTCATGCTAACCTCTTTTTCAACCAACCCATTGATTTCCCCCAACAGAGCATTCATAGCGGACATTGACCCCTCACATTCCAACAGATAATCTTCCATATCAGTGGTCCACAATTGCTCCCCTATACTCCTCGAGCGAACCTACCACTCTTTTACCTAACCCACCACTATTCATCTCATAATTAACCTCGAAAACTACCCTTTTAAGTTCTCTATTAACCACCCTAGACGGTTTCTTACCCGAAAACTGACCACGGCATCTAGATTTATATACGCCTCGAATTCTTTCAATTTCCTCAAATACTCTAATTGCTTGATCCACCACTCCATCTAAGGAAACCCCCACCATCTTGTGAAGTTATTTCACCCAATTCAGAACCCAACCTATAATTAATAAACTAGTAGGGTTTACCATTCTAGAACTCAAGGGAAAGAAAGAGTAAAAACTAAAAACTCATTTCATCCCTTCCGAATCCACTTTGATACTCCCACACCATACCCACTTGGCCACCTCTCCCCTCTCTAGTAGTCCACCCACTATGATCCAACCCAAAACTAGCAACAACCACTTTCAGCAAAAGATGCTCCTTATCCATCATGAATCTCCAAACCCACTTACAAAGAGGTACTTTATTAATGAGAATGCGACATTTAATAGTAAGAAGTGCCTATTAACAATTTTGATACTGTAGTAATGGTTGTTGATCAGCAATCTATTCAGTCCAAATATCGTTATCTACCACTGTATAGGACATTTTCATTTGTGATTGATGTTTGAATATGAACTTCTAGTTCAGGCATGAACATTGTCATTTAATTAAGCCTTGGATTTTTATTTTTTTGCATTTATGTTTTGGATTTTTGTTGAATCTAATTAGTTTTAAAAATTGGACAGGTTTGAAATAGAAAACAATTTGTTTGCCCCACTTCGATTTGAAATGGACGGGCGATGGGCATGGATTTCCAATACCCACGCAAGGGATATGGAGATTGAAATTAATGCCCACCTCAGGGACAGGGTGAACGGGTGTCTCTACAGGGCAAGGCGGGGCAGAGAATCCCCACCTTGTTGTCATACCTACTCTCCATGCTACTAAGTTGATTCTTTTCCAAACCTTCCTCTCCGACTTTGCTACAAACGCTTCTTCCAATCTACCATCATTAAGTCCATATCAAACAAAGAGAAGATACTCCCTAGAACAATCCACGCTACTGAACAGTGAAGCCAAATTCTCCACTTTTCCCCATTACACCACATACAGAATTAACTGAGAGCTATTTTTCCTTTCAATTAAGTTTCTCAGAAGTACAGATTCAACCTAAACCAACAGTTGATGCAAAAAGAAACCTTGACAGAAATACCAAGTAGCCACATACTATTACAAAGAAAAGGCAATCCACTGAACCATACAAGACTTCTAATAAGATCAAACCTCAACCTTCCCAATCTTGCTCAAATTCCAAAAAATCTTATCCTAATCAATCAACACCAAACCCATGTAAGTAGCAATGTAGTGGTAACTTACAACTGAACCAAAACAAACACCTTGATATTCAAAAGTAAGAAAATTGTTAGAGTTATTATTTTTATTTCCTTTATTTTTCCTGAAGGGTAGTTTTGTACTTGGACTTATCTATCTCATATATAAATAATATGTTAGCAGGTGAAGGGTTAAGTGAATAAACCCTAAACCTTTCTTCTCCATCTTCTTCTCTCTTATTCTCTCTCATATCTAACCTAAACCCTAGATTACAACTCAACTAAAATGATTAAGAAAGACTATAAGAGATTGACAAATATACAATATCTGAATCAACAATAGCAGAAAAGCTATTAAGAAACCTGGGAATAATTTTGAATTGCTTTGTTGAAGCCACTGTGATAAGCGTGTACGACTTCATCCACAACCTCCTCAACAACATCACTTTGTTCCTTTAATATCTGGGCTTCACCTTCACGATCTTTTGATGTCAAAATATGGACAACATGAGGTAATGAATCAAAACGTGCAGCAGCCCAACTTTCATCTATTCCCGAGACCTCTTCCCTTAAATACTGCATTTACCATACGAGCACATAGATAAATATGAGAAAGAAAAGCACAAGGAAAGCAGCCCGACTTTCATCTATTCCTGAGACCTCTTCCCTTAAATACTGCATTTACCATAAAAGCACATAGAAAAATATGAGAAAGAAAAGCATAAGGAAAAGAAAATATTAGAACAATATTTACAGTGAATGTCTCTACTGTCTAAATTATTGTACATATTAGGTCATCAGCACCTACTTTCAGATAAAGAACAACAGATTTTATAATAACTTCAAATTCTGTTAGTTTCTTATAAACTTTGGTGATAGTTGTAGCCTTCATTTGCCTAAAAGGTTCATTTTTTTATGTTTTCTATATTTGCATTTAACAAGGGAAAATAAGCAAGAAATAGAAGGAAAATTCACAAGCACTGAAATCACTGTTTTGTACATAAGTGGGCCATGTCTTAAGATCAGCAATCACGATTCATGGGGAATCGTGTAGCTCTCATGAATTACATATAAGGTATCTAACAATGCTAACACTTAAGATACAGAGCAGATTTTGAATCTTAGATGTACCTTGTTGCTGTTTGAGGTGGTTTTGGGTCTCAAGGTCAATTTGGGTAAGAGTGAAATTATCCCGCTTGGATTATTATCCCGCTTGGATTAGGGGTGGATGCAGATTTAATTGCTTTTGTCTTGAGCTGCAAGACAGGCTCTCCTATTACCTACTTGGGTCTTCCCCTGGGTGCTAAGTTCAAGGAGACTGGAGTGTGGAATCCGATTATTGAACGACTTGAGAGGAGGCTGGCAGGTTGGAAGAGGCACTATCTTTCTAGGGGGGAGGAGGGGGGGCTTTTTCCCATCCCTTGTTTGGTGGCGAGGAGCTTGAAACATATTCAAAAAAATTCCTTTGGGATCACACAGGAGATGAGTTCAAGTACCATTTAGTTAGATGTAGGCTTGTCAAGCAACTGATGGAAAGAGGTGGCTTAGGCATAAAGTCCCTTATCTAGTTCAACAAGTCGCTTGTTGGAAAATGGTTATGGAGGTTTATGAATCAAAAGGACCACTTGTGGAGAAGGGTTAAGGAAGCTACTTATGGGGTTGAGCACAATGGTTAGGTATTTGAGTTTCTAGTCCGAGCAGAGGGTTGTATGGGACTGGGGTGTGGAAATGGATTAGAAAATGTTGGGAGGAATTCTTTCCTAAAGTGAGGTTTGAGGCGGGGAATTGGGCCAATATTCTCTTTTGCCATGATGTGTGATGTGGGGAGATGTTGCTCAAAGAGGGGTTTCTGGATCTGTTTGCATTGGCTGGAGATAAAGATACTTTGGTAGTGTCTGGTGCAATTATGTCTTCAGATGGTATCGTACAGGATGTGTCATTTGGGAGGAATGCGCAAGATTGGGAAGTGGAATGCTTTGAAGCTTTCTACAGCAAACTCTATAGTGCAAAGGTGCCCTTAGCTAGGGAGGATAAAGTCAAGTGGTCTTTGAAGGGGGGTGGGTGTTTTGATGTGAGATCATTGTACTTGCTTTAATGTGAGAATCCCACGGGTGAGGGCATCGTTGATTTCCCTTGGAGAGAAATTTGGAAATCCCTTGCTCCTACTAAAGTCTCTTTCTTTGCATGGGAGGCTTCATAGTAGAGAATTTTGACTATTGACAATCTTCAAAGGAGGGGGAAGATTCTTGTTAACCGTTGCTACCTGTGCAAAGAAGAGGCCAAGTCCGTCACCCATCTTTTGCTGTGGTGCCCTTGGACTCGTAAGTTATGGGAAATGGCTTTAGCGGTTTTGGGCTTGCGCTAGGTGCGTGGCAAGGTCTATCAGGGGGAGATTTGTGCGTAGCAAAGGTTTAAACCCCCTAAAGAAAATAGGAAAGCTTATGGTTTAATCCCTCTTTTCTATATTTTGGATTGTTTGGACGGAGAGAACTAAAAGGGCTTTTTTTATAAAAAAAAAATGAACTTCTTTAAGAGAGAAAAAAGGTACAAAAGAAGAGGACAATGAGTCCTCATAAAACACAAAAAGACACTACATCAAAATAGCCTCCAATCTCTTTGCATATCACTCAACGAAATACCCCTAAAAACTCTTGTAACTAAAACCTAAAGGGACGAAAGGAAAACAACCCTATCCAAAAGCAGATGCACAGTGGAACAATCTCTAAAAATCCTCTCATTCCTTTCCTTCCAAATCACCCAAAGAATTGTAACCAAGCGCATTGCCATAAAATCCTTTGATGAGGTGGAGAAGTATAAGTGTGATTAAAGATAGATGGCTTCACACACTTAATTTTTGGTTTAATGGGCATCCCTTTATTAACGAGGAAGAGCTCTTAAAGTTTATAGATTTTTTGTCTTGTAAATGATTTCGTTGTTTGGGTTTGCACCCCTTGGTGTGCTTTTGATTTTAATTTAATTTACTTATCAAAAAAAAAAACTTCAGACATGAGCAAAGATTTAGATGTTTGACATAATATGTTATCACCCTATATGGCCAGTGAAGGTATCCATTACATCTCAACATACACTGTCTTATGGTTGAATTATGATTTCTTGCCATACCTTTTGAATTTATAGCATTTTTAAAGAACTGAGTACAAAAAGATAGGAGCTGGTTTTTTGAAGTGAAGACAGTTATCAAAAGCGCAAGGTGCTGCACTTATGCAAAGGGTACTTGGAGCTTAGGCACAAGGCGCAAGGCTCAAACGCACGCCTGTAGGAGGCAAGACACACATTTACTAAAAAATGTATATAAAATACTTATAATTGATATGAAACAAGATATATTAAGAAATATCATGGATTTTCAATTTGTAAACAACTTATCACTCTTAATTTAATGCAAAGACACTACCAATACCACAAAGAAAATACCAACCACCAAGCATAGTTCAACCTTCAAAACAATCACACAAGCACAAAGGACAATATTTGATTGTTAAAAGTTAAAAGAGAGAGAGATGGACAGATAATAAATATTTTGTACATGAAGAAGAGTTCCTTGATTTCATCGATATACTTGTAGATAGTTATTTTGTAAATGGGTCACCCCCTTGGTGTTTTCTTTATATATTCTTTTACTTATCAAAAAAAGAGATGGACTGATGGGAATGGGAGAAAAGGTAAGAGGTGATAGAGAAAGAGGAGGAGAAGATAAAACAAACGCACAAGCACATAAGACACTATTTGCTCCATTAAAAGTTAGCAGAGGGTGAGGGACTGACGAGAATGGGAGAAAACAAAAGGAGGAGAAACAGATAATTTTTTTTATAAGTAGAAAAATTTATTAAAAAGCACCAAAAATGTGCACCTCAAAACCAAAAGCTATTTACAATGAAGAAGCTTCACAAAATCTAGAAGATTCACAAAATCTAGAAGATCATCATTATTTACAAAAAAATTCTCTTTAAACCAAAAGTTGAGAGCATTAAACCTCTAATATTTGCAATAGGTCATTATATTCCATCGAAAGCCCTCCGGTTCCTCTCTCGCCAAATAATCCACAAAATAGAGTGCAAAATTAACTATAAAGCCTTCTTGACCTCCTTGGAAGCCCTTAAACCACTCCAAGCCCAAATTTGAACCTACAACCACCCAAGAACCCCCATAATTCTATATGTCATCTACCATAAACTCCTAGCTAAAGAGCACTCCCTTAAAAGATGATGCACGGATTCGGCACACTCTTTACAAATATAGCACCTATTAACAATTATTTTTCTCCTTCTTTGAAGATTATCAATAGTAAGAATTCTATCCCATGAGGCCTCCCACACACACACAAAAAAACTTACTTTCTTGGGTGCCCACCAATTTACTTTCCAAGGGAAGTTAGGATGTTCATTTGCAAGGGCACTATCAACGAGAATTTTGTAAAAATCTTCCACCTTAAACCCTTTATCCGAGCCAGGCCCCCATCTCATCACATCCTCACTCCCTATCTCAATCCCAGAATTATGTAAGGAATCATAAAACATCGCAACCTCCCCAACTTTCCAATCATGAACATTACAAATAAATGGCATAACCCAAGAGACCCCTTCATTAGTCAAAGAGTAACAACAGGGAACCCATGCTTCCTTGTCTCTCACAATGCTAAAAATGCTTGGAAATTTATCCTTCAAAGGAGTATTCCCACACCAAGTATCATACCAAAGTCGAGTCCTCACTCCATTACCCACCAATACCTCGACAAAATGCCGAATATCTTCCCACCCATTCCTAATCCACTTCCACACTCCCACTTCATAAGCTCTCCGAGGCCCCTTAAGCATCCATCCATCAAGATCCATCCCAAACTTAGCCTCCACAAGTGATCTCTCTCAACAATAAACCTCGAAAACAATTTACCAAGAAAAGCCTTATTGAGTAAGGAGATAGATTTTAAACCAACACCCCCTCTCTCCAAAGGTTGCTTAACCACACCCAATTTTACCAAATGGTGCTCATATCAATGTCAATCCTCAATAGGCCCTCTCTAAACTCTTTCTCATCAATCCCATTAATTTCACCCAACCGAGCATTAATAGCTTAATTAACGTTACCAAAGGACTTTTTATTCTATCTTTGCACTTCTTCCTTGATTCTTTTCAGCTTCTTAGCCACCACAAAGCAAGCAACACCATTGATATTAACACCCTTCCACAAGCCTTTAACAAGTTCCCAAAACCCATCCACCCTCAACCACATTCTCAAACAAGAAAGGGGTTGAACCCCACATCATACCTCCTACTTATAAAAGAATGGGGTGGTGATATGACATAGGTCAGGGGAGAAGCCTCAAGATAGGACAATGGACTTCCCAATAAGCTGAGACAAAGAACCGGTCAATCCTCGAGAACCCAGTGAAGGAACTGCCTGGTAATGGCAAATCAAGAAGGTCATGTCCCCTTACAAACTCTAAAACCTCCTTCATTGACTTAGTTTCTTGATACCCACCAGATTTTTCATGAGGATAAAGCACAACTTAAAGTCACAACCTACCACCCATGGATACTGCCACTGATGTCTAATTGCCGCCAATTCTTCCCAGAAAAGTCCTTTACTACAACTCTACCTAAGACCATACACAACGGACATTATCCAATCCCCACTCTTAAAGACCCCTGAAAACACAAGAAACTGAAAACAAACTCACCTAGCCATCAACTAGCTCCAAAAGCCATTTGTCCCACATAATAATTACTCCTCCCGAAGCACCTATCGACGTTAGAGCTTTCCAACCACAAGACCTTATACCTCAAAGGCTATGGATAATCGACTCATCTACTTCCTCCAATTTAGTCTCCCAAAGGCAAACCATTTCGCCCTTCCGTTCTCTAAGATAATGCTTAATTGAATTCCTCTTCGCCAAGTCATTAACCCCTCACATTCCATAAGATAATCTTCTGCTTCATTGGATGCCAAAACCTCTCCTCTTCTACCTGCGCCCCCACTATTCTTTTCATAGTTAAAATTAAACTCCCAACCTTTTAAGCTCTCTACTACCCTTCTAGAACGCTTCTTTCCCGTCGACTGGCCTCGATAGCAAGATTTACATTCTTCTACACGAAGCCGCTCAATTTCCTAAAACAATCTAATAGCTTGATCTTCAATCCCAACTAGAGATACCCCTACCATCTTATGAAGTTTTTCAACCCAATTTAGAATCCAAGCCGACGCCTTACGACTCACAAGATTAAATAATACTTGAAAATCTCCATTGGCAACCACTGGTCAAGAGACAAAAAGAGAAGGTCTTATTTCCTCAAAAGAAAAAGCTGAAACCACCACTGCCAAATCTTGCGTAGCGATGACGAAAACTGTTATACAAGAGACTCCGGCAACATCCATGACAACCTCATGCGCTAACTCCAGTACAGCACATTGAGAATACCAATCTAAGAAGCCGAGATCTGTGACACCGACTCAGGAAGCTTTACTGACGCCAGAACTAGACGAGGAAGATTGGAAACGACCGGTCTTAACTCGTCAAACAAACCCGTAGTTAACATAAGCACAGGTGATGACCCCTCACGTGCTTGCAACGCAGGAGGACCAAAGTGTGTGACTACCCACTGTTTTGTCAACTTCATCCCCCAAGAACCAAGCCTTCTGGGTTTTACCCACAGATTTACCCGACCAAAACTTACTAGAGGCTGCTACATAAAATTTTGCTCGGCCCAACCTCCGTTAACTTACCCAGCCCAATACTACTCAAAGCCCTTTTACTTAAAACTTTGCAAAGCCCAGCCTCTGAAACCAAACCCAACTCAGACTTACTCAAATGACCAAAATCACAGCCTGCCCATACCTCCTGGCCAGGCCCAATCGATTAGCCCAAGAAACTTTACCAACACATTGAAAATTTGAAAAATCTTCGGAAGACAGCTCAGATGTTGCCCTTTACCGTTACCCCTCACCTTCCCTACATACCCCTCCACGTGTGTATCTTCCCCATCATTGTCTTCATCAGTGATACCCCTGACTACCATTGCCCAAGATTTCTACTTCTCGATAGACCTCGACACAATCAAACGACCAGAAAGATCAACTCCACAAAAAGAACAACACCCATAAGTGACAGAGAACCGCCACCACTAACAGCCTCTGCAGTGGCAAAGTCTTTCTTCCCTAGCCCTTCGTGCCTTAACCACGCCCTACCTCTGGAAACTTGACCTACCCTGCTTTCCCTACCTTATTCAACCCAATATGGTGCCCAGAAAAAGGCCAAAAACATTACTTAACTCAGAAACAACCGCAAAAATATTCCATCAACCACCCGTTTCTACCTTACTCAACCCAATATGGTGCTTAGGAAAAGGCCGAAAAACATTACTTAACTTAGAAAAAGCAGCAAAAACATTCCACCAACCACTAGTTTCCACCCCTTCCGAGTTCCGAGAATAGAAGAAAACTCGACCTCCCACCGAAGATTCTGGTCAAAGATACAAAACAACCATTTTTATTCTAATGAAGCCCTAAAATCATAGACCTGTCCCATTCTCGCCTTCTACAGCACCAATTTCTTTCTCCCATCTTAAACAAGAATTCCTTCCAAACCTTTAGAAGCCAAGAAAACTCCTACTCATTCAACCAAAGAGAATTCTTCCTTCCCGGAGCGAACTCGGAAATCTTCACCACATTCCCATCAACTCCTCCAATAACAAATTCAAAGAACTTTTTTTGTACCATGACAGATCTACGACAATCTAATCTCACCATCTAGCTAAAAATGATTCTAATTAGTTAAGCTATCTATTGTTGATTAAAGAAGATGGAGAAAAAAACATTTTTGGGAATAGGAGAAAAAAAGAAAAGGGGATAGAGAAAGGGGTGGAGAAAAAGAGAAAGAGTTGAGCCGTGGAGGAGCTGCTACTTCTAATTCCAGCTTTTCTTTCATTAGTTTTTTTATTTAATTAACCTTTGGGTAATCAAATCAATGAATAGAATTGCTCCCCTGGGATAAAACACACAATTTAATCATACACCCAATTAATAAACCAAAGACTCAAAATAGATCAGACCAGGCGTGCGTTTTATGCGTCATGCGCCTAGGCCAAAGGCATGCGCCGGGTGCCTAGGCCCTCAACTCACAAAGGTCACCTTGCCTAGGCTGCCTCAGGATCTAGCCTTAGAGCCTCATTGCACCTCGCACCTAGGCGCACCTCAGGCACGCTTTTGATAACTACGAGTGAGGAGGAAGCTCGTTCCATGAAATTTACATAGATACAAGCCTACAACCTAAGCAACATATCAAAATTAAAACACCATGGATATTCATGGATTTGGGGTTAACATCTGAATCCAACTAAAGAGTTGAACCACAAATATAATAACTGAAGTTTAGAGCTATGATTCCACATCCTGCCAGCCAATTAAAGGGATTTTTTTCTACCAAAAAAAAAAAAGAATTTAACTTACTGCTTTCTCGGGAGGAATCGGCAATCCATCAAAAATCCCCATCTCGAGCACCTCACCTCACCCAACTTTGTAGATCTGAATATGGGTCAGTCTCAACTCATCCCAGTAAAGCCTTGACCGCACCTGAAAAGAGCAATGGACTTGCTATAAATTAACTATAACACAATTATAGCCCACAAGAAATAAGAGAATTTTCCCATGTGTAATCACCAGAAACTTTAATCGTCATCATGTCTATCTAACATTAAGATAAAACCAATATATAGAAAAGTTTTGAATGTGCAATAACACACTGTTCAATAGCCAATAAGACTTGAAAAGGAAAAAATAAATTGAGGAAATGAAAAAAATAAATCACAAATCTATATCTACACTCATCAACGAAACTGGTAGAATCTTTCAACTCTTATTTCAAAGATGATACCCAAAAGAATTAATCTCTGCGCATAAGAGAAACTTCAACCTACCCTAGAGAATTTTTCTTTTTGATAAGTAACCTAACCTAGAGAATTACAAAGAGACATCCGCCAATTCGGTCAAGAACTAAACATTTTGAACATTTTGAACTAAAGATTTGGCAATGAGTCAGGCTAACGTTCATGCAACTGATTGAAGTCCAAAAATAAAAAAATTCCTAACAATATATAGGCAATCATTGGTGTTCCTTAAATGCAACTTAAATCATTAAAAAAAATTAAGTCCTTTACTAAAAAAAAAAACTTAAGTTTTAATGATTCAAGTTGCATTAAGCAACTACTCAAACCATAATCAGTAGGAAACCGTGAGATGAGTCACGCTAATGTTCATGGAACTGATCGAAGTCCAAAAATTAAAAAAAAATCGTAACAATATATAATCAGTAAGAAACCGTGCGATGATTCACGCTAAGATATTTAGTATTCTAAAATTCGGTGGATAGTCTTATGCAAACTGGAAATTTCGCCAGATAAAACAAGATCATGAAACTGTAAAAGTAAACTGACCTTCCAACGATTCAAGAAATTTCACCGTGAAATCTACGATTCAATGCTTCAGTGTAACATCAATCCAAAGCCAATGATTGATTTGTTGTCAAATTCGATCTTAGTTGAGAAAAGTTTTGCCAAACAAAGGAAGCCAGTTGAGACCTAGAGGCTATTTCGCGAGAAAGAATTGGAGGAAATAGGGTGAAAAGCTCAATTCATACAGGAATATTCTGGACATTTTCGTGTCGTGGGAATAGAGATCAAAACAATACAAAAGAAATTTCAAAATTTGGAAAAGAAGAAGGGAAACACATATTTGACCGTATAAAATTACATAAGTTTTTATTTAATCTCTTAATTTCCGATTTAACTTAGATTTTTCACATTGCAACATTGTCACCTTTCACCTAAATTTCATCATCACCGTTAAAAAAAGTTTAGGCCGGTTTTGTTTTACAGGAAAATTATTGTCATAAAACAATATAAAATGTTATTTTTAATGTATTCGATAAAACGTAAATCAATTTGGTTCTAAAATCATATTTTGCATCATTAATTGATAAGATATTGAAAACAACTTTCTTTTATTTTATCGTAAATTGATTAATATTAATAAATCAAAATAAAAACATATTTTCTTACTCGTCATTTCTTAAACTAATAATAGTAACTCTTGAGTGCAGCTAGTACATTATTTATTGTACATAATATGTTAATTTTTTAATATTTATACATATATTTATTTTTTAATATATAATTTGATATTTAATTTATTTAATAGATGAAAAAAATAATAATTTATTTGATATTTAATTTTATAAAGTTATAAATTCTCTTTTATTATTATTTGTACATTTATTATATTCACAAACATGATTTTTTATACGATATTATTTTTTATAAGTATCGTATTTAAATGTAGTATTATTTCTACAAATTAATTTATTTTCAATCAAGTATTTTTTTTTATTCTAAACAAGAATGTAAAATATGATCATTTTTAATGTTATTTTCAGTTATATAACCAAAATATGAGAAATTATAAAAAAATATTGATTTTCCATGTAAAAAAATTTATAATACAAAATAAATTACGATATAAATTATTTTACAAAAAAACAAATAGAACCTACAAATAAATATAACATTAAACATTACTTTTTATTCGGTGCGTAAAAAAACATCCTTTAAACGGTCAACTAAGAAAAAATTTATTAAACATTTATGCGCGATTTCAATTAACGGTCAACTCATCCTTAGATGGTTGCTTATTCTATACTTAAATAGTTAAAAACACATGCTATGCATGGACTTGTTAAAAATATTATAAAAGAGTAATTAAACGCAGCATTACAAATGATTCATTTTAAAAAATATTGTTTTCACTGTTTTCAAGTAAACCTCCAACATATGTTCCAATACTAAGAAAAAAAATTAGGTATTCTCTTCTTTTAAAAAAAATATTAATATTGCAAACTTTTCATTCTCATTTTTCACATTACAACATTGTCACCTTTCACCTAAATTTCATCATCACCGTTAAAAAAAGTTTAGGCTGGTTTTGTTTTACAGGAAAATTATTGTCATAAAACAATATAAAATGTTATTTTTAATGTATTTGATAAAACGTAAATCAATTTGATTCTAAAATCATATTTTGCATCACTAATGGATAAGATATTGAAAACAAATATTTTTTTTTGGTCGTAAATTGATTAACATTAATAAATCAAAATCAAAACATATTTTCCTACTCGTCATTTCTTAAACTGATAATAGTAACTCTTGAGTGCAGCTAGTACATTATTTATTGTACATAATATGTTAATTTTTTAATATTTATACATATATTTATTTTTTAATATATAATTTGATATATAATTTATTTAATAGATGGAAAAATAATAATTTATTTGATATTTAATTTTATAAAGTTATTAATTCTCTTTTATTATTATTTGTACATTTATTATATTCACAAACATATGATTTTTTATACGATATTATTTTTTATAAGTATCTTATTTAAATGTAGTATTATTTCTACAAATTAATTTATTTTCAATCAAGTATTTTCTTTTGATTCTAAACAAGAATGTAAAATATGATCATTTTTAATGTTATTTTCAATTATATAACCAAAAAAGGGGAAATTATAAAAAAAAAATATTGATTTTCCATGTAAAAAAATTTATAGTGTAAATCCAATTACGATATAAATTATTTTACAAGAAAACAAACATCACTTCTCTAGCCCCACCTTTACAGCCCAAAAGTGAAACACATTTTTCATCTCAAAAGTTGAAACTACTTTTTCCAATTTCTATATTATCAGCCATACACCTTCTTTTCACTCATTATTTTGCTTTTTTATTCTCTTAGCCAGCCCTTACTCCTCCTATAAATATCCCCCCTTTGCTAACACAAAAAAGACAACAAAACACTAAGGTAAAGTAATGCAAAAAATAGAGAAAATAGAGAAAGTTTAGAGAGAAAAAAAAGTGAGAAAAGAGAGAAAAAGATAGAAGAGTAGGAAGATTAAAGAGAGGAATATAACAAACGAGAAGAAAGCGTTCAAGAAATGTGAGAAAAGTGCAAAGAGTGAAACACAAAAGAAGAACTAGTGAGAGTTTTTCATCATTTTCAGCCACCTTTTGTTTTTTGGTCTCCCAATCTTCATTGGAATCATTCTTCCAACTTCACTAAGTTCACAAGAGCAATAGTATCTCTGAGGATAATCCTCGTGCGTGAAAATTTTCCTTAGCCAAAAAAGGTTGGTTAAGTTTCTACTTTTTGCAAAATAAATTGCTAGCATGATTCATGTGTTTAAACCACTTTGAAAATAGACTAGATTAATTTAGCTTGCTTAGAAAGTTTCATATTAAGATACTTACTAGTTTCTTAGCATTTTCTCTTTCACTAGTTATATGTCTTTCTTTAGTTAACTATTAGTCATATTTTGTCTCTTTGTTAAATGCATTGTTAAGTTAATGGTAGTTTTAAAGTTCTTTCCTTTAGTTTAGTATCTTAAGATATTTTATGTTCTCTAAGTTAGACGTTTTATTTTAAGTTGTCATTAATTACGTGTAAACTTTAATTCTTTAAGAAGAATTTTGGGCCCCATTGGTCCTTGTTAATTTTGGGCATCCTTTGGCCTATTAAAAATATTACTAGTTATTTTGAATCTCATATTTAAGGTAGTTTAGTTTAAATCTATTTAGCTTAGTTCCTATTTTTTTAACTCGTCTAGTTTAAAGTAGCTTAGTTTAATTCATTCAATTTTGTCATCAAGTTTAATTCATCTAGTTTAAAATAATTTAGTCTCAGTCCATCTAGTTTAACTTACATAATTAATTCATCTAGTTTAAATGCATGCACTTTAATATACTTCTCATCTATACTTTGCAAGTTGTTTTAATATTTTTTTCTTCATAGTCAAAGAAATTTATTTCCGTTACATACTTACTTTTACCGCTTTACTTTAAAGTTAATATTTGGTGTTGCTTTGTTTGAATAAAAATTGCAAAATGCGTGATTGGTTTTATTAGTAGTATATGATAATAATACTTAAATTAAAATTTCAATTAATTTCCTTGAAACACAAAGGGCTTGACTTCGGTCTAGGTAAGAGAGAGAGCTTTAAATCCTAACTCTTTTACACCCAAATCTCTTGAGCTTTGGAATTTCTCATGTAGACCAATGCCAAGGGATTTGATCCCCTTCAAGGTCAAATGACAGCTCCATACCCGTCATCCTTGCTTTGTACTTGGATGACAAAACGGCCCATTGTCTAATACATTAAAAGCGTACCCATCATGGGAGCCTCCTTACTATTTATAAAGGGTTTGTATTAGCCTTGGTAGGTTTCACTTGTTTCCACATGCCTACTCATCGTAATCCACACCCTCGTTATATCCATCTTTTTAAAGGGAAGTGGCCTTAGGTAATAAGCCGAATGTTTGGGTCTCAGGCGGAAAAGAGCGGTATCTACAATTGGTGACTTCGCTGGGGAGATTTAACCATAAAGTGTTTCTTGGAAATCTTTTTAAATTTTAATTTGAGTAATTATTTCATACTTCACTTTGCATATTAGCACTTACCCTTTGCTTTCGACGGAGTAAATTGAAGGGCTCGTTTCCTCTTGGTTTCTGGTGTGACCCCCATTTGCTTATCGTCAGCCTTTGGTGTAGAACAAGTTCCTTTTAGTTCTTGTTCGTGCAGTGAAGGTTTGCCAAACACATTTGAACTCTTGTGGTCCACTTTTCAGGCCACTAGAGGAGCATGATAGCATCCTTCTAGCCATGGGATACCTGAGCCCACCGGAGTTTTAAGGCGAGCCTACCATCTTTTAAGCAAACCCTAGAACTTTTCTATCTAGGATAGGGACCCACCCTTTCTATCCCTTTGCTTGCTTGCATGTGTTTTCTTTCACCTCACATGTTAAGGAAAGATAAGATCAATTTGTTTGAAAACATGTTTGGTAATTTAGTGTTTCCTTTGATTAAATCACAATCAAATAAATTAAACTAAATGTTGGGCCTAGGTTAGCCCAAAATAGTGGATTTTCTCTTAGTTAAGTCTTGTTAGTTTGACCTCATTAAGGAACCCACAAAAGAAACTAGTGGTGATTGAGCCTTAACCCAAGAAATTTAAAATAAATGCGATTGAAGGCCCAAAGATCAGGGGGAGAGATCCATGTTAGGGGTAAACTTCATCATTTGTTTGGGCTTCTTTGATTTAGGTTTAATCACCACTGGGTTCCAAATCTCTTAGAAACTTTGTGATATGAAACCCACAATATTTAACTATGAGAAAGCCCATGAAGGATTGAAGGGACTCAAACCAAAGAAGTTTGATTGGAATTTAATCGAAGGAAATTTATTTTGATTAAACTATAACCAAATGAAATAAGCCTAACATTGAGCCCAATTTGTTTCAAAATAAAGGATTTTCCCTTAGTTAATGTAGTTTGATATCATTGAGATGCCCATCAGAATAAAATAATGTTGATTAGGTCCTAATCCAAAAAATTTAAAATGAAAGTGATTGAAGGCCCAAGGATCCAGTGGGACGATCCTTGGAATGGGTAATTTTCATTTTTCATTTGGCTTCTTAGGTTTAGCCTAAATCATCATTAGAATATGACTCACTTGGGAAGCTTGCTAATTTCAAATCCACCACACTTGACCATGGGAAAACCAAGAAAATTTGATTGTAATTTAATTAGAGGAAATTTTCCTTTATGTTTTTGTCTCCACCTAATTAGGCTAATTAAGAACTTATTCGTAAATGGACTTTAATTCATTCAGTGGGCTTTTGGATGCAAAACTGAAACCTGATGATAAAGTTAAAGTAATACTACAGATAAGCGAGCATGGCAAAAAAAGATTCAAAGAACGAAGAACTTTAAAAATGTCGTCTTTTTTGTAAAGAAGAGTCATAGGTCAGGGACTAAGGGCAATCCTTCCTTATTTTGGTACTGATCCTCTAGTGGAAGGCTAAAAAAAATATCTTCTACGAGTCTAATCTCACGTTTAAGGGGAAAACTTACAAACAATTCAGCTCCCATGCCTAATTACGACTCACCAAACTTCCTTAGCATGATCAAAGAATTACTCACTACGCCTGACCTGTCTACCCTAACCACAACCCCCGACCCCTTCACCTAAAACACAACACCTGACCCCTCCACCATAAACACATCCCCAAACATAACCCTAAGCAAAACAATGAACACTAACCTATCCAAGCTCAACTTAAAAGAGAAGAGTAATGCTGAATTTTAGGGGCTCATGGCCCTAATTGAAGAATTCTTGGATCCAAATGGCTCGGCTTTGATGATTGCAACGGATAACGAATGAAATGTGATGTCAATATATTATAATGTATGAACAATATATTGAAAGGCATGAGCAGTGGATCGATGGGCATTAAACTAAAAGGATGTGTTTAAGAAATAAATCAAAATTGAGAACGCCAGCTAGGTTCAGAGCATGTGAATGATGCAAGTCAGTTTAAGAGAATCAATAAAGGACTCGAATAGTTGTACCATTTTGAGTCAAAGATCTAAACCCTTTCTTCTTAATGATGAGTAGGGGAATATTGTCTCTGCCTCTTATGCATTTCCCATGTCAATGAAAAGATGTCTGATTTTGAACGTGCTATGTTTTCAATATGTGATAAGAAATCCTTTTCAATGAATTTGATTTTAAAAACAAAAAAAAATAAAATAAATGAACTTCGTTTGTTAATCTAGGTACTAAATCTGTTCTATTTTAATAAAAACAAAATATTTCATGGTATGTATGCTTTGTATACCTAAATATTTGAGAAAAATGTGACATCAGCCTAGAAAAAAAAATTGGGAACTCACTTGTAATCTTGAACCTATAAAATATTTGGTTTGGAAAGGCTAAGCAGTTGGATTATCCTTTCCTTAGTTATCCTTAAAAACCATTAACCTTGTTACAAACCTTGAGAAAGTCCTTTCAGATTGATGAATACTGCTTAGCCTCACAAACTATTTTTGGGTGATGATGGAACTTAGCTTTTCCGAGCGAACATACCCCATCTTGAAACCACTTGCGAAAGATTATCCTTCTGAAATAACTTTGCCAAACCAACACTCACTCTTACACCACTGACAAGAGGTTTCAACCAAGTCCTACCTTACATCCAAGCCAATTGATTCTGTTCACCGAACACATGAGATGAAGCCCTAAAACTACGTATGGCTTGATCCCTCTTTAGGTACGTAGGTAACCACGATCTTGCAAAAGAACCTTAGTTCCCCATTTGTTCTCGTCAAAACCATGCGAATACATCATTAAAACCCGGTTAAATGAACAAAAAAAAAATAGAATTATTTCAGTATCCAAATTAGCGGAAACATTTTTTCTTTTTTTTGAAAATGATTCATGCCAATCGTTCATTTTTAGTGGATTTTAGAACACATATAGTAAAAAAAAAAAAAGAATCATGGTATCGTTAAACCACCCTCAAAAGATGCCCAGGTGATGGTCTTCCAAACATCCAAGTCTATAATGACTTGTAAAGAAAAAAAACAGCAAACGAAGCAAGAAAAAATACAAGCAATTGTTATCGAGGTTTGACAATGTGCCTACATCCCCGTGAGTTCCTCTGAACTCTCCGCACTAAATCAATGAGTTCTTTACAATCCAACAACACCCCTTCAAGAATCCGCAAGTTCTTAAAGGAACAAAGAAGAGAACAAGAAAGTGATAAGGTCTTGAGTTCCCAGGAAATTTCCCCCTTGGAAATTCCACTTACAAGTCCCTTGAATCCCCTTTCTATACTAATCTCTCTCTTTACAACCAGCCTTTCTAATGAGTCTCTCTTGTATGTTTATGTCTTTACACTCTCACATAATTCTCTCATTCACATGTTCTATCACACACACACTTGTGTTTCTATCACATTGTTATCACAAGTTATGTTATATTGTATTGAGTTTGAAGCTAGGTGACCCTTTATATAGTGCACCAACTTCTTGACCAATCTTGAGTGTCATTCTCCACCCTTAGATCTTGATGACCATTCAACCATGGCCCTTGATCAATCCTTAGTGATCCTATACATTTTGAGCATGTCTCATGAACCATTCAAGAGGCTGAAGGATGTGTACATCAGTGTGCCTAGCGCGGCGGCCTAGAACAGGGCGTTGCGGCCTATAGTAGGGCTGAACTTGTTGTCCCTCTGGGCGTCACGGCCTAGGGGAGGCAATGTCATGGCTTGCTCCTCCTCCAGCACTCCTCCGTGCTAGGCGCCGCGGCTTGGGAAGAGCTGGGCCACGACGCACACTGGTGTGCACACATGCTTAACTTCATTCTTTCAACTTCCGTTTAATCTTTTGACAAACTCCAGCTATCTCTACCTTTGTCTAAGCGATTAAACCTGAACCCATTGTGCAGAGAACTCAGGATCCAAGCTCATCTTGAGTCACCATTCAACTGACTCCAATCCTAAGAAGTTCAAGGTAATGATTGAATCTTCTTAGAGGTAGAACCTTGGTACCTAAATCTGTAGGACTTTCTTCCGTGGCCATCTTGTCCATATGAATGCATTCTTACATACCATCTTTCCAAATGAAATGATACCAAACATCCATGTGTTTTGTCCTCTCATGGAATACTGGATTCCTCCACAAGTGCCACGCACTTTGGCTATCTGAAGACACCAGCATATCAACGACATAGATGAGGATACTAACCATTTTCTCCACCTTGTGTCCAGGTGAGAAAGTTTCTGTGAAACCTATGTCTTCACTTCGCATGAACCCCTTCACCACCAGCCTAGCCTTGTTTTATACTTCATCTCCTAGAGGGTACCCTTCTTTGACCTTGTAAGTCCACTTACAATCCACAACTCTCTGTTTTCCCGGAATGTGCACCAATTCCTAGAAGTTGTTCTCCCTCAAAGAATCTATTTCTTCCTCCATAGCTAGCTTCCATCTTGATGAATCCTTACATCCCATAGCTTCAATGTAAGTCTCTTGTTCACTTATCTCTCTTTCTATCCAAGGAGCTGCTGCATTTACAGCATCCGCAAAACCATATCTTGAAGGTGGTCTGTCCAGCCTTTTTTTTCGGTCCTTTATGAGTTGATCGTCCTTCTGACTTGCTGCATCATCCCCTTCTAGTTCAGCCTTCTTTCAAGTGTCCTAAGCTTGGCATTCATTAATGAGCTCTACTTGGTCTGAACCCTCTTGTATTCCTTGCTCTACCTGAACTGAATTTTCCTTGATGCTATGCTCCACAAATTCCGAACTGGTTTGCTCAAGCCCCTACAGAGTTAGTTTTCTCCAAATAAGGAAATAAATGCTCATTAAAAATGGCATCCCTATTTATTATGAGTTTCATTCCTTCTTTCTCTAAAGACCACAACCTATACCTCTTAGCCCCTTCTCCATATCCTAGAAACACACATTTTCTATATCATGGGCTAAGTTTATTATCCTTTTGATGTGCGTACACAGCACACCCAAAAGTCCTAAGGTTGTGCAACTGAGGGGGTTTTCCACTCCACATCTCCATGAGAGTCCTAAAGTCCACAACCCTATAGGGTGATCTATTAACCAAATATGTAGCTGTAGACACCGCTTCCCCCAAAAAACATTTGGGCAATTCAGATCCATTTAACATACACCTAACCTTTTCCATAAGGGTCTTATTCATCCTATCAACAACTCCACTTTGCTAAGGGGTTTTCACAACCGTTCTATGTCTTAGAATGCCATTTAACCTACAGAATTGATTAAGTTCCTTATTAAATAATTCTAAACCATTATCGATTCTTAACACCTTAACTACCCTGCCCGTTTGAGTCTTCTTCAGCTTTTTCCACACCACTAACTTATTCAAAGCATCTGATTTATTTCTAACCAAATAAACCCAAACCTTTCTTGAATAATCATCAATTAAAGATAGAAAGTAAAAGTTACCTCTCTGTGTTGGTGTTCTTGCTGGTCCCCAAAGATCCGCATGAATGTAGTCAAAAATGTCCTTAGACTTATGCACTCTGGTGTTGAAGCTGACCCGATGTTGCTGTCCAAGAACACAGCTCTTGCAGAAATCGAGTTTCTCTACCTTGTTACCATCAAGTAATCCATTCTTGCTGAGAACTTACAGCCCCTCTTCGCTTATATGTCCTAAGTGAGTGTGCTAAAGTGTTGCCTTCTCCATCTCAGCCATCAACCTTGCTACTTGATCCTTGATATCCGTGTCTCCGATCATCTCATAGAGACCATTTTTCATTGCTGCCTTGATCACTATCAAAGATCCCTTGGTTACCTTGATCTTTCCTCCATCTGCTTGTATGTGTACCCCATGGAATCTAGCTGCCCCAATGAGATCAAATTCTTTTTCAACTCCGGAAGATACCTTACACTCCTCAGCAGCCTTACCATTCTATCAAACATCCTCAACTGGATGTCTCCTATGCCCTTCACTTAGTAAGAAGTTTTATTCCCCAGAAAAACCTTTTCATCATCGGTTTCCTTGAAATTCTTGAACCAATCCCGGTAAGAGCACATATGATGAGTGCACCCGGTATCCAAGATCTATTTCCCGCTACCTTCTTGCCCCTTGCTCATACTTGAGCACATAACAAGAACATCATCATCTTGTTGTTCTTCCTTGGAAACCGAAGCCTCTTCATTCTTGGTATGGCTTCTTCCCTTACCCCTTGTCATCTTCTTGTAATCTTTCTTGACATGACCCTCCTTATGGCAGTAGTACTAACTCTTCCCTCCAAATCTCAGTTTGGAGTGCTCTCTCCCATGACTTGCTCCTCTACCTTTATCCCGGTAATAGCCATGTATGTTGCTATGCATTCTCCCATGGCTCTCTCCTTTACCTCTATCCCGTTAGTAGCTATTCTTGCTGCCATACCGAGTTGCTGGCCTTCTTTTATCGAACAATCCTTCTCCAGTTGATGCACTCCTCATTTTGGCATCAAGATTATCTTGCAACTCTTTATTAGGATCCAGTTTAAAAGCAAAGATTCATTTACGAAGACACCTCTTATTAGAGAGAGTCTTAGTAAGAAATAACTTATTTAGTTTCTTCCATATGACAGCAAGATCTTTCGAGTCTCCACACTCCCTTGTGACACTATCTGACATATGCAAGAAAATGGTACTGTATGTCATCTTCTTCATCTCAATCCACTGGACCTCCATGGTACTTGCTGGAAAAGCAACTTCTCGAATCGCTAAGTCTACCTTTTGTTACACAAGAACCACCTTGATCTTCCGTTTCCAAAAGGCAAAGTCTCTCTTTCCATCAAACTTCTTAACAATGAAATTTGAAGCCATCTTGCGGAGAAGATCCCAGATTTATGCAGCACCCACAATTGTTTTCTAACTTCTTCTAAATCTCAAGAAAATGATCAAAGATAAATCTCAATACCATTCTTGAATCACCCTCAAGAAGACGATCAGATCTTGGTCTCTATTCCGTTCTTGAATCACCCTAAAGAACACGATCAAAGATAGATCTCTACTCCATTTTTGCACCTCAAGAACACGATCAGATCTTGATCTATTCTGTTCTTGAATTACCCAAGAAGTTGACCTTTGATTCTTGGAGTCTTGCCTCCGATACCTTCTGTTCTTGCTCCGATACCCAGCTGTGCTAGCTCTGATACCACTGTTGGGAAACCACCCTCAAAAGATGCCCAGGTGATGGTCTTCCAAACACCCAAGTCTATAATGACTTGAAAAGAAAAGAAACAGCAAACGAAGCAAGAAAGAACACAAGCAATTGTTATCGAGGTTCGGTAATGTGCCTACGTTCCCGTGAGTTCCTATGAACTCTCTGTACTAAATCAATGAGTTCTTTACAATCCAGCAACACCTCTTTAAGAATCCGCAAGTTTTTGAAGGAACAGAGAAGAGAACAAGAAAGTGATAAGGTCTTGAGTTCCCTGGAACTTTCCCCCTTGAAAATTCCACTTACAAGTCCCTTGAATCCCCTTTCTATACTAATCTCTATCTTTACAACCAGCCTTTCTAATGAGACCCTCTTGTATATTTGTGTCTTTGCACTCTCACACAATTCTCTCATTCACATGTTCTGTCACACACACACACTTGTGTTTCTATCACATTGTTATAACAAGTTATGTTATATTGTATTGAGTTTGAAGCTAGGTGACCCTTTACATAGTGCACCAACTTCTTGACTAATCTTGAGTGTTATTCTCCACCCTTAGATCTTGATAACCATTCAACCATGGCCATTGATCAATCCTTAGTGATCCTATGCATTTTGAGCATATCTTACGAACCATTCAAGAGGCTGAAGGATGTGTGCATCAGTGTGCCTGACGCCATGGCCTAGAACAGGGCGCGCTGCAGCCTAGAGCAGGCAGCGCCGCGACTTGCCCCTCCTCCAACACTCCTCCATGCTGGGTGCCGCGGATTGGGAAGAGTTGGGCCAGGGCACAAACTGGTGTACACAAATGCTCAACTTCATTTTTCCAACTTCCGTTTAATCCTGTGGCAAACTCCATTTTTTTAACTAACTAGACTCTACAAAGTCACCAAAAAGCCCTCACCGCAGGCAAAATCACCAAAAATCTCTCATCAGCAGGAAAAATCAACCTAAGTCCTCATCAGCAGGCAAATCACCAAAAAGTCTTCATAGCAAGCAAATCACCAAAAAGCTCTCACAATAGACAAAATCACCAAAAAGCCTTCACAACAGGAAAAATCATCAAAAAGCCCTCATCAGCAAGAAAAATCAACTTAAGTCATCGTTAGTAAGCAAATCACCAAAAAGCCCTTATAGCATGCAAAATACCAAAAAGTCTTTATTAGCAAGCAAAATTAACCTAAGTCCTCGTCAGTAGGAAAATCACCAAACAACTCTCATAGCAAGCAAATCACCAAAAAATCTTGATCAGCAAGTAAAATCACTGAAGTTCTCATTAGCAAGCAAACCCAAAGCCCTTATCAATAGACAAACTTAAGTCCTCATTGGCAAGCAAACCAGAGTCCTCATTAGCAAGCAAACCAGAGTCCTTATAGCAGGCAAAATACCAAAAAACCCTCACAACAAGCAAAATCATAAACTAGAGTCCTCATAGTAGGCAAACCAAATTCCTCGTCAGCAGGCAAACCAAAGTCCTCGTCAGTAGGTAAACCTAAATCCTCTTTAGCAGGCAGCAAAAGTCCTCGTCAGCAAGTAAATCAATGTCCTCATTTGTAGGAAAACCAAAGTCTTCATCAGCAAGCAAACCTAAGTCTTTATTAGTAGGCAAACCAAAATCCTCATCAGCAGGCAAACCTAAGTCTTCATCAGTAGGCAAACCAAAGTCCTCGTCAGTAGGCAAATTGAATTCCTTGTTAGTAGGCAAACTAAAGTCCTTGTTAGCAGGTAAACCTAAGTTCTTATTAGCAGGCAAAATCATAAACCAAAGTCCTCGTCAGCAGGAAAATCAAAGTCCTCATTAGTAGGCAAAAATACAAACTCAAAGTCCTCGTCAGCTAGTAAATCAAAGTCCACGTTAGCAGGCAAAATAAAAAACTCAAAATCCTCATCAACAGGCAAACCAAAGCCCTCACAATAGGCACCAGTTGGTCTAGAAGTATCGTACGAGTGAACGGATGCCAGCACCGTCACTCTAGGTACGTATCATTCTCATAAGTGATCCTATGACACCAACATTTCCTAACAGTGCATTTACTTTTATACGCATATCACATATTTGTTGTTCTAAAATTTTGAAACGAAATAACATTCACTCATAGCCTTTGATTGGAACTTTCAAAAGAGCCCCAATCAAAGGATGGCAAACTGTAGTCATCCAATTTTGTTCCAAAATTTTTTAATGGACCACATGTGAGTTCCTATTACAAATCTTTGATCCTAGTATGCTCGGACTTGGCAAATGAGGAAGTATGGATTTAATTGGGGAGTAGGAGCAATTGCAATGTCTTTTTGTTTAAGTCATTTTATTCACTTTGGATTTAAATCAATTGGACCTTATTTGATTCAACTAATCCAAGACCAAAGTCTTTATTTAAACTCGTTTCCAAGACCTTATTTGATGATAAAACAGCCCCTTATCTAATACATTAAAAGTGTATCCATCATGGTAGCCTCCTTACTACTTATTAAGGGTTTGTATTAGACTTGGTAGGTTTAACTCGTTTTCGTATGTCTACTCATCATAATCTACACCCTTGCCATATCCATATTCTTTAAAAGGAATAGCCTTGGGTAATGAGCTGGATGCATGAGTCTCAAATGAAAAAGAGCGGTATCTATAGTTCTCCACGATCTCTTCATCCCTATTTTCCTTTTTCATCCCTCCATTATTGCAAAAAAGACTCTGCTCCCCTCTCTATTGTGACACCCATGATCTCTACTGTATTATCAAGTTACATACAGTTAGTGCCTTTCCACGATCTCTTCATCAATCTTTTTCTTTTTTACATCTCTTTTAAAATTTTGTATTTGTCAACATATAACTGTCTACTTTTTGTTCTAGTTTGTTACTCTGATCTCTTCATCCCTCTCCCTCGCTCTGTTATGTAAGCGTATTTTATTCTTCTTAATTAATATTTTTCCATGTCTAAGCCTAATTTTGATATGGATTAAGATTATTTAATCAACTTTTTGTGTTTTGATTTATGGGCCATCATCGTACCCTTTACAGATTTGGTGCTACTTTTCGATTCAAGTATATGTTTCCCAAGCATCTTCATCCTTCTCCATTACTCTATCAGGTAAGTGTATTTTATTTTTCTTAACTAATATTTTTATTTTATTTTTCTTTAAATTTCTATGTATATTAAGATGATTTAATCAACTATTTCTATTTTAATTAATGGGCCATCATCGTACCCATTACAAATTTGGTGTTGCTCTTCGATTCCAAGCATCTTTATCCCTTTCCATTGCTTTATTAGGTAAGTGTATTTTATTTTTCTTAATTAATATTTTTATTCAGTAAATTTCCATGTATAAGCCTCATTTAGTCAACTGCTTGTGTTTTGATTTATGGCCCATCATCATACCCATTACAAATTTGGTGCTGCTCTTCAATTCAAGTATTTGTTTCTCAGGCATCTCTAAACTATAAAGTAAGTCTGTGATTCATTATTGCTATGTTTTTTCGTTTTTATTTTTTGGGTGTTTTTGAGATTTTGATTTTGTTTCGATTCTCTCTTCGTATGGGGAAGAAAAGCCTCAAATTTGATTGTTTAGGTTCAAGTCCTCTGCTTTTTCAACTTTTTCTTTGATTAATATTATGTCTCTTTTTCTACCCTTTCTAATTCATTCTTTCTCTGTTTTTGGATATTAGCTTAGCGAAGCAACAATTCATATCACAACTTCAACAATTGAAATTCAACCAAAAAATGGTTTCATTTGATATAATGCTTTATTTTCTTCTTGATAAATATATATTATGCTTTTAGAATTAATTGAATTTGATTAAATTATATCTTTGTTTCTTTTTTTTGGTTAATAATTGAGAGAAACAACTTATAGATTGAGTTATACTTGCATTTTGTTTCAAAATTTATAATTTTGTCGACTGGTTTTATCCTATTCAAATTTATAATCTATAGCTATCAACATTGTATTTTATTTATTAATTATTTATTGTTTTTTTTAATACTTCTCTTTTATCATATAGTTTAATTGTTTTTTCTGTTATTTGGTGATGCTACATGGTGTTGGTTGTTTGGATTCTCTTTGGCTCTTTAATTATGTTGTTGTTTGTTGCTCTTTTAAGGTTTATGTTTCTTTTTTGTTCTGCATATTTTTTTATTTTTTTAATACTTCTCATTTATTGTATAGTTTAATTGTTGTTTTCTTTTATTTGGTGATGCTACATGGTGTTGGCTATTTGGATTCTCTTTAGCTCTTTGACTGTGTTGTTGTTTACTGCTCTTTTAAGGTTTATATTTCGTTTTTATTCTGCATATTTATGGGATTGGGAGGTGTTACCGCCTTCTTCAGGTTAATTTTGGAGGTGTTACTTATGGAACTGATGTTTAACTATGAAGTGGGTGTGTGATTCATTATAGCTATGTTTTTCTAGTTTCTATTTTTTGGTTGTTTTTAAGATTTTGCTTTTGTTTCGATTATCTCTTCTTATGGTGAAAAAGAGCCTCAAATTTGGTTGTTTAGGTTTAAGTCCTCTTCTTTTTCACCTTTTTCTTTGATTAAAATTGTATCTCTTTTTCTACCTTTTCTAGTTCATTCTTTCTCTATTTTCATATATCAGCTTGGCGAAGAAAAAATTCATATCACAGTTCTGACAATTGAAATTCAACAAAAAAAATGGTTTTATTTGGTAGAATATTTTTTTTTTCTTTTTGATAAATATCTATACTATTAATAAAGACAAAACACCCTTTTGGTGTCCTCCATTTTATTGTAGATGTTTTCCTTTTCCATTTTAATTTCTTACATGTTTATAATTTTACCACATAGTAATAGTAAAAGGAGAAATCAAAGAAATTTGTTGTACATGTTTCTGTTGCTTTTCGATATTGTGCTTTGCATGCTGTATTTTCACGTGATTCACAAGTTTCAATTTTTTTTTTGTCCAATTAATTTTGTTGTGTTTTTTCAAATACATATTAGAGTGTGGTATTCTTTCAGCTATTCTTTAATTTTTAAGAAAATATTTTGTATCAATTCATAATCCTATTTAAAGGGAAAACACTATTGTAAAATAAGCAAAATCAAGTTTCTTCTACTACAAGATACTTTCTTTTTTTCCTCTATCAATTTTATTTGATTTAGCATACTAAGATTTTTTGTCTTTTCGTTTTTGTTCTACTCTTTGTTACTATGTTTGAGGTCTTTGAATACAGAATAGATATAGCTTCTTGATGTTTCTAGTTTTCTGTGGTAGCCATTTTTTAGGGGTTTTTTAGTTATTGACATGCCATTGCAAATTGCAATCTTCCTTTCATTGGTTACTATAGTTTAAATTCAATATATGGATTTGTCCATTTCTTTTTTTGATGGTGAGATTATTTCCTCTCATTTACTCTCTACCTCTAATTCATTCAACTCATTTTAATAGTTCCTTGACTTGATCTGATTATGCCTGGCTTGAGTTTATTTTTTCTTTTTTAAAAGAGATGATAATTTTGTACTAATTTCTTGAATTTAAATTATGGTATTATGTTCTCATAACTTATAAGTCTTAGTTTTTAGGTAGTGAAAGATTGATCCATCAAGACCAACAACAATCTATGCAATAATTATAAACAAGGTAACCTTGTATTGTTATTTGTCTCTGCTTTCTACTTCACTACACTAGCTAAAGTAAAATACCCACTTACCATGCTCAAGTCTCTCTTTCTTCTTTCTTTTTCCCCTTCTTATAGTTCACCCAAACTAGATGTAATAGGACTTAATTGCATCACTTTTATTTATCCCTTTTTTTTTGTGAAACAACTTGCTAGTTTACTCTCAAACAGGTGGATCAAGAACATTAAATTCTATAGTTTCTATAGCTCTTTACATATGCGAGTCTACGGTGATACCTTCTCTTGATTGTTCTTTATTTCTTTCTATATATTTGGTTGTATATCGTGCGCTTGAAATAGCCATATCCTTTAGTCAGTTTCTCACTCATGATTTTATATACTTTTTGTATCTATAAATTTTTTCTCATAGTTTCTTATACGTTTTCAGTTAGTATTTTGTCTAAATCATTTTTTTCTATAGAATAATGGACATGGTGATTGATTTTATACTAACGAGCTTTGTGCTATGTAGTGATTGAGCTTTAATCCGAATTTATTTTAGGCTGATGAAAGTCACGAGATAAGAAATTGTTTGAGCACCAATCATTGAGTTTTGAAATTTGCTAACATTAGCATAACCAAGGATGTGTTCCCTTACACCTTTGATGGAAGCAGCACACTAGTACATAGCTTCGAGATGCTTATCTATTTTCTCTTGATATTCTAAATTTCTTTAATTTATACCTTCGAAATTTTAATAGAGGATGACCACATTTTTTCTTATGGCAACATGCCTCATCTTTTGAATTGAATGTAAGCAACTAGCTGAGTTTAATTGCTAGCGCATGATGAAATTGATAACATGGGGGCTTCCAAGTAATCAGAGTTGATCATCCAAAAGAAAAGGTTATGCATTTATTTCTTTTAACACAACCTGAAAATTTTAATTTTATTATTTTGTCATAGATCCTGGTTTTAATATTGGTATCGATTATTTGATTGATCTTTTGCATGAAGATAATTGCAATTAAAGAAGAAAGCAATGATGCTCCAGGTAACCATTTCTTTATCTCCTTTTATTAGTGTTATATATAAGCACAATTCCAAATTTCTTTCCTTTTTGTAATCTTTTCACCTTTACCCATATTATTCGTTGAAAAGGTGGAACCATTTTGATTTTCAAGTGATTGAAAATCAACACCCATTTCCGGCTACCATCGACCACCATTGAACTCTCTTGAAACTCATTTTCTAATCTCTTGAAAATCACTCTAGCTTCTTCTTGTAATCTCTTCACCTGTGCACTCTCACTTCATTTTAAATACCATAACACGTGTTAGGGCAAGAAACAAAAAGTCAAATTAACCGCTTCTTAAATATAAGTTTAGTTTGTTATTAAGGTTAAACATGTAAACCACATTTTGTAACCCCCACTTGATTCAAAAGAAGTTTGAAAGTTATTTATACCTTAGCTAGCAGACCAATTTCAAATTTAACCACTCTCCCACTCCCGTAAAACATTCCCACTCTCTTATCTCTTCCCATTTCTATGTTCTAGGATCATTCTTCCTCTCTCCCAAACTCTTAACTTCTCTTATGAAACTTTCCGAAAGGTAACTGCATAACCACCAAGTAATTCAGACACTCATATTTATCCATGTATCTTCATTTCTTAATCTTTTTACTTTGTCTTCTCTTGAAAATTTCAAATATCTTTTCTTCTTTTTTTAACAAGTTCAAACTACTTTTACGCTTTGTAGTAATTCAAAGAACAATGACTACTGATTGATGAAGCCTAACTGTTTGTTTATTTCTCCAGGAGATTATGCGTGAAAAATTGTGTAATATGTTGTTTTCAATTTTCTAAGCTTTTGTTATGGATTTCACATTGGTTATTGAAGAAAAAGAAGTCTATTATAATTTTGTGGTTTAATTTTGAATTGAATACCTGGTTTCCTTTGTAGGGTTCCTTTTGCCAATCAAGCTAAAGGAAACTAATTGGCAAAACTAATGCTTAGGGGTGAGAAAAGTTTTGTTCTATTTATTCTCCGCTTGCTCTTAGGGATGGCAATAGGTAGGTTAACTGCAAAATTTGACATAACCATAACTGAAACCTTGAAACTAACAAACTAACCGAAACCGTTTAAAATTTATTTTAAAACCTGAACCCGTAACCTCTAACTGTTTAACTAACCATTAAATAACCTTAATAGTTTATTTACAGGTTATCAGATGCGGTTACCTGAAAAAAACCAAAACCGTAACAATGATTTTTTTATAACAAAATATTGTGCCTGATTCTAGGCACGTTACTGTATAAGCCCACCATACTTGGCCCTTTTACAAACTGAGAAAAAAAAAGACTTTCATTTTTTCGAATCAAACACTAAAGGTTTAAAGTTCTAAAACCCAGATTTTTCAAAATCTATAAGAACATTTCTATCAAAGTTCAACCCATAAAATTGAAAGTAATTTCTATAAATCCTTTAAAAACAAAAAATGGTGGAGAGTTAGTGACTACATAGAACCAATAGTACTAAGAATTATTTTCTTAAATTATATATTATCAAAACAATTACCATCAATAACATCCATGAATAACAGCTTCATTCCTTGTCTCTACTCCATCAACTCAAAGTTTGCCTTCTTTTCATAATCAATAGCAGCTTTACAAAACAAAGTTTTTATTTTAGCATTGATTTGGATGTTCTGATATAATAAAAAAAAAGATCACATTCAGGCTAATTGTAAATAGCACTTTAAGCAGAAAACTAGAAGATAGAAAATTAAAATAAATGAAATTGAAGCACAAAACAAGCATGTAAAAGCTCCTGGTGCAAGCCATTAATACTTGCCCTTAGAAAAGGAATCTGTTGACTATCAGCTTGCTAATTTGCAAGATCTTGCTTGAGGGTCTAAACTTGGAATCTGTTGACTATCAGCTTGTAATTTTGCAAGATCTTGCTTGAGGGTCTAAACTTGCCCAGTAGGTTGTTGCAGCTGCTACTGCTGTGGCGTGCTGTGATTTTGTAAATAACAGATACTAACCACTGAGATTTTAAGTCTTATATAGTAGGATATTAGGGTTAAAAGGATAGGTTTGTCTTCTATTATTAGGAGAATGAAATGTTATAAGTTATAACACAAATATATATTTTCTAAAGATTTAAACAAAAGATTAAGTTGGATTAATTGTAAGACTTAAATATTTTTAATAAGAAGTCATGGGTTCAAAACTTGTAAGGTTTGCTATTGTTTTACTCTTAAGTATATATATTTTTTAAAAATATAATATATAATCGGGTTTAACGGGTAACCAAATGGTATTACCTGAAAACTAACCAAAACCGTCAAAACCCATAAAAAGCTAATTGAAACTGTTTAAAACCCATTTACAACTAACCGAAACCGGTTAAATGGGTAGGTTACCCGTCAAAACCAACGAATTGCCATTCCTATTTCATCTCTCTCTTTTTCTCATTTTGCCTGTTTTTTGTTTATTCTCAAAGTTGCAAAGTTGCATTGAAGTCCTATCTTTAGCCTATGTTTGGAGTAATTGAATGTTAAACAATTGGAAGACCTCCAACGGCAAACCATTCAACACCAAATTACTCGAATGTTTGCTTTTCATGTCCTTTTTTCAACCTTTAATCTTTTCTATGATTGGAACTTAAATTAAACTGTCTAATTTTTATAGGACTTTTTTTTTTCATTACACATTCTTAAAGAACTTATAGTTTTTGTATACGTATAAGTTGTTTAAGGAATTTGAAAAAAATACATGTTAGAAGCACACATCTTTTTAGTGTGTATATACTTGCTGAAAAAGAGAATTTAAAATGTTAATTGATGATATTTGTTGACTTGAACATTCATTTTCCCACTAACCAGGTATGTACCAGTTTTGTATCTTTGCAAATTCGGTTTTTTTTTTTTTTTTTGTGTTTAACTATAATACATAATATTTTTTTCGTTTAATTAGAGTGTGTAATCACCACTTATAAAAGAATATATGGTCTTTGCTAAAATTATTCTCCCTAATTTTTAATAAATTTCAAGAAATTTGTTACTTTATATCTGCATTATTGTCACTTAAGAGGTTCCTTAAAAGCCAGATTATATATTTTTTAAATATAATATATAATCGGGTTTAACGGATAACCAACTGGTATTACCTGAAAACTAACCGAAACCGTCAAAACCCATGAAAAGCTAATTGAAACGGATTAAAACCATTTACAACTAACCAAAACCGGTTAAACGGGTAGGTTACCCGTCAAAACCAGCGAATTACCATCCCTTCTTCCTCTCTTTCTTTTTCTCATTTTTGCTTGTTTTTTGTTTATTCTCAAAGTTGGAAAGTTGCATTGAAGTCATATCCTTTAGCCTATGTTTGGAGTAATTAAATGTTAAATAATTGGAAGTCCTCAAACGGCAAACCATTCTACACCATATTACTCAAATGTTTGCTTTTAATGTCCTTTTTTCAACATTTAATCTTTTTTTATGATTGGAACTTAAATTAAGCTGTCTAATTTTTATGGGGCTTCTTTTTATTACACTTTTTTTTAAAGAACTTATAGTTGTTGTATGCGTATAAGTTGTTTAAGGAATTTGAAAGAAATACATGTTAGAAGCACACATCCTTTTAGTGTGTATGTACTTGCTAAAAAAGAGAATTTAAAATGTTAATTGATGATATTTGTTGACTTGAACATTCATTTTCCCACTAACCATGTATATACCAGTTTTGCATCTTTGCAAATTCAGTTTTTTTTTTGTTGTGTTTAACTATAGTATATAATTTTTTTTTGTTTAATTAGAGTGTGTAATCACCACTTATAAAAGAATATATGCCTTTACTAAAATTATTCTGCCTAATTTTTAATAAATTTCAAGAAATTTGTTACTTTATATCAGTATTGTTGTCGCTGAAGAGATTCCTCAAAAACCCGTGACTACTTCAAACTTCATTTGCCTACTGTTTAGGTTCCTCTCCATTATTTTATTCAACTTATTGTATTCTATCATTTCAGTTTATATCATTAACTTTTCTAATTTTTTTCGATAAATTTTAAGTTGAACCAAGTGCTTGGATCCCAATGAAGCTGATAAGTATCATAAATCTCTATCGCCCATTAATTTGGAAGAAAAAGAGCTGCCAAGAAATATTGTTTATCATTTATTTATGTCTGTTAGCTTTTTGTGTTTTACTTGGATTATGATCAGTATAATAATAATAATTTAATATGAAACCATTAGTCTTTGTAACACTGCAAAGACTCAAAATATTGCTTAACAAAGTTTTGTATTAAAACAACTACTGCAAATTTCATGTTTATAAGTAGTTCACAATATAAGTGGTTTATAAGTTCTATAAACTTTTATTACTCACTCTCATAGTAAAAATATTAGTAAGGTTATGTTTCTTTGGTAATTAATTAATACAAATTCATCTGAAAGTTAAGAAAACGATAATTTTGAAACTTAAAAGTAAGGCTTAAACTTTAAATTAAGGCTAGGTGTTTTCTTTATCAACGTGTAATTAATAGAAAATCGTTTAAACAAAAAATAAGAATTTCAAATTTTAAAATTGAGTCTTGAACTTTATACGAAAATAAAACTTCTTCCTCAAAGTTTATACGACATAACTGATATTCTGCTCTATGGTGTAGCATTGGATTGAAATAACAAGTCACTACTCCTGTGTTTTGCTTTCATTATCGACCAAGATTGATCGTGTTTCGTTTCAACTCCATCATTTGTTCTATAATTGTAAAAAATGGAGCAAGACCTTTAATGAAGGACTGCTTCGTGTCTTACAAAAAGGATAATCCATTGTTGTCCTTTTTTTTCATCGATGTGAATTACACAATGGAAGGTAACTTTTTAATGTCTTATCTCTCAAATCTCAATCTAAACCAACCTCTATACCATCTTATAAAGCAGACATCATGTTTAATTATCTATACTAGCATTTCAACACGCGTTACATGCGTGTTGATTTGCTCTTCTGTTGGTTTAAAGAGCATAGCATCCAACAAGCGCGTGTTGATATGCTCTTCTTTCGGGTTAAAGAGCATAGCATCTAACACGTGTTACGCACGTGTTGATTTGTTATTCTTTGAAATTAAACGTTCAATTGGATTGCACAAAATAATGAGATTAAAAGAATAACAAATAATAAAAATACTTTTAATTTTATGAATATACATGTGCGTGCGTTAAATTGTATTGCTAATATCTTCTCTGCGTTTTACGAACTCAAAGCTAGAATGTAATGAAAGGCAGAGAAAATGCCAGCGATACAAGTTAATGCGCATACACGTATGGTCGTTAGATTAAAAGTATTTTTATTGTTTTTTACTCTGTTAATCTCATTATTTTGTGTAATCCAATTGAACGTTTAATCTCATAGAAGAACAAATCAACACGCACGTAACACATGTTGGATGCTATGCTCTTTAACCAGATAGAAAAGCAAATCAACACGTGCGTAGCGTGTGTTGAGATGCTAGTAAAACTTAAATGCAAATACAGTATTAGAAGTGTCTTTTCCCTTTTATTTTTCTTTTTCACATAAACGCCATATGATGATGCCAACATTGTTCTTTCACTGAATTTTTTTATTAATAAATTTAAACTAATATTTTTAAAGAAAATTCAAACTAACATAAATTACAATTAAGCATTAGTATTTTCTAGGGAAAATTGCATTAACCTCCTTGTGTTTTGGTCCCTTTTTCGATTACCCCCTATTGTTTAGTAATAGATAGAAACCTCCATTGTCTTATTAAACTTTGATATTTTTTTAAACAGAAACCCCCTCCGCTAGGTCATCCTCCATTGTCTTATTAAATTTTGATATTTTTTTAAACAGAAACCCCCTCCGTTAGGTCATCCGTGAGTCAACCCGTTAGATTTTGATCAAAAGTGTTGTACACCTCATTAATTATTTCTAAAATCCTAAGAATACCCTTCTTCTTCCTTGATCTTATTCATTCTCTCTCCATTCAACAATGGAATACACAATTAAACCAAACAAATTCTAGTAGATTTTCTTTCCAAAGTAAACCCAAATTTTCTTCCCAAATTAAACCCAAAAATAATAAAAAATTAAAAATAAAAACAAAAATTCATACAATCTCAGTTATTTCTTGTCCCTTATTTTCCCCAGAACTCAGCAACAACAAAAAAATAAAATAAAATAAAAATTAGTAACAAATGTTGTTCTTCCTATTCTTTTATTGGAGATAGACCATAAGAGCTGGACTGTCCATCGTTTTGTTGAGCTTAATCAAGAGAGAGAGAGAGAGAAGACAGATTCAAGGGAGAGAAGAAAAGAGTGGGGTTTGAAACCCATTTAAAATTTCAAAGTTTATTTTTCTGGGTAGCTTTGAACGAGGAAAGAGCTAATGAATGCTTCTAGCTTTTCGGTGGAGATCAATAACCTATTAGGAAGAGAGGACTAGTCCAAGCCGTGATTGACGACTTGTCCTTGAGGTATGGGCTCCAAGATCCATTTACTGGTAGCTTCCAAAGTCATTGATCTGTGAAACATTCTTGTCGGCTAGTGGTAAAATCAAAGAAAAGAAAGTAGATCATGTTGTTTGGCTTGGCTGGCAAGAAAAGTAAAGAAAACAATAAAAAAAAAGAAAAATTAATTGAGAAAGGAGAAAATGAATGAAACAGTGAGGGTTGCAAGAATAGAAATAGTGTGAAGAGTAGTAAAAAGAAATTATTTTTCTGATAAATGAGTTGTCAAAAAAAAAGCACAACACAAAAGATGAGAAGACTAGAGTAACGTCCGAGATAAGTGGAAGACACGTAACAACGACATGAAAATTTTAAAGTGATGAAGAGAATATTTCAAGAAATTTTGAAGAGTGAAATATCGAGAGAGAAAATAGATTTGATTTTAATAATTCTATTTATGATTTATATGTGAAAGTAAAATAGTATTTTTATCTTTTTTATCTAGAGTTAATAGATATAGTTTGATCAAAAAAAATTTCAGTTATTTTTCAAATAATATAAAACTAAATGAAAAAAAAACCAAAAAACAAAGTGTTTAATGAAATTTTCCTTGTTTGCTATTCAAAGTAGTTTTTTTAATCGTTATCGGAGCAGTATTAAATATTTGTTTTAAAACATGTTAGGGACCATGGTTTAACAACTCAATAAAATGGTATGCTATCCTAGCAACCTCCACGTCCTCCTTCCCTTTCATCATATCTCGTCTTTCTATATCCACAGCTACCGGTAAACAATCAAACAAACTAACAATGAACCCACCAGACCAAACCCCTGATCAGTTCTCATTATTCCCTCTCCCTCCATTCTCTCTCTATGCACCCCAATCAAACCGTGACACTGCTTCTAACTTCAATTTAAATTCAATTGCTAATCCAATCCCTAACCCTAACAACACCAAGCAAATTCTCTCCTTTTCTGTACCCAAGAAGCGAAGACGTGGCCGGTCTCAACGCAGGGCGACACTGTTTCACGTTCCTCCTATACCAAATGGCGCTACTCTCACCGATAACAGCAACCTCACCTCTTCTTCTACTTCGACTTCAGCCTTTTCAAATAAACCCAATGTAGAAAACCCTAAATCTGTTCCATCTACAACGACAAAGACTGTGCCCGATATCGGTGATGAGATTATCGTTATCAACAAGGAAGCGACGGCCGAGGCGTTGACCGCGCTCACGGCCGGATTCCCTGCCGATTCCCTTACCGATGAGGAAATCGATTTCGGGGTGGTTCCCGTTGTAGGCGGAATAGAACAGGTGAATTATATTCTTATTAGGAACCATATAATAGCTAAATGGCGCGAAAATCCTTCGAATTGGATTACTAAGGAGATCATTGTTGATTCTATTCCTAAACATTGTACTACTATTTTAGATTCTGCTTATGATTATTTGGTTACACATGGGTATATTAACTTTGGGGTTGCGCCGGCGATCAAGGAGAAGATTCCGGCGGAACCCAGCAAATCTAGTGTGGTTATTATTGGTGCGGGGCTGGCGGGTTTGGCCGCGGCGCGTCAGTTGATGAGGTTTGGGTTTAAGGTGACTGTTTTGGAGGGTAGGAAGCGTCCCGGTGGTCGGGTTTATACGATGAAAATGGAGGGAGGGAATAGGGTGTACGCTGCCGCGGATCTAGGTGGGAGTGTATTGACAGGTACGCTGGGGAATCCACTTGGGATTGTTGCCCGACAATTGTTTTCTCCTCTTTATAAGGTGAAAGATAAGTGTCCGCTTTACAGGAAGGATGGCAAACCGGTTGACCCATATATGGATATGAAGGTAGAAACAGCTTTTAACCGGCTGTTGGATAAGGCAAGTAGGCTTAGGCAGTTGATGGGGGAGGTTTCAATGGATGTTTCACTTGGGGCGGCCTTGGAGACATTCCGACAGGTTTTCGGGGATGCAGTGAATGTTGAAGAGATGAACTTGTTTAATTGGCATCTTGCAAATTTAGAATATGCAAATGCAGGCTTGGTATCAAAGCTCTCACTTGCGTTCTGGGACCAAGATGATCCATATGATATGGGAGGGCACCATTGCTTCCTGCCTGGAGGGAATGGAAGGCTGGTTCAGGCTTTGGCTGACAATGTGCCAATCTTATATGAGAAGACCGTTCAGACTATTAGATATGGCAATGATGGGGTGCAGATTATTGCAGGAGGCCAGGTGTATGAGGGTGATATGGCACTGTGTACAGTTCCACTCGGGGTTTTGAAGAGTGGATCCATCCAGTTTATTCCAGAGTTGCCTCAGAGGAAGCTTGATGGGATAAAGAGGTTGGGTTTTGGGTTATTGAATAAGGTTGCCATGCTGTTTCCTTCTGTATTTTGGGGCACAGATCTTGATACCTTTGGTCATCTTACTGAGGACCCAAGCACTCGAGGGTTATTCTTTTTGTTTTATAGCTATGCACCAGTTGCTGGTGGTCCTCTCTTGATTGCTTTGGTAGCAGGAGAAGCTGCTCATAAGTTTGAAACCATGCCCCCTACAGATGCAGTGACTCATGTTCTCCAAATTCTGAAAGGTAATCATTTCATTTTCTTTTTGTCAAAATTCACCCAAAATTCTGGAATTATTTAATGACTTTCTTCAATTAAAAACTTCTATATATTACCATAGATATCATTCTTTATTATATAAGTTTTATGTATTATTTGCACTATGTCTCATATGTGAAGAAGTTCCAAGTTTAGTTTTGATTGATTAGTCAGATAATTCTGAATAGTTTATCGGTGTCATTTTTTAGCTCTACTTAAATGTCATTCAGAAGGACTTAATGATGAGGTTAAAAAGAGAGAGAGAGACTCAAATAAGTAGAACTACATAAAAGCTACCATACTAATTTGTTCAGGAAATTTTCCCATCTTAATCTTATGATTGCTGTTTTCTGGCAAAATTTAAGTTGATGACTTTTAATTTGGAAATTTCATTAAGTTTTAATTGATTATTCGCCAGCCATTATGATGCTTTGTGAATAAATGTGTGCAGGTATATATGAACCACAAGGATTTAGTGTCCCAGAACCTATCCAAACTGTATGTACCAGATGGGGTGGTGATCCCTTCAGCCTAGGTTCTTACTCTAATGTTGCAGTGGGTGCATCAGGAGATGATTACGATATATTAGCAGAAAGCGTAGGAGATGGAAGACTTTTCTTTGCTGGGGAAGCCACTACTAGGCGATACCCTGCAACTATGCATGGAGCATTTCTTACTGGGCTTAGGGAAGCTGCAAATATTGCTCACTATGTTAATGCTCGAGCCTTGAGGATGAAAATTGATAGGAGCCCATCAAAGAATGCCCATTCTTGTGCTTCCCTTCTTGCAGATTTATTCAGGGAGCCCGATTTAGAATTTGGGAGTTTTTCTGTAATTTTTGGTTGGAGGAATGCTGATCCAAAGTCTCCAGCAATTTTAAGGGTTATACTTGGTGAAGCTCGTAAGAGGAATCATGAAGGTTCAAAGCCAGATCAACATTCAAATAAATTACTTTTTCAGCAGCTTCAGTCGCATTTCAATCAGCAACAGCAGCTTCATGTTTACACTTTGTTGTCGAGGCAACAGGCACTTGAGTTGAGAGAGGTGAGAGGGGGTGATGAGATGAGATTGAATTACCTCTGTGAGAAGCTGGGAGTGAAGCTGGTGGGAAGAAAAGGTTTAGGGTCTACTGCTGATTCTGTCATTGCTTCCATAAAAGCTGAGAGGAGCAGTCGCAGACCCACTTCAACTTCTTTGGCTTCAAAATCAGGTGAGAGTTGTTGGATTTTGTTAATCTTTTTCCAAACTATGAGATGCTGTTTGTTATGGAACTTACTATGCTATTTACTTGGTTCTGGAAAGGGATGTCAAAGCTGAAAACAGGCACTTTGAAGCGAAAATTGGTCAGGTATTGCTGAATATCTGTGTTATTGTTTCCCATATTTCTTCAAATTAAATATGATCTGACCCTGTCTTTTTTTGTCTCTTTTAAATTCTAGCAGAAGGGCTAAAGCAGTAGGCAATGGCAAAGGGTTGGTGCCTCTGCAAAATGCAAATGTGGTAAAAGGTAACGAGTCAAGGGGAACTAGGGTTAAAGTAGCAGGCAATGGTAAAGGGTTTATACCTCCTCCCACCACAATTGTGACAATGAGTAATGTGTTGGAGGAAATTAGGACCACCAATCAAGCACCTCCTGAAAATTCTTGTTCAGGTATTTTGATAGGTATCCAATTTCGAATATGGATAGAACTCCTTAGAACAAGAGAAAGAAAGAAGAAGAAAGAAGATTTAGGAGAAGAAATGAATTTTCTGTATTGAATGAATTTCTCAATCTGATCACAACAGTATATATTAAGTTGTGGATACAACCAACTAACTTTGTAACACAACTAATTATAACTTAACATTTCAAGTGGTAGTTATGTAGGAGCCAAAACCAACTAATTCATAACAGAATAGTAACTACTTCATAACAGAATGGAAAAGACGTGTTACTCCTATGTTACTCATCTTCTACACAAGAACTTTCTTGTGTCTTCTAGAATGTCTTAGTTATTATCCTAGTTGGCCAAATACTCTCCTCTTGCTCTTCCATGTGTGCTGGAGTTTATCATTGCCTTCCCTTTCATAAGCAGCCTTGTCCTCAGGGTTGAATTGAGGAAATAAGGAGTGCATCACTGTCAAATCTTCCCATGATGTTTCCTAGGAGGTAACCCCTGCCATTGCACTAGGACTTGAGGAACACTACCATGAAGCCAATATTAAAGAACAAGAAAATAACCCCATATTCAATATATGTTGTTATTGTGTTGACATCAATGTGACCAAAAACCAGAGGAGTGGTAGGACTCAGTTTCTTGACAAAGGTTGGAGTCTTGTCTGAAGATGGAGGCAATTCATTGAGAACTAGGCTCCCTTGAAACCTTCCTCGTAGCGGCGGGCTTCGACCTCTTTGCCTTTGCCGAGGAGGAATTTGTGAGTCGGCACAGAAATTGCCGAGAGGTGACCATTCTGCCATCGATTGAATTGGCCCATAAGGTTTCACATGAACTGCTCTTGACTTTGGTACCAATTTAATCTGATCAAAATGTGTTGGAGTTAACTGAGAAGGGTCTTGGAATATGGAACTGAATTCTTGCAGCAATTCTTTGGTGGTGTGTGGCAAGTCATGCTGGTTTTCTTCAACTTTAGGATACATTACAGTAACTTTTAAGTGAAGATAAGAGCGAATTCCCTCACAACCAGTCAGGCTTCTAAGTTGTTTAAAATGTAAAAGGTCAGGATTCACTCCAGGCTCTCCAATCAGATGTATGGGAAATATCTCAAGATCATTTTCGGTTTCCTCAATAAACTTTCCTACAATTTCACCATCTTCTTGATTGCTGGGAGTAGTAATTTCTTGCTTTTCTTCTTGAAGTCTTGCTAGTGATATGGCCTCCCTCGTAGACTTAGGTTGCAAAGCAAGCAACTCTCTCTTTAACTTAGGTTTGAGACCTGAGATAAAGAAACTCAACAAGAAAGATTTTGTCAGCCCAGTTACTTTTTGAGAAAGTATTTCAAACCTCTCTTGATACTCAGCTACAGTAGTGATCTGTTGTAGCTTGGCCAAGGCCCCTCTATGGTCTTTATATCTTGATTCTCCAAGCCTCTCATGCATCAATGTCAAAAACTCCTGCCAAGTAGTAATGTAACCGTTTGAGTGTGTCCACTAATACCAAGAAAGAGTAGATCCCTCTAAGTGAAATGAGGAAATCAACCATTTTTGGTCATCCGAGGTTCCATGATAAGAAAAAAATTGCTCAGCCTTAAATATCCATCCTACTGTATCTGTACCATCAAATCTTGGTACATCCAATCTCATAGGTCTAAATGGCCCTGTAACTAATCCGGAATTGTGGCCAAAACTCTCTTCTTGACCCTTTGCATTTGGAATTTGTGGTGGTGTCCTCTGCAATAGCAACTGTAGAGCTTTCTTAATCTCAACAATGTCTTGTTGAGCAGTCTTCAAAGAATTCTGTTGCTCTTGAAGAACTTCATGTTGAACTTCGAAGGTATGCTGGTGCATATTCATCTAGTTTAGTAAATCTAGTATCTTCTGCTATGATTGATTGCAACAAAAAGAATGGAAAGAATTGCAAGAAATGGTGTTTGGTAACAAAAGAATGGAAAGAAATAAAAGAATTGGTAAAATTTTTCAGGACTTTGTGGAGAAGAAAGAAAATGAATGGTAATATGAATTCAAGAATAGTTCAAGAATCAAAGGACTGTGAAAACACCAATGATAGGCATCCAATTTCGAGTATGGATAGAATCCCTTAGAATAAGAGAAAGAAAGAAGAAGAAAGAAAAATTTAGGAGAAGAAATGAATTTTCTGTATTGAATGAATTTCTCAAAATGATCACAAAAGTGTTTATAAGGTTGTGGATACAACCAACTAACTTTGTAATTAACTCAACTAACTATGACTAACATTTCAATTGTTAGTTATGTAGTAGCCAAAACCAACTAATTCATAACAGAATAGTAACTACTTCATTATAGAATAGAAAAGACTTGTGTTACTCATCCTCTACACAAGAACCTTCTTGTGTCTTCTAGAATATGCCTTGGTTATTATCCTTGCTGGCCAAATACTCTCCTCATGCTCTTCCATGTGTGCTGGAGTCTTATCATATTTATATCTGGATGGTATTAGTTTACTTCTATAGCTCTACTTTGGTGTATTTGAATGTCCACTTGAAGTGAATTCTTCTCCTTTTGCTGTTATTCCCCCAAGTATTGGATTAACTTAATTTGTTGTTTAGCATACCAAATTTAATGCTATCAAAATTGTTAATTGCCGTATGTGGGAGTCTCTTCTTCTGTATTCTCGTTTAAGAGGGTCGCCTGACGAAGTTTTGCTTCAAAGTTCAAAGTGCCTGCAAAACCATGGGAAATGATGTCAAATTATATGTTTCCGGGAAATACTGAAATTGCTGGTGGCTACTAATATAGAAAAGTTTATATTTGAACTATGTCAAGATTTTCCTATAGGCTAATATCAATATTCTTATTTTGTTAGGGCAAAATCCATGTGACATGTTAAACCAATGAGCAGAAGTCCTCATCCAGTTGAGAGGTGAGGTGTCAAACTGTTATGGATCCTAAAAATGTTAAAAAAGAGTTTTTGCAGGGGTGGTGAAATGTCATGAACTAATGATTGGATTGGTTCCTCGATAACTCTGAATATGTCAACAAGATCTGCTTTGCAATTATGACTGAAGTCCGGTCCAGGATTGTTGGAGCTGTATTCTGTCAGTTATAGTTTTTGGTGAGGGTTACTAACATTGCAATTGTTGACCTTGTGAAGATGTTCCTGCCGCTTGCAGCACCACCAAAGAGCTGATTGCATTTAAGCTGATAAGTAAATAGTGCAGTGGCTGAGCAAGGCCCAGCATTAAACAGGATCTCTGCTGTGACAATGCAATAATTTATTGGAGCTGGTGTCCAAGGTTTTGCGATGCTGTTGGTGCTTACTAGCAATAATGCAGGTTGCCAAGCTGACTGCACTTTGGACAATATGGCCCACATGCCTGAGGCTTTGGGATGAGACCATAGCGACTCTTGATTACAAAAACAAGAGTGGAGCCACATCTAATTCAACAGATACTGCAGTGAGATGAAGATTTGTCTGTTTGTTCTAAAGTGAGGACAACAATGCTGCCTGATGAAGCTAGCTAACTGTAGTGTGGAAAATGTGGTCTGCAAGGCTGAGACTTGATAATTTAGACTTTGGACCATAGCTGTACTGCACTTGGAGTCTAATTCTCAAGTTTCAAACTCAGTCCCTCTTGTGCAAAATGTGCAAAGTATTATTTTTATATTTTATATTAGTTATTTGATGAAATTGATGGTCTGGATGCTTGCTTGGACTCGCATATATCACTTGGCTGGTTTTTGGTGGTCTATATGATTTCACAAGTTGCAACTCCTGGATAATTTTTTTTTTCTGTAGCTCTTGTGGATTTTTTTTTTTTTGTTTTTCTCTGATCTTTTGGGAAATTGACTCGTATAGATGAACATTAGATCATTTAGCTATTAATTCACCTCGATTAGGGTTGGGAAGGAGCCAAGTTGTCCATGAACAACTTCAGTTCAGTTTGGCATCAAGTTAAACTTGAGCTTGGTTTGACAAACAAGTGAACCAAGTTTAAGCCATCGAATAGGATTTGTTTAAAAACCAAGTCGAGTTCAATTGCATGAATACTTGACTTGATATGGTTTTCGAGTTTTGAGCTCTAGTGCCATCAATCCAACTTGAGATTTTTATGGCTTGATAGACTTGAGTTATATGAGTTTAATAATTAAAATAATCTTTGCATGTGTAGAGGTAAGACGGGTAAACATGGTTTGATTCGGTTGAATTTGAGTTTGAGTTCGAACTTTGGTTTGGTTCGAACAGTAATGCAAGCTTGTATCAATCCAACACGAAGGTGAGCTCGATTTAAGCTCAAGCTTGAGTTTAATTTACGCTCAAATCAGGCAAGTCTGAGCAAGGAAAAGTCAAACCTGACTTGGCTCGTTGCAGCATTAGTTTTGATCAATGAGTAGGCTGATAATTATACTGATTTCTTTCTATACATGGTATTGAGATTTTGCTTTCTGTTATCCACATGACAAACATATCTGTTAAATTGAGTAGAGTTTCGTATCATCATGACTATCTAGCATTATATATACGTGTGTATGCAACCCAGTACTGTTGGCCTAGTGATTGTTTTTGAGTTCTTCATATAAAAAACCAGAACTGATGTAGTTTGTTTTGTGTCTGGCCTTTTCTTATTAAAAACAGACTTCAATCTCATTCCCGTCAATATATATATATATATATATATATATATATAGTTGGCAATGTCACTGATAAGGCATGGTTGTTTTGGCTTCATTTTTTAAGGATTAGAAAAGGCACATAAATTGTTTAGACCATCACCAAATGATCATATTGTCACGTGAAAGATCATTTTTCTCTTCGAGAATTGAAATAAAATCAAGTTTATGATGAGATTGAATGCCACATCACCGAAATGAAAATATTCAAATTCAAATTTATCATAATGATATTCAATTTCACGATAGACTTAACTTCCATTTAAATTTTTAAATAAAGAGAGTCGTGGTCCATCACGTGGAATGCCCTTTATCTCATTGCTAGAGTTTAAATCGCCCAAAATCCAAAAATACAAGGTGGTAAATGAAAGATAATCATTGAAAACAAAATTGAATAAAGAATATCTGAATGATATGCATTGCACTCTTTGAACAATAAATTGCAGGTAGCTTATATATCTAGCTATAGAAACAAAAATACAAGCGATGCTTTGCTTTCTAAGCTTTTTTAGGCTCTCAAACATGCTGCTAAAAATACCGATGTTACAGGTTATAAAGTGTCAGGCTAGGCATGACTTTAGCTGAAAATTTTAAATTTATCACAGAGATCAACAACTGAATGTTATCCGGAGACACATGTACCATACATCTTATTGTGTAATCTGTATGCTTGTTATCAAGAGAATACATTGTAACAAACGGTATTTACATTCTACAGCTTCCCTGGAATTGTCGTATTCACAATTTTAGCCTTTCTGCATCATGTCTCCCTTGCAATTAACAAGGTTGCCATCAGTCCCTCCCAACCACTCCTCTAGTTTGGCTTCTTTATTAGCCTTGAAATTGTCGTAGTTTTCTGACACTGACGATAATTTATGTTGAGGCAAGCTAACATCAAATTGTGCTTCTTCATCTTCCTCTTCATGGATTTCATCTGCAACTTCACTTGATAAGAGCAGTTCATCAGCTTCCATATCTGGCATGGATGAACTAGTGCTGGCAGACGCAACTGACAATGGCGGAGTAGGATAGAAAAGTAGCTTATCGTCCTGCATTCGTTTTGGTTCTTTGGAATCAAGCTGTGGCCACTTGAAGTTGCTCGCCCTTTGTCTTGCTGACTTGAATACAGTTGAAAAATAACTACTGCTTTCACCATCCTGGGCATAATCTGCACTGCGACCTCTAGTGGCATGTGCCCAGGGGCTAGCTCTTCCTATCTGAAAATCCGAAGATGGGTTGTGGATCAACCCTCTTCTTGCTTGCTTCGTTGACATTATCACTAGAGAATCTCTGATGTCTCTAATCATCTCATTGGCAATAGGGTAACCACATTCTTTCATTGACCTCACCATGGTGATAGAATCTTCCAAATCTTCAGTGTGCAAAGTCGTTTCGCGGGACTTCTCGACAACATTATTCTTGAGACTAATGACGTTTGGCACTGCATTTTGAGTGTGCTGCTGAATGTAGAAAAGCCCTACTGAGGGTTCATTTGCCACGTACTTTATCATCTCTGCCAAGCATTCAGTCATCTCCACAAAGCCATCCACAGTAGAGAATTCATGCATCTTGTTAAAGGCAGATGGCCAGTCATCACTGCTTTTTTCCAGAGTAAAAAGACAAAAGCATTTCAGGAGGAGGGAAAAAAAAAGGAAAAACAAAGTAGAGGGACATAACGAAGACTTGGCTGATTACTGGCAGAGGGAGGGCCAATTAATTAGCCATAGATATTAAAATGTAATGAACTAGCAATTGTATCTATACCATGAGAATCTGCAGATCCGTTATACAAGATTAACCTAAACAAGCAAATACCTCTAATGTGTGAAGGCCTATATAGGTCAACAATTGAAAATTTTAGTTCTGAAATCCTGCTGTAAAATTCAGGTAACATCATGTGAAGCACGACTGTGCTTGTTGAACCCCAAATTTTCCTAGGTTTCAAGTAGCCTTGCTTCATGTATATAGGTGTGGTTTGGGTAATGCTTTAAGTAACGATTAAAGAAACCTTTCAAGTTGCTTTAAGTGGAGATCAAAGCAACTTGTAACGATTAAAGAAACCTTTCAAGTTGCTTTCACTTAAAGCATTTACCCAAACCATGCCATAATGCATGCGCCTTGCAATATGGGCTAATCATAAGCAGAAGCATTATCATCTCATACAATACATCTGAAAAGGGGTCAGTTCGGATTGGTAAAGCAAATACGAAGTTGAAATCTTTGAAAATATCTTACAGAATAAAAAAGTTCTAGGATGTGCAAGCTTAAGAAATGGAAATTCCTTTTGACAAAGAAAAGTTCAGTAACAAATTATGACATGGAGTTGTATCAACCCAGGACTGAAAAAACAATAGATTAAAAATGTATAGGCCATGTATACATAGATCATCCATATTTTTTCTAATCATTCATAAGTGGGAAGAGGTTTGATAGGAGCTCTGACCCTAGACTGAGAACAACACAGAGAAAAGGACATACACAGTTGGCCCTGAACGGCCAGATAATTCTCTATTTTATTGTAGTTTTATGATAGATGCTTAACAAAAGATGCATAAACAATTGCTGATACTAGAAATTATATTCTAAAACTTTAATAGCCTTTTTTTTGATAAGTTAAAACTTTGATAGACGAAACAAATATAAAATGTTTCAACTGTTTCTCTTGAGCAGATATCATTACTTCCATCTTTGTTCAATTATAACGACCAACTTGGGCAAGAAGTGCGTTACAAAGAGCCATTAACACATTCAGAAAGTTACAACTTTGGGTTAACTATAGCTAGCTCCATCCACCCTCAAGAGCTTTCAAGGCCCTTACTACCCTAGTCCACTTGTCCCAGTCTTAACATTTGATGCTCAACTGGAAATACTTGCACATAGGGTATTGTAGTGAGCAAAATATGAATGGCACTGGAGATCGACAGAAAAGTTTCTTCATTAGAAGCAAAGAAATAAGCAAGGTGAACCCTTCAGTGGATAAAAACTGGAAACAGCAGTACGCCATCAAGCATTGATGGCATGAATTGCATCTTCATACTGAGATAATCTATTTCACAGAAAAAAGTTGTATAACACCCACTCTGTCTTTCTCCTTGTCACCATGCTTAATCTAGGGCCATGGTATCATACAATTATGCACCATGTATCTTTCCTTTGCCTCCACCAATTTCCTATGACCTATTGATTCTACATGTAATGCCTTCAACTTTAGTCATATTGCTTCTCTCTTCTTGAAAATATTATATCACTACTCCCCCCCCCCCCCCCCAAAAAAAAGGAAAAAGAAAGAAGGTTTCCTTTCAGTTTCCTGAATATTTTCATAATCCAATAGTTATAAGTGTTAAAAATAAAATATTATCATCGAATGTTCATGCTTGACAAGATAAATAGCCATGATTTTCATATTTTGTCTAACTCAAAGACTATCAAACAATTTGATATCAAGAAAATTAAAATTTTAACTATTCAATATCTAGTTCAAATTAATTTTCCCCAGAAGAATAGAAGAAACATCAAGATAAAGAGTGGTACTTCACGTATACCAACAAAATGTCGATAATTTTGGCCCTTGGTCATCTACCCACAAAATGTATTTATATTTGTCGTGTTAGAGTATTAAGAGTATTAGGGCTTAAGGGTATTGATATAATTTCAAAATATTAAGTTCTCTATATATGACAGGGTTAGTAACCAATTTACTACTTACTGTCTTTCTATTCCCTCTCTCTTTGTCTAAACCCTAAACACAAACGCTAATATGGTATCAGAACCCATGGTTTGGGACCTAGTGGTAGTCATAGGTAAACTAAAGAAAAAAAATATGCAGCTAGGTTTAGATTCTACTTTTAGTTTCTATTATGTTTTTCTGGCATTCTTAAAGTGTTTTCCCTCTTCAGCTACATTTTTTTCATCTCCGGCAAATTCTATGTTCTTTCTTTCGGATGAGATCGCGACATCCCGCTGGCAACCATGAGTCCTATGTTATGTGTGGTGATGCAGCATGAAGAAGAAAAGAGAAATTTTGGGTTTTGTTTATGTTGACCGGACGCGGATCCAAGTCGTTTCGTGGATTCAACCCATGTGAAGCAGCTCGTTCTAGTTTGTCTTGTTGACCCCTAAGTTAAGGGTTTTGTTTGTCTGGTGTCCTCGGACCTTGTTCATGGATCGTGTTGATCCATTATCATTAGGTGGTGCGAACGTGGTAACCTAACTGTTGTCTTGAGCTTAATTGCCTCAAATAGTTATGAGTTTTGCTGTTATTTGTAACATTGGATGGGTATCGATGTAACAAGTTGGAGTATGCTCCAACTTGAGTCCAACTTGAGAGGGAGTGTTAGAGTATTAAGAGTATTAGGGTTTAAGGGTATTGATGTAATTTCACAATATTAAGTTCTCTATATATATGACTACTAACCTTAGGGTTACTAACTAGTTTACTGCAACTGTCTTTCTATTTCCTCTCTCTTTGTCTAAACCCTAAACACAAACACTAACATGCCACATCAAACACCTTCGAGTCATATTGGATATAGATATTGACCAATGCTCCTCTCCCCGTATCACATGAATCAAATGTCATTTTGATCTCAAATCAAGTAACTATGCAACCTTACATGCTTCCAACAGGCTACCTAATGATTGAAAGCTGAGGGCGTAAGTTTAAACTGATACCATTTCCTATGCTAACATGCATACTGAAGCAAGCGTTTCAATTTGACACTCAGAAAGCATTTAAATTAGACACTAACAGAAATGGTAGAAACAACTCCACTTACGAGCTGTTTGGTAGAGTTTATGAAATGGTTTACATTTCCTATAACAGAAACTAGGTCAGATACCCCAAAAAAGGTTTATGAAATGGTTACTGCTTTTAAAAATTTGAATTTATCTCAAGAAAACTGTTATCATTGTTGTTTTATCATAAACAGTTTCAAAAACTAGAAACTAAATCATAAATCGCTTGTACGGGTAGGCCAAACGGGAATGTAGAAAATGTTTTCCACTCCAGAAAGTTCTGGCCACAAGCAGTTATAATGTATTATTGACACTGATTTCTAGAAGGAAATGATTTGCATTAAATCAAACACAGTTAGATCGCAAAAATTTCATTTTATAGGGACAGAAATAAGCGGAAACAACTCCATCAATTTTGCAAGAAACTGTTCTCAACTATTGATACAGTAGAATATTTCCAACAAAGCTCCAGTCATGTCATTTGTTATTTTACCACAAGATTGAAGGAATATTATACTGTTCCTTCGTTTATCTCCAAGTTCACAAATCCTATGAACATGCAATTCACTTCTCTTTTTTCCTCGAGAGATTTTCTATAGAAATAAATGGGACCCAACTATAGTGCCACAAGGAAATTTAGAAAAAAAATTAACAGAGTGAAGATCACGTATTTAAAGCAATACCCACAAGTAGAGATAAAGATACTTTGGTAGCATCTTGTGCTATTATGTCTTCAGATGGTATTGTATGGGATGTGACATTTGGAAGGAATGCACAAGATTGGGAAGTAGAATGCTTTGAAGCTTTCTACAGCAAACTCTATGGTGCAAAGGTGCCCTTAGCTGGGGAGGATAGAGTTGAGTGGTCTTTGAAGCGGGGTGGGTACTTTGATGTGTGATCATTGTACTTGCTTTATTGTGAGAATCCCACGGGTGTGGGTATCGTTGATTTCCCTTGGAGAGAAATTTGAAAATCCCTTGCTCCTACTAAAGTCTCTTTCTTTGCATGGGAGGCTTCATAGAAGAGAATTTTGACTATTGATAATCTTTAAAGGAGGGGGAAGATTCTTGTTAATCGTTGCTACCTGTGCAAAGAAGAAATCAAGTTCGTCTCCCATCTTTTGCTGTGCTGCCCTTGGACTTGTAAGTTATGGGAAATAGCTTTAGTGGCTTTGGGCATGAGCTGGGTGGTGGCAAGGTCTGTCGGGGAGATTTGAGCGTGGCAAAGGTTTAGACCCCTTAAGAAAAGAGGAAAGCTTATGGTTTAATATCTCTTTTCTATATTTTGGATTGTTTGGACGGAGAGAATAAAAGGGCTTCTTTTATAACTTCATTAAGAGAGAAAAAAGGTACAAAAGAAGAGGACATGGAATCCTCATAAAACACAAAAAAGACACTACATCAAAATAGCCCTCCAATCTCTTTGCATATCACTAAACGAAATACCCCTAAAAACACTAGTAGCTGAAGCCTAAAGGGATGAAAGGAAAACAACCCTATCCCAAAGCAGATGCACAGTGGAATGATCTCTAAAAATCCTCTCATTCATTTCCTTCCAAATTACCCAAAGAATTTCAAACCAACCACATTGCCATAAAATCTTTTGATGGGGTGGAGAAGCCTATAAGTGTGATTAAATATAGATGGCTTCACACCCTTAATTTTTTGTTTAATGGGCATTCCTTTATTAATGAAGAAGAGCTCTTAGAGTTTATAGATTTTTTGTCTAGTAAATGATTTTGTTGTTTGGGTTTGCACCCCTTGGTGGGCTTTTGATTTTTATTTAATTTACTCATCAAAAAATTAAAAAAAAAAGAACACTTCAGACATGAGCAAAGATTTAGATGTTTGACATAATATGTTAGCACCCAGTACGGCCAGTGAAGGTATCCATTACATCTCAACACATATTGTCTCAAGGTTGAATTATGATTTCTTAGCATACCTTTGGAATTTATAGCATTTTTAAAGAACTGTGTACAAAAAGATAGGAGCTTGTGCTGGTTTTTTGAAGTGAAGACAAAGTTATCAAAAGCGGAAGGTGTTGCACTTAGACGCAAAGGGTACTTGAAGCTTAGGCACAAGGCGCAAGGCTCAGCGATGAAAATACCAACCATCAAGCATAGTTCAAACTTCAAAATAATCACACAAGCAGACAAGACAATATTTGTTAAAAGTTAAAACAGAAGGGGGGGGGGGACAGATGGGAAATATTTTGTACATGAAGAAGAGTTACTTGATTTCATCGATATACTATCTTGTAGATAGTTATTTTGTAAATGGGTCACCCCCTTGGTGTTTACTTTATATATTATTTTACTTATATACAAAAAAAAAAAAAAAGAGGGACTGATGGGAATGGGAGCAAAAGAAAGGGGTGGTAGAGAAAGAGGAGGAGAAGATAAAACAAACGCACAAGCACATAAGACACTATTTGCTCCATTAAAAGTTAGCAGAGGGTGAGAGACTGATGGGAATGGGAGAAAAAGAAAGGAGGAGACAGAAAAACAGAGAATTTTTTTATAAGTAAAAAATTTATTAAAAAAGCACCAAGAGGGTGCAACTCAAAGCCAAAGGCTATTTACAATGAAGAAGCTCCATAAAATCTAGAAGATCATCATTATTTACAAAGAAATTCCATTTAAACCAAAAGTTGAGGATATTGAACCAACTATCTCTAATATTTGCAATAGAACTTTATATTCCATCGAAAGCCCTCCGGTTTCTCTCTCCAAATAGAATGCGGAATTAACTATAAACACTTATTGACTTTCTTGGAAGCCCTCAAACCACTCAAAGCCCAAATTTGAACCCCCAACCACCCAAGAAACCCCCACAATTCTATACACCATCTCCCATAAACTCCTAGCTAGAGAGCATTCCACCAAAAGATGATACATGGACTCGACACACTTTCTTTACAGATATAGAACCTATTAACAATTAACTTCTTCCTCTGAATATTGTCAATAGTAAAAATTCTATTCCATGAGGCCTCCCACACATAAAAAAAAAAAACTTTCTTGGGTGCCCAAACGCATCAAATTGCTTTCCAAGGGAAGTTAGGATGTTCGTTTGCAAGGGCTCTATCAACGAGAATTTTATAAAAAAATTTCACCTTAAATCCTTTATCCGGGCCATGCCTCCATCTCATCACATCCTCTCTCCCCGTCTCAATCCTAGAATTATGTAAGGAATCCAAAAAAATTGCAACCTCCCCAACTTCCCAATCATGAACATTACAAATAAATGGCACAACCAAAGAGAACCCTTTATTAGTCAATGAGTAACAAGAGTGAACCCGTGCTTCCTTGTCTCTCACAATGCTAAAAATGCTTGAAAATTTATCCTTCAAAGGAGTATTCCCACAACAAGATCATACCAAAGTCGAGTCCTTACTCCATTACCCATCAATACCTCGACAAAATGCCAAATATCTTCCCACCCATTCCTAATCCACTTCCACACTCCCACTCCATAGGCTCCCCGAGGCTCCTTAGACATCCATCCATCAAGATTCATCCCAAACTTGGCCTCCACTACTTTCCTCCACAAGTGATCTCTCTTGTCTTAACAATAAACCTCCAAAGCCATTTACCAAGAAGAGCCTTATTGAGTAATGAGATAGATTTTAAACCAAGACCCCCTCTATCCAAAGGTTGCTTAACCACACCCTATTTTACCAAATGGTGCTCATAATCCTCTGTCATGTTACCCCAAAGGAATCTCCTTTGAATACTCTCCAATCTTTTAGCCATCGAACTAGGAGTAGGAAAGAGAGACATATAGTTGATGAGAATGCTAGATAGAGTGCCCTTAATAAGAGTGAGTCTACCTCCTTTCGAAAGGTAGTGATTCTTCCACCCGACTAATTGTTTCTCAAACTTTTCTTCAATCGGATTCCAAATACTTTTGTCTTTGAACCTAGCCCCAAAGGGAAGACCAAGATAAGAAATAGGAATAGTTCCCAACTTACACCCAACTAGCTTGTAAGGAGATGCCCATTACAACCTCCGCCAAGAGGGATTAAACCATTTTTACCAAGATTAACCTTAAGACCCGACACCGCCTCAAAACATAGAAAAATACAAAGCATGTGCAATATTTGAGTTGTGTCCGCCCCACAAAATATAATTATATCATCGACATAAAGAAGGTGAGAAACATTCATACTACCTCCATTCCTTCCCACTTTGAAATCACTCAACAAGCCATCTCTACCCCTTTCATTAACATCTTGCTTAAGGCCTCCATAACCAAGATGAACATTAAATGGAGACAAGGGATCCCCTTGTCTAATGCCTCTAGAAGCTCAAAAAACCCATGAAGGACACCCATTAACCAAAATGGAAAAGGAAGTAAAGGACATGCACTTAAGAATCCACTTGCACCGTTTATCTCCAAACCCCATTTGTTTCAATAAATAGATAACAAAATTCCAACAAACACGATCATACGTTTTTTCCATATCAAGTTTACAAATTACCCCATCCCCTCCATTCTTAAGTTAAGCATTTTAGGATTTGTCTTCTCTCTATAAATGCATTCTAATTGAGCTTATAAATACATCCCACAAGATTAATAAGTTTGAAATCTTTAATGTTTGACGCTCTCAACTTTTTTGTGATAAGGGTAATGAAGGTGGCATTTAGGCTACTCACAAACTCCCCCGACCATGGAACTCCTCAAAGAGCCGAACAATATCTCCTTAATTACCTCCCAATTATGAATTAGGAAAGCCATAATGAAATCATCGAGTCTCGGAGCTTTATCTCTATAACAATCTTGAAGAGCAGCAATAATTTCTTCCTCAAAGAAAGGTCGTTCAAGCCACACTACTTCTTCCTCGACAATTCTAGAGAAGTCCAGTCAATCCCAATTCGGCTTATTATCACAAGTCTCTTTAAAGAGATTCTCATAGAACCCACTAATCGCTCATTTTATACCTCCCCTCCTCTTAAAACACCAATCCATCAACCTTAATAGAATTAACAAAATTATATCTCCTATGAACAATAGCATACGATGAAAATACTTGGCGTTTTTATCTCCCTATCGAAGCCACGACTCTCTGGATTTTTGTCTCCAAGGAAATGAGTTTAGCCAACTCCTTGTTTGCTTCCGACTTCCAATCAATGCAAATCATCAATAGGCTCTCTCTAGCCTCTTCCTCATCAATTCGATTAATTTCACCCAACAGAGCATTAATAGATTAATTAACGTTACCAAAGGACTTTTTATTCCATCTTTGCGCTTCTTCCTTAATTCTTTCTAGCATCTTAGCCACCATAAAGCTATCAACACCATTGATATTAACACCCTCCCATTAGCCCTTAACAAGTTCCCGAAGCCCATCCACCCTCAACCACATATTCTCAAACCGAAAAGGGGCTGGACCCCACATCATACCTCCTACTTCAAAAAGAATGGGGTGATGATTTGACATAGGTCGGGGCGGAAGCTTCAAGGTAAGACAATGGGCTTCCCAACAAGTGGACACAAGAAATCGGTCAATCCTCAAGAAGTGAGGGGAATCTCTGAAATTCGACGAACCGCCTAATAATGGCAAATCAAGAAGGTTATGACCTCTCACGAACTCTAAAAACTCCCTCATTGACCTAGCTTCTTGATACCCATCGAATCCTTCATGAGGATAAAACAAAACATTAAATTCACCACCTACCACCCAAGGATATTGCCATCGATGTCTAATTGCTGCCAATGCTTCCCAGAAAAGACCTCTACTACCACTCTCCCCACAACCATACACACCGGACATTATCCAATCCCCACTCTTAAAGAGACACTTGAAAACACAAGAAACTGAAAACAAACCCACCTGGCCATTAACCAGTTCCATAACCGTTTGTCTCACATAATAATTACTCCTCCCAAAACACCTATCAACGATAAAGCTTTCCAACCACAAGACTTTATACCCCAAAGGCTACGAATAATCAACTCTTCTACTTCCTCCAATTTAGTCTCCTAAAGGCAAACCACTGGACCCTCCCATTCTCTAAGATAATGCTTAATTGAATCCCTCTTTGCCAAGTCATTAACCCTCTCACATTCCACATGATAATCTTTCACTTCATTGGATCACTAGCACTCTTCTACCAAAACCTTTCCTCCTCTACCCACGCCCCCACTATTTTTTTCATAGTTAACATCAAACTCGAACCTTTTAAGCTCTCCACTACCCCTTAGAATGCTTCTTTCTCGTTGGCCGACCTTGATAGCGGGATTTATATTCTTCTACATGAAGCCGCTCAATTTCCTCAAACAATCTAATAGTGTGATCTTCAACCCCGACTAGAGATACCCCTACCATCTTATGAAGTTTTTTTTAACCCAATTTAGAACCCAAGCCGACGCCTTACAACTCACAAAATAATCATCACCTGCATTCGTTCCCACCCATTGCTCCATCGGATCACCATTATCTACGAGAGCCAAACACAACTCACTTCTCCTTCTGTCCTCACCAAACTTCCTAGACTCAACTGACAAGAAATCTCCATCAACCCCAGAACATCCAACATATCCTACCTTGTTAGCTCCAAACCAACCCCCAGAGGAATACAAAAAAGGGGTTCAAAAGTAGAAGAAACAACCAACTTATCTACATTAAATGATACTTGAAAATCTTCATTGGCAGCCACTGGTCCAAAGACAAAAAGAGAAGGTCTTGTTTCCTCGAAAGAAAAAGCTGCAACCGCCACTGCCAAATCCTACACAGCGATGCTGAAAAGTGTCGTACAACAAACTCCGACAACATCCACGACAACCTTATGTGCTAACTTCGGTGCAACTTCACTGAAAACACCAATCTCAGAGGCTGAGACCCGCGACATCGACTCAGTAAGCTTTATCGATGCCGAACTAAACCAAGAAGATTGGAAATGGTCGGCCTTGACTCGTCGGACAAACCTGTAGTGGGTGCAAGCACCGACGACAACCCCTCACATGCAGGAGGACCAAAATGCGTGACTACTCACTGTTTTGTCAACTTCATCCTCCCAACACCAAGTCTTATGGGTTTTACCCATAGACTTACCTGGCCCAAAACTACTAGAGGCCTGCTACATAAAATTTTGCTCGGCCCAACCTCTGTCATCTTACCCAGCCTAATACTACTCAAATCCTTTTTACTTAAAATTTTGCTAAGCCTAATCTTCGATACCAAATCCAACTCAGACTTACTCAAATGACCAAAATCACGACCTACCCCTGCCTCTTGGCCGAGGCCCAATTTATCAGCCCAAGAAAACCAACAGATTCAAAATTTGAAGAATTTTCTGAAGACAGCTTATGACAGTTGTCCTTTAACTTTATCCCTCACCTTCCCTACACACCCATCCACGCGCGTGTCTTTCCCATCATCGTCTTCATTGGCGATGCCCCTGACTACCATTTCCCAAGAGTTTGACTTCTCCATAGACCTCGACATAATCACAGAGAACCGCCACCACTAACAGCCTCTGCTGCTGCAAAGTCTTTCTTCAGTAGTCCTTTCGTGCCTCAACCAGGCCCTAACTCTAGAAACTTGACCTGCCCTACTTTCCCTACCTTATCCGACCTAATAAGGCACCTAGAAAAAGGCCGCAAAACTTTACTTAACTCAAAAACAGCTGCAAAAACATTCCACCGCCCTCTGGTTTCCACGCCTTACGGGAACATAAAAAAATGGACCTCCAACCTCTGGTTTCCATGCCTTCCGGGAACATAAAAAAATGGACCTCCCACTGAAGATTCCGGTCAAAGATACAAACAACCATTTTTATTTCGATGAAGCCCCAAAATCAAAGACCTGTCCCATTCTCACCTTCTACGACACCAATTTCTTTCTCCCTTCTCAAACAAGAATTCCTTCCACACCTTCACAAGCCAAGAAAACTCTTGCTCATTCAACCCGAGAGAGTTCTCCCTTCTCGGAGCGAACTCGAAAATCCTCACCACATTCCCATCAACTACTTCAATAATAAATTCAAAGAACTTTTTATCTACCATGATAGATTATGGCAATCTAATCTTACCATTGGGCTAAAAATGATTCTAATCAGTTAAGCTTACTTTTGTTGATGAAAGAAGATGGAAACAAAACCATTTTTGGGAATAGGAGAAAAAAAGAAAAAGGAGGAGAAAAAGAGAGAGAGTTGAGCCGTGGAGGAGCTGCTACTTCTAATTCCAGTTTTCTTTCTTTAGTTTTTATTTTTATTTTTATTTAATTGACTTTTGGGTAATCAAATCAATGAATAGAATTGTTCCCATGGGTTAAAAAACACAATTTAATCATACATCCAATTAATAAATCAAAGACACAAAACAGATCAGACCAGGCACGCCTTTTGCGTCGTGTGCCTAGGCCAAAGGCTCGCGCCTGGGTGCCTAGGCCCTCACTTCACAAAGGTCACCTTGCTTGGGGCTGCCTCAAGCACTAGCCTTATAGCCTCGCTGCGCCTCGTGCCTAGGCGCACCTCAGGCGCGCTTTTGATAGCTATGAGTGAAGAGGAAACTCGCTCCATGAAATTTACATAGTTACAAGCCTACAACCCAAACAACATATCAAAATTAAAACACCATGCATATTCATGGATTTGGGGTTAACATCTGAATCCAACTAACCACAAATATAATAACTGAAGTTAGAGCTATGATTCCACATCCTGCCAGCCAATTAAACAGATTTCTTTCTATGCAAAAAAAAAGAAAAAAAAAAAGAAAAAGGAATTTAACTTACTGCTTTCTCAGGAGGAACCAGCAATCCATCAAAAATCCCCATCTCTAGCACCTCACCTCACCCAACTTTGTCTGAATATGGGTCAGTCTCAACTCATCCCAGTAAAGCCTTGACCGCACTTGAAAAGAGCAATGGACTTACTATAAACTAACTATAACATAATTATAGCCCACAAGAAATAAGAGAATTTTCCCATGTGTAATCACCAGATACTTTAATCGTCATCATGTCTATCAAACATTAAGATAAAACCAATATATAGCAAAGTTTTGAATGTGCAATAACACACTGTTCAACAGCCAATAAGACTTGAAAAGAAAAAGATAAATTGAGGAAATGAAAAAAAAAAATCACAAATCTATATCTACACTCATCAACGAAACTGGTAGAATGTTTCAACTCTTATTTCAAAAATGACACCCAAAAGAATTAATCTCTGCACATAAGAAAAACTTCAACCTAACCTAGAAAATTTTTTTTGATAAGTAACCTAACCTAGAGAATTACAAAGAGACATCCGCCTATTCGGTCAAGAACTAAACATTTTGGACTTGAAAAAAAAACAAAAAGGAAGCTGGGGCTTCCCAATTTTTGTGTTATTGCTCTTAACTCAACAAAATGAGGTTTAATTACATACTTAACCTTATGGTTTCACTTGATTTCAATACAATCCCTGGGAAATTTTTGTTTCATTTAAAACCTTGTGGTTAAGAACATAAATACAGGGCCTAACTTCTGTTAACCGTGTGGTTTTCTTTGACCTTACTGATTCCAGCAGCCATTTTCAGCGGGAATTCCCCCTCATTTTGAGATCATCTTCACCCCTTTTAACTTTTTATTGCAGCACGTTCTCACTCACATCTTCTAGTACAATCTCATCCTCTCATACCATGGAATACTTAGTTATGGCTTCATCTTCCTAATAAAATATTTGTAACAATATATAACTAGAACGTTGGAGTGATGAGATTGGGCGATGAGTCACGCTAACGTTCATGGAACTGATTGAAGTCCAAAAATAAAAATTTCGTAACAATATATAGGCAATCATTGGTGTTCCTTAAATGCAACTTAAATCATAAAAAAATTAAGTCTTTCACTAAAAAACACCTTTAAGTTTTAATGATTTAAATTGCATTTAATAACTGCTCAAACCATAATCAGTAGGAAACCGTGAGATGAGTCAAGCTAACGTTCATGGAACTTATCGAAATCCAAAAATAAAAAAAAATTCGTAACAATATATAATCAATAGGAAACCGTGCGATGATTCACGCTAAGATTTTTAGTATTCTAAAATTCGGTGGTTAATCTTATGCAAACGGGAAATTTCGCCAGATAAAACATGATCATGAAACTGTAAAAGTAAACTGACCTTCCAACGATTCAAGAAATTTCACCGTGAAATCTACGATTTAATGCTTCAGTGTAACATCAATCCAAAGCCAATGATTGATTTGTTGTCAAATTCGATCTTAGTTGAGAAAAGTTTCGCCAGACAGAGGAAGCCAGTTGAGACCTAGAGGCTATTTCGCGTGAAAGAATTGGAGAAAATAGGGTGAAAAGCTCAATTCATACAGGAATATTTTGGACATTTTCGCGTCCGGTTAACGGAAATTTCTTCGGGGGATTGAAGTCGAGCTAAACCATTTGGCCAAAAAAAAGTTGAAGCTAAACCATGGGGTATGTGATTAAGAAGAAAATAAAAGATAATAAAAAAAATGCTATTGAAGTATGATGTATTAAAGCAAGCGACAAGCGTATAACTCTTCTCCAATGACTGCGCCGGATACTTAGCATAACAGACGAAACCGTAATCATTATCAGTTAATAATGAATACATAATGAACTTGTAATCATCGATAGATTTCTCACACGTAAAAATAGAAATAAGATTTTCATGTACTGCGTCGTCTTTAAACATGTAACAAGTCCTTACGAATGTAAAGCGAGATCTTAGGGATCGCACCGTCCTAAGCACGTGATAAACTTACTCTTTGAGTCACCATAAAAAGCCTAAGGTCCGCAGACCTCAACTCAGTTCAAGTTCATCACTAAAACACTATTGCTGTCAATACTATAATCCTCTTCGTTTTCTCAAAACCTTGCACTAACAAATATACCATAGAGTCCTCTGAGGCACCACCCTCATTTTCCTTCTAGTGACTCTTTAGTTAATCACTCTTACTCTTCGCAGGCCTAAGAATTCCAGACCTCCAGCACAACAGCAGATTTTCGGCATTAACAGATTGGTTCCGTCCATGGAAAAAAACCAATCTCTCACTAACTAATAGAAGCAAATAAATCTAAAGAACTTATCTGTTGCCATGCCGCCTAAAAATACCACCAAGAATACAGGTAAGGAAGTTGCCGGAATCAGCACCGTGCCTACACAAAACAGTACTCACAGTCAGTAGTCAGGCTCAAGCTTTTCCGCTGTGTCTGAACACATGACCTCTAGCTGTGACCTGCGAACTCTTCTGAGAATGCAACGAACTCATCATTCGGAGATGGATCCCCCTGAAAATCATAGATGAGCCACCTTGGTGCATCCTGTTATTCCAATGATTCAAGCACAGTTCCTAGAGCTCTCTCGTTTGGTGACCAACCTGGCTGTCGAAGTCAGGAGAAGAGGTCGACAGCCTTTACCTCCATCTCCTCACCGTGCTCCCAAGCAAACTAGCCCTCCTGATGACGGACTTCCCATCGACAGTCGATCCACTGCAGAGTTCTCTACTTCAAGCTAGTAGATCTAGGGGATGCTCCTCCTCCAAAAGTAACCTCGACTTGGACAAACTGATCAAGGAAATGGAACGGAAAATCAATGAGGCCTTCAAATTCCGGAATCATAACGTCCTAGATGAACTCAGCATCCAGGACCCACCATTCACATTGGAAGTTCTCGAAGCTGTACTCCCACTAAATTTTCGGATGCCACAAATCAAGCCCTACGACGGCTCGACAGATCCCTTGGACCACCTACAGTATACAAAATCACCATGATGCTACATCAGCATTTCGATCCTATCATGTGCCGAGCTTTTCCCTTAACCTTGAAAAAGCTGCTGGCACATGGTATTCCTAACTGAAGCCAAGAAGCATCAGCACATTCAAAGAGCTCAACTAAACGTTTGCTTCCTACTTCCTCAGTAGCAAGGGACCTAAGAAGACCTCAGAAAGCCTGTTCAACATCATTCAACATCGAAGGGAAAAGCTTCTAGCCAACATCTTAAGGTTTAATGCTGCTGCTTAGGAGATCCCTGCCCTCGATCCCAACATTCAAATGTTGGCATTAAAAAATGAACTGATATTTGGAATCTTCAACTCCAAGCTCACCACGCGACCGCTTAAAGACATGAACGAGGTCTTGACCTGAGTAGAGAAGTACATGTTGGTAGAAAATGATCAAGCTTTCTGAAGAGAAAAGGAAGGGGAAACAGAGAAGAAGATGAAAGACACCAACGATCATTGGAGTAGGACGACCAAAAAATCCCACCAAGAGGGCAGATATAAGGCCACCACCCATTTTGAAAGTTTCACTCCTCTTAAAGTATCCAGAACCAATGTCTTGATGCAACTCCAGGACAAGACAATCCTTCGATGGACCCCGAAGCCGCAAAGCCTCAACGGGGATCAGAGCAAGTGGTGTCGATTCCATAAAAACCATGGGCACGATACTCAGGAGTGCCATGCTTTGAAACAAGAGATGGAGGCCCTTATCAACTGAGGGTATTTAAAGGAGTTTAAAGGGTTGCGACAAGGAATGCCTGATTGATCCATGAGAAATTCCAGACGTCTCTCTAGTCAGAACTGAGAGCATCGACCTCCCCGAAAGAGTTTAAGGCCGAACCGAAGAGAACTTGACCAGGGAGGCCAAAAAGTCACAATCACTAGAATTATCAAAATAATCTACGACCGATCAACTGTCGGAGGCAACTTTGGGCAGAATGGAAAAACGTACATCAGGTTTATAGCTTCCGTCAGTGGGCCTCACAAGCAAAGAAAAGACAAACCAGACAGCCTCCTTCAAGGACGATGATCTGGACGGAGTACAGACCCTACACGATGATGCCATAGTAGTCTCTCTCCTTATAGCCAACCATGATGTCAGACGCATCTTGGTGGATAATGGAAGTTCGATGGATATCTTATTCTATGATGGCTTTCCGAAGATGCAGTTGAAAAATAGTCAGTTAGAACCGATCTCTGCCCCATTATGGCTTCTCGAGGGCTCCAGTGTTCGCAGAAAGCAGTGTAGTTCTCCCGGTCACTGCAAGGATGGCTCCATAGACTACTATTGTATAGGCTACTTTTCTGGTAGTTAAACGATTGTCGTCCTACAATGTGATTCTCGCTAGATCCACTCTTAACACACTGAAGGCGGTTGTTTCGACATACCATTTGAAAATGAAGTTCCCCACTGACGATGGAGTAGGTGAAGTCATAGGGGACTAACAGGTCTCCAGGTCTTGTTATCTAAATGTTGTAAGAGGAGGAAAAGAACCGAGACATTGCCCCTCGAAGTGGAAGACTTTAGAGATAAGCTCAGAACTCCTCATTGCCAACCCATAGAGGAACTAACTGCTGTCCCACTTAGCCAAGACATCTCTAGAACAGTCCAAATTGGCTCCAGTCTCATTGAGAATCTCATGGATTCACTCATCTCTCTTCTTTGGAGGAATAAAGATTTGTTTGCGTGGTCAACCTTGGATATGCCCAGGATTAGCCCTGAGGTCATCGTGCACCGACTAAATGTGGACCCAAGCGACAAGCCAGTCACTTAGAAGAAAAGATCATTTGCCCCATAGCGACAAGCCACTATTAAGTTCGAAGTTGATAAACTACTCAGAGCTGACTTTATCTGGGAGACGGACTATCCTGACTGGGTATCCAATGTGGTGATAATAAACCCAACGGCAAGTGATGAATTTGCATTGACTTCACAGATCTGAAAAAATGCTTGTTCGAAAAATAGTTTTACCCTGCCGCGGATTGATCAATTGGTTGACGCCACCTCAGAGCATGAACTTCTGAATTTTATGGACGCTTATTCTGGCTACAACCATATCCTTATACATGAGCATGACTAGGAGAAAACAGCCTTCTTCATTGACCAAGGGCTATATTGTTATAAAGTCATGCCGTTTGGGCTCAAAAAAGTCGGGGCAACCTATCAGAGGTTGGTGAAAAAGATCTTTGGCTAGAAGATCAGAAGAAATATGGAAGTTTATGTGGATGGTATATTGGTCAAAAGCATTAAAGCCAAATACCACAACTCCGACCTAGAGGAGGCATTCGAGGTGCTTCAGCATCACCAGATGAAGTTGAACCCTTTGAAGTGCGCATTCGAAGTTATCGGAGGGAAGTTCCTTAGTTTTATGGTCACCCAAAGAGGAATAGAAGCTAACCTAGAGAAGATCGAGGCTATCCTCGGTATGACCCCTCATTGGAAGATAAAGGAAGTACAAAGGCTGACAATAAAGGAAGTGCAAGGATGATAAAAAAGTGAAAAGTAGGATCTCATGGATTGCGCCGTCTCGAGTATGTTATAAACTTGCTCCCTAAACCAGTATAAAAAGCCTAAGGTATGCAGATCTTAACTCACTTCAAGTTCATCATTAAAACACTATCGCATCAATACTATAATCCTCTCATTTTTCTCAAAACCTTGCAGTAACAAACACTGGAGAGTCCTCAGAGGCACCATTTCCTTTTTCCTTCGATAACTCTTTAGTTCATCACTCTTACTCTGCGCAGGCCTAGGACTTCCAGACCTCCAGCTCAGTAGCAGATTTTCGGCATCAACAAAGTAGATCTAGACAAATAATGGATTGAATTCCAAAAAAAAAAATAGTTGTGATTTCGCTTACGGATTTGAGTTTTAATGAACCTAAGAATTTTTGTTGGATGCTCGTGTTGTGGGAATAGAGATCAAAACAATACAAAAGAAAATTCAAAATTTGGATTAGAAAAAGGGAAACATATATTTGACCGTATATAATTACATAAGTTTTTATTTATTCTCTTAATTTTTGATTTAATTTAGATTTTTCACATTGCAACATTGTCACCTTTCACCTAAATAAACAATGGGTTAAGTATGTGACTAAGCAGAAAACAAAAGGTAATAAAAAATTTGATACAGAAGGAAGTCGAGAGACAAAGTAACTTTGAAGGAACCAGCAATGTATGGACAAACATAGTGTAATAAGGATAAAAAAAAAAATAGCAGATGGCACCAAAGACAATTGAAGATTGGTTGATAAGACAATTAGTTAGTTAGAAGTTAGTTACAAAAGTTGTTAATTAGCTAACCTTCTTGGACTGTCTAGATGAGCTGTAACAAACCATGATATATATATATATACACACACACACACACACACACACACAACTCTATTGCATGGATTGAAGATAAGAAATCAAAAATTCTTTTAGGAGCTTATCTTGTGCTCGAAACAAGATCATCCATTCTATTACTTTCTGTTTCTAGTTCATCAAAACACTTTCCAGAATTACTCTCATTCCACCAACACCTCAAACATTTGGTGAAATTGAGTCTTTAAAGCAGACGCATTCATAAGAAAAAACAACATCTCCACCAAATCCAGAACTTCACCAACAAAACAATCAATTAGGTAACATCAGAAATGTTAAGCTTGATCTACCAAGATTCACATAAGAAGATCCCACTGATTGGATCTTCAAAGCTGAAAAATTCTTTCTTTTCTCCAACACTCTTGAATATCAAAGATTGCACCTTATTTCGTTTCACCTAAAGGGTCCAGCTGCAAGTTGGTTTTAATGGACACAACATAGCAAGATTATCCAGACTTGACCTCACTTTTTTAAAGCACTGCATTCAAGATTTGGTCCCTCTGTCTATGAAGAACCTCAAGGTGCATTAACTAAACTAACTTAAGAAAGTACTGTGTTAGAGTATCATGCAAAGTTTGAATCTTTATCCAATAAAGTCAATGGCCTTTCTGATCAATTCTTGATAAACTGTTTAATTTTTGGGTTGAAACCTTACATTAGAAGAGAGGTTATAGCTCATAGACCTTTGGAGTTTCATGCTGTTGTGGGATTAACAAGATTACAAGAAGATAAATGGGGAGATATTAGAGGATCTTCCAAATCTTGGCACTCTAAATTGAATTACAAACCTTCAGATGCAAGCCACCATAATACTGGTCCAAGTTTGGGATCACAGCCCCATACAGTGCTATCTACAGCCCCATATCTTTAAAAATTCCTTATAAAACTATTATCTCCTTAAGAAATTCAAAACATAGGGGAGAATGGGACCTTGCTTTAACTATGATGAAAAATTCTATCCTTGATACAATTGCAAAGCAAAGAGTTCATTATTGTTCTTGGAATGAGAAAAGCACGAAAGCCAATATAAGGAGTTCTTTAACTCTTTTGCAACTCCAGAAGAAGCACAGATCCCTGAGATTTCTCTACGTGCTCTTATTGGTTATAGAACACTAAAGATCTTAAGGCTACTAGGCACTATCAATACTCACATAGTACAAATTCTTATTGATGGAGGTAGTACTCATAATCTCATTCAAACAAACATAGCTAAGTTTCTTAACTTACCTATTACTCATTCTTCTCATTTTAAGGTTCAAGTTGGCAATGAAGAATACTTAACCTGTATTAGATTATGTAAGCAAATCCAAGTCTCCATTCAAGGCTATGTGTGCATAACATATTTCTTTATTATATCCTTCCAAGGAACATATCTCATCTTGGGAGTACAATGGCTATAAGAATTGGGACATGTCACAATAAATTACAATGCTTTCATAATGGATTTTTCTGGAAAAGCACTATTGTGCATATATAAGGACATCAAGACGTAACATCTGAACATATATCTTACCGCTCTCTTAGAAAATTGTCTAAGCATGATAGACTAGACTATTGTTTTCTTTTGATGTTTATTACTGTGGAAAATGAGGAAATAGACACATTGTATTCTTTTAAGCATCTAGAATACCCTGAGATATCACAATTACTACAAGAATTCACCAATGTTTTTTCCATGCCATCTGCACTACCACCACCAAGACCTACTTACCACAAGATTATATTGGAACCACATGCCAAAGAAGTTAATGTAAGGCTATATAGGGATCCTCATTATGAAAAAAAATGAGATAGAAAAGCTAGTCAGTACTATGCTTGCATAGGATATAATCCAATCTAGCAATATTCCTTATCGTTAACTTGTCTTATTAGTAAAGAAAAGGGATGGAAGTTGGAGGTTTTATGTGAGATTATAGAGCTTTAAATGCTTTAACTGTAAGGACAAATTCCTTATTCCAACTATTGATAAGTTAATGAATGAGTTACATAGTGCTATACTCTTTCAAAAGTGGATCTTAGAACTGGGTACCATCAAATTAGAATGAGAGAAGAAGAAATTGCCAAGATTGCTTTTAGAATTCACCAAGGCCATTATGAGTTCTTATTAATGCCTTTTGGTTTAACAAATGCCTCTACTATCTTCTTGAGAAGATTTTCCATCATCTTCTTTGATGATATTTTGGTTTATAGTAATAGCTTGGAGGATTATGTCAACCACTTGAGAATGGACACAAATGTCTCCAGCAGCATACATTATATGCTAGACTCAGCAAATGTCATTTTTCTAAGAATTCAATAGAATACTAGCCCTTTGACTGACCTACTGATAAAAGATTCTTTCCATTGGCAAACTGAAGCTCAACAAGCCTTCTTGTTATTAAAACAAGCTATGACTTCCACTCTAGTTCTCAATCATCTTGACTTCTCTAAACAATTCAACTTAGAGACAGATGCTAGTGGATCTAGAATACGAGCAGTTCTTTTACAATCTTCTCATCTTATTGCCTTCTATAGCAAAAAGATGGGTATAAGAATGTAATCTCAATCAATATATATCAGAGAGTTGTATGCTATCACTATTGCTGTAAAGAAATGGAGACAATATCTCGTTGGTGCTAAGTTTTTTTATCAAGACAGATTATAAAAGCCTTAAATACTTGATGGAATAGACAATCCAAACTCCTAAACAATTGCATTATTTGACCAAGCTATTAGGATTCTCCTATAAGATCCTATACAACCTAGGTAAAAATAATACAATAGCTGATGCTCTTTCAAGGCTGCCTAGTGACAAGGAAATGGAAACCTGTTTAGCTATTTCAATACCCATCTTTATCTTCCTGGATGATCTTAGAAAAAAAAGCACCAAGAAGACAATGAAATTACAGCCTTACAATTAGCTTGCACTAGAGAGCCTCAATAGCATAAAGAGTGGTTTGTAAAGGATGTCATTTTATACTATCAAAGGAAATTTTTTGTAGGAAAAAGTTCCACCTTGAAGCACTAGTTCATCACTGAGTGCCATGCCACTTCATCAGCTGATCATATTGACATTTTGAGAACTTATATAAGGTTATCAACCAACTTTCAATGGAAAGGTATAAGAAAGGATGTAGCTCAATTTGTGTCTCAATGTCTTATTTATTAGCAAGCAAAAGCTCTCACTGTCAAGCCATATGGCTTACTATAACCTCTTCCAGTTCCTGAGTAGATATGGAATGATATCTCCATAGATTTTATAACTCACTTACGATCCTCTCATGGTTTCACTACTATCTCTATGGCAGTTGACAGGTTCAACAAATTAACACATTTTGTACCTCTTAGTTCTAATTTTACAACAAGCAAAGTGGCAGCAGTCTTTTATGAATGCTGTCTATAAGCTCCATGGCATTCTAAAGTCCATTGTTAGTGACAAGGATCATCTCTTTACCAACTAATTTTGGAGAGATCTATTCAACTTGCAAGGTACTCAGCTAAGGATGAACACTTCTTATCATCCTTAAATAGATGGGCAAACAAAAATTATTAACAGATGCTTGGAACAATTTTTTAGATCTTTTATGGCAAATCAACCCCACTAGTGGTCTACTTACTTAGCTTGTGTAGAATATCATTATAACACTAGCTTCCATTCTTCTTTAGGCATGACTCCCTTTCAGGTTGTCTTTGGGAGAACTCTACTAACCATTCCAATATACTGCTAAGGTTCCTCCTCTATTAAAGCTGTTGACAATGACCTGAGTACTAGAGAAAATATTTTACAACAAGTCAGAACTCATTTGTTAAAAGCACAACAAAGAATGAAGCAACAGGTTGACCACCATAGAACTGATATGCAATTTCAAGTGCAGGACTTAGTTCTCATCAAATTGCAACCTTACAAGTAACATTCACTAGTATAAAAGCTTCATAGAAGCTAGGGAAGAGATATTTTGGACTTTTTTCTATTATGGAAAAAAAAAGATAAGATTGCATACAAAGTGCAACTTCCAAAAGGGTGTAGCCTCCACCGTGTCTTTCATATATCTCTTTTAAAACCTTTTAAAGGTTGCACAATATAGCCAAGCCCTCTTCCTAAGGATTGTTCCACATCTCACCATGTTTATCATCCAATTTCTATCTTGGGAGAAAGGGATAAATTATAGCAAGGTAACTGGGTTCACCAATACTTGGTTCAATGGGATCAAATGCCTTTAGAGAATGCATCATAGGAATTTGCCTACACAATACATCATTTTTTCCCTGATGATACCTTAAGGACAAGGTGGCTCTCCATGGGGACAATATTGATATAAGAAGGAAGTTGAGAGACAGGGCAACTTTGAAAAAACCAACTGGTATGGACAAGCATAAGAGTAATAAGGATAAAAGTACGAAGAAGTAGTAGTTAGCACCAAAGACAAGAGAAGATTGGTTGATAAGGCAGATGGTTAGTTAGTTATAGAAGTTGTTAATTAGCTAGCCTTTTTGAACTATACAAATGATCTGAAATAAACCAAGATAGGAGTTATATATACAACTCTAGTGTATGGATTCAAGATAATAAATCAAAAGATCTTTTAGGAGCTTGTCTTGTGCTCGAAATAAGATCATCCATTCCATTACTTTTTGTTCCTAGTTTATCAAAACACTTTCCAGAATTACTCTCATTCCGCCAACACCTTCAACAAAAATGTTATTGAAGTAGATTTAAAGAGAAATCGAGACAGATAATGGATTGAATTCTGCAAAAAAAAAAAAAAAAGAGATTTCGGTCATTGATTTAAGTTTTAATGTACCTAAGAATTGTCGTTGGAAGCTCGTGTCATGGTAATTGAGATCAAAACAAAACAAAAGAAAATTCAAAATTCAGATAAGAAGAAGGGAAACATATATTTGATCATATAATTACATATGTTTTTATTTAATCTTTTAAATTTTCGATTTACCTTAGATTTTTCACATTGTAGCTTTTGTTACTTTTCACCTAAATTTCAATATTTATTATCACCTTTAAAAGAGTTTAGGAACGCGCGTTGGCCAATTCAACCCAATTAAGGGTAAAAATGGTATTAAACACTACTTTTTATTCAGTGTGTAAAAAATACCCGATTTTAACGACCCATCTCGAACTGGCCACCTCGAGATGAAATCATCACGTTTTGCGATCCTAGCACGACACATATTTGCAACAATATAATACATACTTCAACTGAAAATAATATTACATTCATTTCCTTAATTGTTTTCAAAGGAGATACATCATCTTTTTTTTATCAGAAACAAATATAATAAAATGCATGACCAATCTTTCTTAAAAAATTATTTCCTTCTTTTTCTTACAGTGTCTGAGGACGTTGACACTTGAATTACTTAAATTGAAACTTAGCTCAATAATCTACCAGCCATGCTCGCTGTCTGAAATTTATTCATCAATGAACTTTACAAGCTCAATGAATTAAATTTACTAGAAGTACTCGATTTATATACTTTTAGTCATAGCTCATAATTCAATCATAATAATAATATTTCAATATTCTTTCATTTATCATCTCTTATATAATTCAACATAAGCATTCTTCTATCTCTTCTCATATCATATAAAATCAATCATCATACTACATTCTTTCAAATATCTTTTCATGTATTTATCATCTCAATATCAATATCATCATGAGGTTAAATATATATAATCAATCAGTGTCTATCACATCATACTCATTCAACTCCTCATAGTAGTTGTCTCATTATGAGACTCATCTTTTTGTCAATCATTTCACAATCAGCTCTGATACATTAGCATCTCAATCATCAATAATAAAATATTCAATAAAAATGCATTAAATTATTATTATTTCTTTCTTTCTTTCTTTCTTTCTTTCATCACTCCATACTATCAACGCATGGAAAAATAGTAATTTCGATATATCATTTGGGAACTTCTTCTCACATGTCGACATGTTTCATCCAGACTAGCTACCTTCTTGGTCTTCCCTTTATGCATATGATCAGCAACATGCAGGCAAGCATATTAAATATATACAGATCAAACTATCATATAGATATCAACCATCTTTTCATAGAATATCAATTATTGATCATAACCTTCAGAGATTCATTTCTCTGTCCAACATATATTTCTATCAATAAATCTTTTATACATATAACATTAATTCAACAATTTATTTCATCATACTCTCTTTCTATTTCATCCAAATATCACACACACACACACACACACACACACACACACACACACACACACACACACACATATATATATATATATATATATATGTATTCAAATATTTTTTCATATTATTTATCATACCAATTTCCATACAATTTTCATGTTGGTCTCGTTTACTAAAAGTAAATTCAACTCACATAGCAACACTTAAAGCTACTCTTGGACAACCTCTTTTCCTTTCTTGCTTTTTTCAGGAATTCCATCTAATTGTTGATCACCAATACCTAACCATAAATACTCATTAAATTTCTATCTCATTTTTCAAATTTCCTATATCTCATGCTTTTTAAATTTCTATACTCATTTCTGGGTAATTTCATGTATGCATAAATTCAACTATTTTTAAAATTCAATACTGTCATTCGGAATTATATTCTTTCTGTTCAAATCCAAATTCAAAATCTTTTTTTAAGAATAGTAGAAGAACAATCTATAAAAATTCAATCTTTCACAGTAAAATTCATATTGTTACCTTTTTCAAAGCTTTCCTCAAATTTCTTGAAAATTCTTCCGTAAACTTTAAAATCTTTCAATCTTTAATTATCATATCTTTCAATCACAAGTGTTTTCCAGTCTTTTTCTAGAGAGAGAATAGTCATACAAGGAGAAAACAATTTCATAAACTGATTTCAAACTTTAAAATCCTTTATATAATTTTTTAGGAAAATTCACAAAACTACCATTACCAGTTGGCTACTCGGTCGACTAATCCAACCTTCAAACTTTTGAAAGAAAATTCCTTATTCTTTCCAAAAATTAAAAAATTATATTTTCTTCCTCCATATTTTCCAAATATTTTTCTTAACTTTATTCCGCATTTTTCTTCAAAATTATGTCATTTTCAACTTCCATTTTCATAAAAAAATCAATACTTTCTTTTAAAAAAATTTCTAACTCTTTTCAATAAAATTCTCAACATTATTCTTCATAATTCTTTCAAATTCGACTATCAATCTTTCATGTACGCAATATTTAATTCAATATAAATTTAAAATTACTTCTTTACCCTTACTTTCAAGATACAAGTATTACAATTCTATCATCCTTATAAATAATTCGTCCCCGAAATTTTCTTACCTAACTCATGATAAGGCTGGGGATAATCTTTCTTCATACTTGCCTCATGTTCCCATGTAATTTCTTCAACATCTTTATTCAGTCATAAAACTTGAACTAATGGGATCATTTTATTTCGCAAGACTTATTATTTTCTATCTAAGATTCTCAGTGGTACTTGCATAAAGGTTAAATCTTCTTTGAGTTCAACAGCTTGACTCGGAATACTATGGGATTTATCATGTAAACATTTTTCGTAAAAGTGAAATATGAAATACATTATGTAACTGCTTCAACTCTAGAGGCAAATCCAATCTATATGCTACTGGCTCTACTCTCTCAATCACCTCATATGGCCCCACATACCTCAGACTCAATTTTTTCTTTCTTTCTAAACCTCAATACACCTTTTCATGAATATATCCTTAAATATATCTAGTCACTTACTTGAAACTCAAGAGGTCTTCTTCTATTATCAACATAACCTTTCTATCTGCTTTATGTTGCTTTAAGGTTCTCTCTAATCTGTTTGATCATCTCAGTAGTCAAATCTATCATCTCTAGACCAAATATCTTTCTCTCTCCCACATTTTCCCAACACACAAGAGTTCTACATCTCTTACCACACAACGTCTCAAACGGTTCCATCCCAATACTAGCTTAATATTGATTATTATATGCAAATTCAATCAAAAGCAAATAAGTATCCAAGCTCATTGAGAAATTTAATACACCTGCCCTCAACATGTCTTCTAGTATTCCAATAATTCTATTTGTCTTCCCATCAGTTTGAGGATGAAAAGTTGTACTAATCTACAACTGTGTACCCATGGCTTTTTGAAAGCCTCTCCAAAATCTTGATGTAAATTTAAAATCTCTATCTGACACTATGCTTAAAGGTTCCCTATGTAATCTCACTATCTCAGTAACATCCTTCTTCATTCTTGACCACCAGTAATTCTCTCTCAATCCCCTATACATCTTATTGTTACCCAGGTAGATAGATTATACAGATTCATGAGCCTCTTTCACAATCTATTTTAGCTTCTTAGCATAATTGGGAACACAAATTCTTAACATGCCATCATCCCTGATTCTGAACTTAATATGTTTCCTACTCAACACTTCATGCTTGATCTTCTCTATCTTCTTATCTCTACCCTACAACTCTATCAAACGTTATACAATAGAAAATTGTAGCTCCATATTTGCCATCAATACACCTTTATCACTAATATTCAACCACATTCTTATCTCTCTTAGCCCTACCATAAAATTCACATCATGGCTTTCTAAAGCAGCTAATCTCCCTATAGATTTCTTACTCAATGCATTAGCCACCATATTTGCTTTCCCTAGATGATAGTGAATTGTACAATCATAGTCATCAATAAACTCCATCCACCTCCTCTGTCTCAAATTCAACTCCCTCTAGGTAGGTAAATACGTCAAAATCTTATGATTAGTAAAAATCCCACAAGTGGTTATATGCAGGTGATGTCCCAAATATTTAAAACAAATATTATGGCAGCCAAATCTAAATCATGGGTCAGATAATTTCTCTCATGGTTCTTCAACTACCCAGAAGCATGGGTGATGAGAATTCAAAATGTCATATTTTCTCCCTTAATGTTTAATTTTTTTATACTCATTTAGTGCCTAAATGTACTTATTATTTTATATTTTTATTTAGGATGCAAATGGAGGTGTTAAGTGCAAAACGAAACTAATTGGATAATTTCAGACAGTTTTGACATTACTTCATAATCTAGTCATAACTCTCTCATCTGAGCTCTGATTGAGATGATTCAAGATGATGCAAAGCACCAAGAAAAATCTCTACAACTTTCATGTTTTGAGTTTTGAGAGATACTGGCTGCATCAAGGTTGAAACCGGGCTTGGAGTTGCTGCACCTGCACTGTTACAGTTCTGGAAAGTCTCTTACCTGCAATTCTAATACGCTGATTTGACGCGGTTTATTTTTCAGAAGTTTCCAGATATGGTTCACGAAAATTCGTGTTGAAAATGCCAGTTTCCTAGTTATATTATGAATTTATTTTATTTTTAAAATTTTCCTTAAATTAGTTAGATTTGGATATTGTTATTTTAGGATAATATTTAGAACATTTTTAGGAAACCTTGTAGGGTTTCTAATACTAAAAATAGCGTGCATAAAAGGGTAGAAATCATCATACTTCAGGGACACCTCTCTCTCCCCTTTTCTCTAACTTCTCCTTCAAGTTTTCATCATGGCCCTGCATGGCTAAACTTTTATAATTGGTAGAAAGAAACAGAAGCCTTGGAATCAATAAAACTGTGAGATCTAATATGTTTTTATTGTTCAATTTATGCTTTGAGTATCGGATGTTTTTTTGTCCCTATTTTCATGATTGTCTCGTTTAATTACTAGGAGGCCTACTAGTTTATTATTCGTTGTAATCTACTACTCGGTTAGATATCAAATCTGTAATTGTTTGATCCCTCTAATTTGTGAAGCAACTAAGATTTAATGATTTGCTGCACCAGAAATTATTAGATGTTAGGAAGAACGCTCAACTAAATTAAATGCAATCGCTTATGCTTGTGTTGTTTAGCTTCATCAATCTCTCTAATTCTTAAGGCTGTTACTATATTAAACCTTTAGCGCTTGTCTTGGGTGTTTTAGTAGTTAGAGTTAATTAGATCACATGTTTTCTAATTAACTGCAACTAAGGAAAGATAGGAAAATAATTCCAACGGTGAATATTCAAAGTGTGAATTGATATATACTTGCACCGATGATCAGCGGTAAAATTTTGATGGTGAATGTTGACTTAGACCAAGGTTTGTTCTTTTGATTGATTTCGATATTTCAATTTGAATTGTTCATTAGATAATTTTCTTAAAATTGTTTTCGTTATACTCTTACCCCCTATCCTTGTTCACGTAGCATAAAACTAGGCTAGATACTCTTCATGGGAACGATCCTTACTCACAAACGATCCTTACTCACACTACTACATGTATTTTTAGGAATATAGGTTTTATTTTTGGTTGCCTGCTACATCACACCAAATTTTGGCGCCGTTGCTGGGGAATGATTCTAGTTAATTTTTTTTTGCTTATTATGATCCTTATTTTGTTCTTGAAATTTAAAAAAAAAAATTAGAACTTAATAGCCCCTTCAATTCTGCTATGCTGAAATCATGCACAGTCTGACCTTTGTCTACTAAAATTGCCATAACTTTCTCTAAAAAAATCATATTTACGAGTTGTAAAATTCTTCAGAAAATAGACATCCGGATCTTTCCAAGCATATATGGATAATCTCTTGGTTCTTCCTGAATCAATACAGTTTAATCTATAAAGATGACTGATCTGTACGGGTAATTTCAGTAATTTAGTGAAACTCTTTTTCACCTTTTACTTGTGACAACATGACTTAGCAAAATCACCGTGATTATAAGGAGGGAAGCTTGGAGAAATTCTGAACAGAGTGATCTAGCTCTTGATCCCCAGTTTGTTAGAAATTTTGATTTAGAACACGAGGAAGTCATGGCTGGAAATCAAACTTTGAAAGAGCTTGCTGCCCCTGATTTAAATCAACAACCCTTATGCATAGCGTTCCCTACTTTAGATGCTACCACTACTTTTGAATTAAAATCTGGACTAATACATCTTTTGCCCACTTTTCATAGCCTTGCAGGTGAAGATCCTCATAAGCATCTAAAGGAGATTCATGTGG